>WAAE01003034.1:0-23509 GCA_013400495.1 Nicator chloris
TTTTTTGGCTGGATTTGAATTTGGAATGCAGATCAGGGAATAAATTAATCTCAGTTTCGTTTCATTTGAACAGAAGTTTCAAGAGCTGGAGACAAGATAAACAGCTTATGGTTTTTGCTCATCCCTATGCAGTAAAAGATAACAAACAAATAAACAAACAAAAATCCCAAACACAACAAGACAGAACCCCCAGGTGCCCCTTTTAGCTGTCAGATTGCACGTTCCAGAATTATTGGCCCTGTCTGAATTGATCCGGTTGCTTTTAATGCATCATATTCAAAAGAAAGGAGAGAAAAATGGATCTCCCTGCCTTGATAGAAATAAAGTCTCAAAGTCAGAGGCCGTTTGTATCACTGAAAACTACTGAAGTGTATCTCATCAGGTTTAAATTCTTCTTTTTTAATCTCCCCAGCTCAGCTTCACAAATTAATCTCTGCCTCTTTTATTCTAAAGAAGGAATAAAGACAAAATAAAGAATAGGGGGAAAAAACCCCAACAACAAAGAATCTCAACTGTTCATCCCATATGGCTCATTGCCAAAGCTTCTGTATGCTGTAAACTTATGTAAGAATGGTACACAGTCATCAATTCATGGTCCAAAAGCATAAAAAATTTTAGAAAATCCTTGGGAAGCTTTGGAAAAAGTCGTAATAAACTTAGGGAAGAGGAAAAATAATGTGCTATGTTAAGGGCATTAAAAACCTTTTACTTGATATCATAACTAAATCATGTTATAATTACCATCAGTTAAAGCCTCACATGACATTTTGTCCTCCATGGAGAAAAGTATTTTTTTCATTTTATGCTCTCCTTTATATTCTTTTTTTTTTTTTTTTTTAAATCTCCCAACCATGATCAGAAGCTGTATATCTGCAAATTCAAACCATATCTATGAAGTAGAGTAAGAGAATAGAAGTCATCACCCCAGGGAGTTTTTCAATGAGAAAGAGCAGATCAGAGAAGTAAGATGGAAATACATACTCATACTTTCCAGGATCTCTGGCTTTAAATCTGCATGATAATTTAAGTTATCAAATGCACAGAGAGTATTAAATCATGGTGGTTTACTTAGCAGTGTTTTAACTTTGAATTCATGGGAAAATAAGGCCTGATACCTGTGTTTATCTGCAGATGCTGATAATTCTTGAGATGTGCAAGGAAAATAGAATAATTGTTTGATTTTAAATGAGTCTTTAGCAGTCCATCCTAGTAAATCAGTTCTAGGCAGTGAGATAAAGAGGACAGCACTTGAATTTACTTCCCAAAACTTCCATTCCAGCTTGGTATCACAGAAGGGAGGATATTTCAGTGCGGCTTTGCAGATGTAAGTTACTCACATTTTTCATATGTACTTTCTTCGTGGTTAGAAACTTTCTTTCCTGGGATTTGCTAGAAAAGTCCATAAAGGGTTTTCACTGGAACCTAGACATCCCTAATGTAGGTCTGTGGCTACAAAGAGAACAGACATTTTTTCTTCACATGTTCCCACGTAGATGAAAAGATTTTAAAGGTGTGATTGATTTTGAACCTTCCCTTAGGAGGTTCAGCACTGAGGTTCAACACCCCAGGTTGATTCCCCAGGCAGATTAATTGCTCTGAGGTAAAAACTACCTCTAAAAGGGTTTCCTTCTTCCTTAAAACCAAATCCCACATTAGTTACACATTAGTTCTAATATATCCTCCTGTTTATTATAAGTTAAATTTACGAGATAAAGAAAATAACAGAGAATTGACTCTTTTTTCCTCACAATTTACCCCTAACAGAAGCTAAAACCTCTTGAATTTCACATCTTCTGCAGGAGCTTGAGACAACAGTCAGATTACTGTAAAATTATTTGAAATCAGTAATTCCTCCTAGTATCAGAAGTGATCTTTGAATTATTTTGGGTGGAAAGCTTGAGAGGTTTGACCACAGATGCAGCAAAGCTGGTAGACTTTTTTTCATGAAATGAGAAAATGTGAAATGCATAATGAACAGTACTGAAATGCTCCAACATCAGGCAACACTGATATTATTTTGAAGAAACACAGAGAGGGTTAACAAGCATGTGACCAAGATATGCGGATCTTTATAAATCTTTTATAAAGAAATCAGGCTAAAATGCTCCAACATTTTAAAAATTTAAACCAATATTTGTTTACAGGTAACTGAACCAAACCATGCCTGCCTAAAGGTAAAATATTAAATATAGATCCATATTTCAGCAAATCCATCTCTACACTTGCGTGATATCACCTGTAGCAGATGCTTCCCGTGTGACTGACCGTGCTGTTGGTATCTGGCTGGAGCGAACATTCACAAAAGTGTCTTTGTGCCACCTCAGAAATGCCACACACGCACGGAGAGTTGCACATTTTGAGCCACTCACAGTAGACAACCAGGGTGGAAGGCAGAAAAAAACCCACCAGTAGTGACTGGAGAGAAACCTGTGTGGTTAATACGAGTTTATCACTGCAGAGGCCTCCCAATCATACACGTCAAATGTGGTTAGATGATGGCTTAGAACTTGCTTCGGGTTCATGTTTGTCACCTTCCTTGGATTGGTAGCTCGTTCACATCCCTGCCTCTTACAGTGAGTGCATAACTCCTCTTTTAATGGTGCCTCATTTAGTGATAACAGGCTGTGGGCTCGGTAAAAAGCCAAGTGATAGCAAGAGTCCTCAAAGCAGTGTCAGGACAGAACCAAACTCTGGGTGATATCTGGACCAAATTTCAGTGACTTTGTACAATAAAATCCCAGACAAGAAAGCAAGTGTGCTGTTCTGAAGCGATTGCCTGTAAAATAGCTACAAGTTTTTCATTATCACGCAGTCATCATCAAAATATGTGCCTTGGCTTGGAAAAGCAGCCCACCAGCAAAATAAAAATAAAGGGAAGGGGAGAAAAAGCTCTTTCCTTTCCTCAAATTCAGTGTCTTTGTGGTTGTGTCCCTGGCTGTCAACACTTTCCTTCCCTATTGAAAGGCTATTAGGAGAACAGTGTTCTGCCAGTGCCAGTGGCCTCAAGAGCCTCATTATATCACAAGGATAACCCCAGGGTGAACAGAAAACCTAAACACTGAGGGACCATTGAGGCCTTTATAGCCAGGCTATGCCTACATGCTGCAGCCAAGTTTACCAGCAGATGAAGCTCATGTAGCAGCAGACAGGCAGAATTAAGAACAGAATAAGAAATTTGGCAGCTTTAATCAGTTTCTCTATGAAAACAAAGCCAGGCACAGGCAGCAGAAACGATCCGGACCCAAATTCACTCCCTGTATTCCCTTTTCTTCTGGAGTTTTGTCTTCTGGAGGGGGGAATCGAGACCCATGAGAGGTGGAAAAAGGGCATAAAGATGGACTCACTGGAAGCTTTCCTCATGAGATAATGGAAGGTCTTGTGGTCATATCTCAACCCCGTCCCTTTGGAGAAAAAAATCTTAGAATGCTTTTATGGCTTTTTACTCTTGGACTAAAAACCTACAGCTGTTTTGAAGCTTGACATAGTTCTAGCATATAATTAATACCATTTCCATTTAACTCACCAGCTAAATCTCAAACAGAATGCACAAGCTGTGAGATATTACTGAAAAGAAGCAATGCATATTGGACAATTGACTTGGTGGCGGCCTTTAATGCTGTGCCCCGTTGGTGGGGTGTCTGTGGTTGTCATTTTTCATTGGAGAAATGTCAAACAGTTCATGGGTCTGGCAAGCATAACTATCACAGGCAGTCCTGCTTCTGCTGGCTTTCATCTTGTGAAGCAGTTGCATTTCCTGGCGGAGTATCCATAGGTTTATAGGCGTACATGCAACTTACACTCTGCATACATCCATATCTATTTTTATAGAAATATATGTTAGGATATAGGTCGGGTCTGGGCTTTCACAGAGTCATGGAATGGTTGGGGTTGGAAGGGACCTCAAAGAGGATCTCATTCCAATTCCTCTGCCATAGGCAGGGACACCTTCCCCTAGACCAGGTGGCTCAGAGCCCCATCTAACCTGGCCTTGGACACTTCCAGGGATTTGTAGTTTATCTTTACTAGACAGCCAAGAAAGAGGTAAATTAGTGTGCTCCAAAACCAGTTAGTTTAATTTACCTTGGCTACCTGCATTACTGGAAGCCACTCCTGTCACGGCAGCATGGCTACGTTCTACAAACGACAGATTCATTGTGAGCCCTGGGTCACAAACGTGCAGCTTATGTCTCGTATGAATTCGTCTCCAGTTGGCAAAATTGTTTCTGTGCTCATTTCTGTCTCTCAATTTTTCTCTGTGGTGTATTAACGGGAAACAGCCATGAAAAGAAAAGCAAGCATGAGCAAAATGTTGAGTAAATACTGCAACTTTTTGGGTTTGTTGTTTCCACAACTCTAGACAACCAAATTTTCTGTAAATTGCCCTATGTATTTGAATCACAATTAAGGTTTCTCCAGTGAAAGCTGCTCCTAGCAGAATTCCTTGTTGGTGCAGATTAGAAATACCACCAAATGTCATTAATCAGTTCTCACTAACAGCAAGGGGACAGCTGGCACAGCCTATATCACTGGTAGGCAAACTTGTAACTCCTTTGCTTAAAGCAGCAGCAAACCAGAACGTCCCAGTCAAAACAGGAGGGACGAAAAATACTTTAGCAATACCCTCCACCACACGTAAGAAAGGTACTGAGGAAAGTTTGTTGATTCCCACTGTTTCTTTTGGCTTTTTTTTTTTTTTATTGTGAGTGTATTGTTTGAGAGAACTTTTCCTCCTTCCAAACCTTTGATGGGGGTATGTCAGGGATTGGGTCTTGCCCAGAATGCAATCAGTATGCAAGTACTGCTCTGAGCTGCTGTAACCACATTATGCTCCCTTTATGTTCCTTCCCTCAGCCTGCTGTAATGTGGCTGCTTGGCTTTCAATCGGGATTATTAGTTTTGAAAGCCTTGAAGGTGCTGGGCCTGGCTGGATTTTAGACACAGAGTAACACAATACCTGCTCTTTCAAGAATCTGCTATCACTTCTGAAATTGGCAGGTGATGGTATCTGTAACTGTGGGGAGCACTACAATCCCCCTAAAAAGTGATTTTACTTACTCCCTTCTAACTTTTTAAAAGCTACCTCTACATCTTTCCTTTAATTTCCAAACGTGTTCCCAGATTGACTACTGTTGGCTCTAAATTGTTACTCCCCTCTCCAGAAGTTTTTTATTATTTTTCTTACTGGATCTCTTACACTGTTTTTCATGTTTCTGTCTTGAGAACCTGGCCTTCTATTTTCCTTTTGCTGTTTATGAATTTATACAATTTTTGTTCTGTTGTATGCTATCGTGAAGACCAAGCAAATGTGGTATGCTGAAAGCAGTGTTGGGATGAGGTAATTAGGGATTTTCCAATATTGCTTTCTCTGTTGGGTTCCAATATAAATCTATGTATTATTTCAAACATGAATTATTGAATGTATCCAGACACGAATCCATATAAAGGGCTTGAGAACTGACCCTCCTTACCTCTATGCTGCCACAATCAAAAAATGCCTCCCTAAACAACCCAGCCCACATAACTGCATTATTTTAAATGTTTATTGGTCTTTAGTGTGAGGCCAGTACTGAAACAATGACAAAAGTCCTTCAAACTCTTTGTGCATGCCTCTTGCACACAAGAGAGCTGGCACTGCTGACTTCATTTTTTAAGTGGTCTAGCTCCTGAGCTCCAAATGTTTTTGCTTGGTTCTGGGTGCAAGCTGGAGTAGGATTTGAAACAAACAGTTTCCCACAAAGAAATGAATCGATAAAGGCAGTGCTAAGGAAGCCCTAATATCTGGGGAAATACACACTGGTTAGCTGGTTTTACTTGAAACAGGGAATAGGCAGCTTTTGGGGTTTTTCTCCCTGTGGCAGAAGGTCCAATTCCAATTTTTGTGTTGAGAAGTTTCTTATTACATGATAAAAATTTTCAAATTCAGCACGAAATTAATGAATCATAGAAATATTGTTTGGCAGGGCCCCCTGGCCACCATATACTCCAGCCTCCTGTCCTAAACAGGACTAAAACCAACCTTAAACTGAGTCAGTGGTGGCTTTGTCCAAACTAGCCTTGCAAACCTCACAGGAAGGGGGTGTGTGTGAGCAGCCACAAGTGGGGACAGTAGGCATCACCCACAAAATTAAAAACAAACAAACAAATAAAACCCAACCCAACCAAAAAACACTCAACAACTTATAGAACACTATCAGGAAATCAGCCCTTTCCTTCAACATTGTCCTCTCCAGCCCCTTGGCCTCTTGGAAATGCTTTTTCTACTGAAAACCACAGATTTTTTTCGTCTGGTGTGCCACCATTTTGCCACCAAGAAAAGAGTGCAGCAGCAGCACAAAGTGGTTACTACTGTTTTATTAAATGAGGTCTCTTAAATTCCAGCTGCTGACTATGTGTTCCATCTTTTTACGTCCAAACTCACATTCATTTTAAGAAATTCTGAGCGCTCATGTGAGTGAATGCTCTTGCTAGGCCCCAGGCTTTATATCTGCGTTGCATATAAACCCTCAACATGTGACTTTAGCCTGAAAGATCTGCTTAGATCTGTTGAATGTGCCCCTTCCACTTCATAATTGCTCTATCTTTATTTCTCTGAAGATGAATCTGACTTTAGAACCTGATCAGATGATCATTAGACTATTTTACTTGAGCATTATCTGGCACAGATAATCTGGGGAGATAAAACGAGAAGCAGAGATTTCAGCCTGTAATCATAGCAATTTGAAGGGGAAAGGATTTTGCCCTGACATCTGTGGCAGTGCAGGATTGGAATTCAGAGGGAATGGCGGAGGGAAAGTAGGGCTTTGTTAAGAAAAGCCATCAAGCTTTTCACAGGGCTTTTGGAGTGATGGTTAAAACCCAGCAGGCATGACATTAAACCTAATATCTAGTTGTATTGCTTGTGAATGCTAACAACTCTTATCCCTCAGGAATCACACGGGATTTTTTTTTTCCTAGTTAACTTCAGTGGAATTTGGAGGAGATACTTTGTAAGGGGATTTGATCCATTTATTAGTTTAACATTTCTAAATCCACCTAAAGTCACAAAATCCTGTATTTGGATATTGCCTCCCCAACGAGAGTAGGGAGAGAACTCTGGAAGTTGTTTTGTTTTGACTTTTGTATTAATATTATGCTGTAGACAACTGGTTTATCTTAAAGGCAACCTCGAGGAAGTGGCAGTGAATGACTGAGGTATGAGACCCCCAGTCTGAGGAGCTGGACTGCAACCAGAGAAACCGTTCATTTAATTCCTCCACCTATTGCTTGAAAAGAAGAACCTATCTCAATCTTGTCCTCACACACACTCAATGAAGTCACATGTGTTACAGCACATCAAAGGAAGATGTGAGACTCTAAGACAGAGAGTGACCTGCAGGCCTCTGTGGCTGCAGCAAACACAGCCACAAACAACTCCAGTGCCAAGATAAACTGCTGCCTTTAGTACCCCAAAGGAAACAGAGGGAGTATGAATGTATATAAGGAAGGGAAAACACATGCTGCAACACTTGTGTAATCCATTAAATTATTGCCTGCCAGCTTTCTAATACAGTACCAAACACCCTGTATGATTTGAACATTTTAAACCAGACACTCCATACTAGCAGGGCTTCTAAAAGAAGGGAGACAAACGCAGATTTCTCCTGGGAGTAGACAAAAAAACTGAGAAAGAAGGCTACATTCATATAAGTGGCAACCAGACAGAGAGAATTTGCTTTTTGACTCATGAAAAGTATTTAAAAGTCAGGGCAGAATTCTTCCTGCAAGTTGCAATACTGGCCTTGAGAAACAATTGGTTACTAAAATGCAGCAAATTTCTTCAGAAAGCCATTTAAAGATCTGTTTCTGTACTACTGATACCTTGCTTATACACCAAAGACTGAGGCATTATGGTTAAATTGACCACTACAAAAGATATATTGAAATACTTAATAGTGCATAATTTTCAAGAGGATTTATTGAGGATAAAGTGGAGTGTTGGGTCTTACAAGAAAAATCTATTTCAAGAAGAAAGACGAAGGAGAGATACCCCTCTGATTAACACTAGCAGAACTGAGACTAGGCCAAAGTTCTGACATTCTGTGATAGTAGCAGGGTTAGAGAGGACTGAAATACAATAGTTTCAGAGGAGAAAAACAAAACATTTTCACAAGTGGCTGATGTTGGTTTTCAGTCTTAGAATGAGGTTTCAAGCAATTGTTTCTGTTGCAGCGTGACCCTGTTGGTTGCTGGACCCCCAAGGGACAATGACAATGTTGCAGGACCCAGGATATTTCTCATTTCTGGTGGAAAGGTGCATCCACCAGCCCTTTTCTGCCTCCTGACTGTGATGGGACAAGGTCACAAACACACAGGGAGTAGGAGAGCAGCACAAAAGCCTGAAGGTTGTGGGTTGGGGCACATCCCAGCCACTCCACGGGTACCAGCTACACTGGGGGCTCACCAGTCCTGCTCAATGAAGCCCAAAGTTCTAAGTAAATTTGGGTCTTAACACCTCTGGAGCATCAATTAATATTTGAAGGAATAGCTAAGATCCCACATGCTGGCCAGTCTAGGCGAGGTCAGCTTTGGATTGGGGGTAATGAAGTCTAGCCATTTAAAACAGCTCCTTCTGCTCCATCCTGAGTTATTGCTCTGTTCTGCAAAGGGAGGCAATCTTCTGGCTCCTCAGAGTGGCGAGGTCAGAAGTACACAGAGAAGAAATTATATCTAAATACAGTGTAAACTTTTGGCACGTAAACCAGAACTGAAATAATTTAATGCGGATGCAATGCGAAGACTTTTCTTCTTCTCATTATTTGCCAGAGAGATTTGTAAAATACGTGACTATTTGTCTGCCAAAACCATGTGCATCTGTGACAGAAATCACATTATGTTGTCTTTTTTTTTTTTCACATGGACTTAAAAATGCAACCTTCCTCGTTGCTTTTTTTCTATAACCAAAAATCTAAGTTGGTCAGTAATTTTTAAAAAACCTGAGACAGCTCCATATCTGTTTTCAAATTTAAAAATAAACTTGCAGACAGACTTTTTTTACAAATATTTTTTTTCCATCTCATCAGTTATGTGCAATTTCACTAATTAGCTCTTATTTTTAAGAGAATTCGGAGGAAACCTCAGTAACTTCTACACCTTTTCTGACTTTTAAGCCTGGTTATTTCTGTCCTTGAATTTAACTTATAAGCAGGGGTAAATCTTTTTGTTTTAAAAAAGGAGAATCTTAGACACTTTCTAAAATTTTAAGTGTCAATTTCCTTAGGAAATCTAGATCTGAAAAGTGTAACGCAACCAAATAGTTGTTTTTTTTTAAAAAAAAAAAAAGAAGACTGATTTGGGGGGATTCCCTTTCTTATATCTTCTCCTTTCAAATATATGGTTGGGCAACAAAACATTACTGTCCTACTTGGCTCCTGTTAAACCAAATCAGATTTCAGACTTGTTATGTTTGCTTTTATTTCTCTTAAAAACATGACAGATTTCCACAACTTGCTTTTGAGACTGATGTTTCTTTTGCATTAATTTTTCAGTCTTGAGGCATCGTAAGCATGAGCACCACTGGCATTTTTTTGTCACACTGGGCTGCCCGTGTACATTTGGGCAAACTTGTTTAGCCTTGAGATAGGACTGAGGAGTGCTGAGTCCTTCTGTTTGCCTGATGTGCCCTGAAGAAGAGCCTGATTCATGAACAATTCCTTAGGTCTCTGGAAGGGAAATCCCTCTAAAGCAGATCATATCAGAAAACACAGTTAGTACTGCTGTTAACCCCCAGTGAATTCCCTGAGACTTGGCTGACATCCTGACATTCCAAAAATCTTTAAGAAATTTGTTGTCTCTTCCCCTGCAGAGTAATAACTTGTTTAGGAGACCCCTCATATGAACCAGATTAATAAAAACAATAGACAGATCTCTATTTATTGGGAAAATTGAAAAACACAGGAAAAGAGGTGCCAATATAAAAGAAAGCTTAGAAAATACGAAAAAAATTGAAAGAAATGTGCATCCTGTTAACCCTCCCTCATTCTAGAATAACATGATTTCTCTTTGTAGGAGTTTTGCTGAGAAAAAAACATCAATACAACACAACTGGGCACTGCGTAGGGATGTGAAGGCTCAGGACACAGCAATTTTTTAGCTGAACTTAGCACAGGTAATTTCTAAACAGTGATCAATAAATAATATTAATAAAAACATAGCTTGCATGAGTGTGTTGCTACCAAGATAGCTTCTAAAATTTTGGGGCTGTCACATGTTTGTGTCTTTGAGGTATGCAGTGAGCATATTCTGATTACTAAAGCAAGCTCATAGATACATAGATCTTTATGTAAGAAATTACATCTCTGTACAGGGTTTTTATTTCATCCAAGCTGCATTTTTGTATTGCCATCAATAATGGTAGAATTTACTTCAGAATTTGAGGAGTTTTTGAAGTGAGGGTTCCTACCTTGCCTCAAAATGCAAATCACACTCCAATTACTGTGGTTTGGTTTAGGGTTTTGAGAAGAACAGCTGAACATCCAAAAGCTGCAACAAAATGTGGCTTGACAAGAAAGAGAAAAAGTGTATAAAAACACACATTTGTGTAATTTCTACTGGGAGAGGAAATATTCCTGTAGTGCACATAAGACATCAGATTGCATCTCTCAAACTTATCTCACCATCTTAATTTCCAAGATTCCAGCTTGCAGAAACTGGGAGAGGAATCATCATCTTTTTTATTTATTCCTTCTTTAATTGGGAATCACTTCTCCATTCCTTTTTTAAAGTGATTTAGTGCTCAAATGACAGCAGAGACTAAGCGCAGTCTTGAAGAGCAAAGCACTGACAATCAGTTGTTGCTGGCATCATTCTTCCTGCTGTACAGGAGTCTAACTAATGAATCCAGTTCTCCCGCTCTTGGAATAACAAATTCCACATGAGAAAATTGCTGGGGGAACTTGCGAGCCAGAGTTACAACGTACAAGGCGAAAGACTGAGAGGGATCTAAACGAAGATGGTAATCATTAAGTGATCCCTTCTTTGAGGGTTTACGTTGGAAAGCCTTAACTGGCTCAGATATTTGAGCCAAGCCCCTTCAGCATAAAACTCTCTGGTGACTGTGAGGAAGCTGCCGTTTTACCCTGGAGTCCCTTGAGAGAAAGCAGAATGTAAAGGAAAGTGGTTGTTTTTTTCCAATATTCCTGAAGTAAGTTTCATAACAGACCTGAAGAGGTAGCAAAGTTATTGCTCCCACTTGGCAGATTTGGAACCTAAACCACTAAGCAATGAGATCATTTCTGTGAGATCAGGCTGCAAGCAATAGCCCTTGCCATCTTGCTGTGGAGCCCTAGCAAAGAACTTCATCCCCACAATTATTCTTCAAGGCGAGGTGATATCATCCCCCACTTTATAGCCCGAGAACAGATGCCCAAAAGACTTAGCAGCTTGTTGGGGATAGTACAAAACTTCTCTGAAAGGTTTGGAAACTGAAACCAGATCTGCCAAGCCTCAGTCTGATACCTTGAACACCTGCCCATCCTGGTTCCTGTCCCTTTGCCTGTTACTTGAGCCCATTTTGCCTGATTTGACTTTAAAATCTTGACATACAGAACACAGTCTGATCCTTGCATTCATTTTAAGGTAAGGAGCAGTAATGTGGCTGGTTGGACGGCAGCAGCAAAGGCTGTGACAGTCCAGGGCACAAGGGTGCATGAAGAAGCAGAATTTTGCAAGAGGCATATCCCGTACCCTGTGATTCCATCAGAGCTGCATGCCAGAGGTGTGTGCTATTTACAGGTTCTCTGATCAGGCAGGCCTGATTGCTGCTGGAAAAGGGAAAAGGACATTTGATGTCAAAGAAAATCGCTGTAACACACCTTGTAGACTTCATCCTACAAGCAAACAAACAACGAAATCCAACAACCAAAAAAAAGCCACTCAGGAAGGGTTTTTTGGCTTTGGTTTGTGTCTATCACAAGGAAACCAACACGCTGGAGGAAAAAAATCTCTTTCTCTCCCTCCGCCCACCCTGTCCTCCCCCCGGCATCTCAAAGGTTTTCTGGGAACTTGCCTTCATAGCCCACTCGACAAATGTAGAAAATCATAAAGATATCTTAATTGAAAAAATAAATTACTCACAGCCAGTCTGGGCCATCTCACTCCAAACAACAAAGCAGTTCAGTTTATTTAGGGAAGACGGATTAGTGGAGAAAATTGTTATCAAACCACAAAATGACTAACCAGGGACATCCCTGCTAAGAGATTTACTTTCCTAGCACAATGGCCTGCATAGTTTGTTCTGGTCTTTATGCTCAGAGACCAGTGTGAGAGAGGGTGTGCAAACTTAGGATAAGGCACTTCAATTCCTCTGTAATTCTGGTGCCAGCCAAGCCATCCTTTGTTTATTGCCAGGGAACTCTCCGTGTGTTCCCTGAGCCACTACAGCACCCAGGCTGGGCAAGGAGTCGGAATTCTCTGGGCACACTACCTTCTTTCCCGGTCACATTCCTGGTACTGTAGCAGTGATGAAAAACAGCTGCTGAGGTTGTTTCCCTAAGACCAGAAAAGACTCACTGAACCATGGCAGAGCTGGATGAATAAACCCTGTTTGTGCAATTGTTTTGAAAACTTTCAAAAGCAGTGAAGGAATTTTTTTGTCATCTTGCTTAAAAACTGGCAAAACCAAACCAAACCAAACCAAACCAAACCAAAACAAAACAAAACAAAAGGAACAAGAAGTGGGTACAAGCGGATGCAATCAGAAACCCCTCCAACTTTTTGGTGTGCACCTTCTCATGCTTTCTGAGATCAGTGAATAGCTATTCTTCTGGAAAAAAATTACAGTCCCTGGAGGGATGGCTTTGGAACTCTCTCTATTCTTTTACAGTTTGACATCTGGTATTTGGTGGCCAGCATTTCTTACCAATAAATGAAATGCAACTAATTTTATTAAACGCTGCAGAATTATCATTCTTATTTACTGAATAGTCTCAGTAAAATACTATGAGTAACAAAATAAAATCTGGGGAAAATTATGTAATTTGAATAGAGCTATATTGCAATCTGTGGTAAATTTACATCCAGCCTTAATCTAACTTGCAGATTCATTACCATTTCATCATGCAAAAATACCCCCAAACTCTACAAAGATGTGCTGTCCTTTTACTGCACTTCAGAAAATATGTGATGAAAAGCACTGGGTAAAAATATGTTTACGAAACTGCTCCACATAATCCACATGAGCAACTAATACAAGTACCCATAAAAATGAAGGTCAGAAGAGAATTGTTTCCCAGAGTAATTTGTCTGGCATGAACTGACCCAGGACAACAGATGACTATTCAATGTGCTGCTTCATGTAAAATTCAGCTATTTCCCAAAACATAGGAGGAAAAAAAATAAATAAAAACAATATGAGGAAGCAATTGATATTATCATTCCCCCATTGTTCTCTACCCTGCAAACCAAAATAACTCCAAGGACAGTATGAAATCCCCTGATAAAGTATCAAGAAGACACAAGCCTCCAAGAAGTTTTTTTGCTACAAAAAGATAAAACCAAGAAAATATCCAGAGTACAACACAGTTTATTTCCCCAGAAGCAATTCTGGCACTTAGGAGATGGTCTTTGGTGGCAAGCTTCACACACTGGCCATTTCAAAAACATACAGGCTGGAAGGAATTCTGTGAAGCCCAGCTGGACTCTGAACTTACATCAGGATGAGATTTGCCCACAAATATTTCTTCTTTGCCTTGCCTCCCCTGGGAAGGAAACCCAGGTGTGCAGGAGGGAGATGTGGAGCTGGGCTAGACCTCCAGCAGCAGGCAAGACTCAGGACATCAAGGGACAGGCACCCACCACATGCTCCGAGTTCAGCACCAGCCTCTCAAAAACATTTACAGCTGACAAAAACAGAGGATTAGATCATCTTGCTGCAGCACCTCCTTTGGCCCCCAGTTTGCCCCTGGAAAAATGAACTTTTTGGTCTCTAAAGGGAAAGTTACACAGGTTCCAGGGCAGATGGAGGAGAGCCAAACCTGAACCTTAAATAGGCATGTGTGATGCCCTCAGTGCAGCGGAGGGTGAGGATGCGCTACAGCCAAAACCACAGAGCCTGCATCCTGCCAGGGCAAGCAGGATTTCTGACAAGATTTATCATTTCTCTTGTTATGATCTAGTCCTGCAGACATTTCACTTTAACACAAAGCAAGCACTTGTGGTGATTAAGGGAAACGTGGAGTTGGATGGCTTTGCTGTTCGGTGGCCAGTCATAACACAAAATCTGCTGGCTAGTGCAGAAATTCGGTGTTCCAGGCCATGTGTGGTTACCGGCTGCTCCAGTATCTGGGCCGATGCAGGGAGCTCTTCAGCACAGACCAGCAGAGCTGTTCTCTGCCTTCATCAGCTCCCTTCTGGCTGCTGCCACCAGCGCTGCACGTTTTTCTCACAGAGAGGGTTTTTGGGCTTGGAGGAAACCCAAGGGTTTATTAAGGAAGTTCACATGGGCCACTCCTGTCTGGTCAGGGCACGAGCCCCTTCCGATGCTGCAGAGGGATTTCACACCCAAGCTCTCCCCAGTCTGACCATAAAAATCCTTGCTGCTGCTGTCACTTCTTTCTTAAATCCTGCCCNGTGCTGCCTAATCCAAACCAGGGACCAGGGAATGTGAGCAAACGCTGCTCTGCACACTGTCCCTCTGCACACCCTCTGCTCCTTTCTGAGCTGCTTCCACTGGGATGCCCAGCCCCACTTAACCATCAGTACTGCCCCAAGCAGTGACATCCCAGTGGCTGTTTGGAGAACGAGGCCCTTGGTAGACTTGTTTCACAACCTCATAACAGTAAATGGCTCCTCTGGCTGTTTCCAGTTATGATGCATCTGGCAAGAAAAGCCCAGCACAGCGCTTGAACTGGAGGAAGGGGATGATGAAAGGAAACATTTCCGCTTAGCAGTGTAATTAATACCTAATTGTATTCAGGGCTATCCTTTCCATTTGTGTATAGATGCAAACAAACAAACAAAATACTTGGGATATAGGGATATAGGGAGAAAAAGAAAGATTTGAGAGGTATTTAAACAGTAACTTTTAACATTTCTGAGAATTCAAGCTGAAAAAACAACAGGAGGGATTCCTACAGCTCACTGTGGACAAATGGATTTTTTAGACTGAATTAATGCCCTGCTTTCCTAATCACTGTGTCCGCAGCCTCCAGGAAAAAATACAAAAAGGACAGAACTCCAGACTCTGCTATGATAACCCCAACATGATTCTTCTGCTTTCCTCCTGCTTTCCCTTTTATTTTTTTGAAGTACTTTTTCTTTGTTTTTGCTCTGATCTTCCTGCTCTTGATTTGGATCCCATTCTGCAGTTCTTCCTCTTATTTCCCTTCCTGGCATTTTCAACGAAAACACGCTCGTTCCTCTGAAGCCACTTTGAAATCAGGAGAGCTGGATTGGATTAGCCTGAAATACAGGTGCTCCTGTAAATACTGAATGAATTCCCCTTGAGATGTTTGAGTCCTTAATTATGCTCCTACCTCCTGTTATCATCCTCTAACAGGTATTCCAGGGTATGACAAAAAACTCCTACAATACCTGGTAGTGGTGTAATGCAAAAAGGCAGCTCGTTCCTTGGCTGCTCTGTGGCTGGGTGAAGGTGTTAGGTGCTACCCCTGTGTAATAAATGTGAGGTCGTTTGGATAGATCAAATATACACCATCTGATTTTCCTCTCTGTGGCTGGTGAAGTGATTTAAGCCTTATGTAACACCTTGCTGCATTGAAACAGGAGCTAACACTTTGAGATGGTGACAGATGATAACCTTTTACTTGTAAAAGCATGCTTAAAAAAAACCCCAAACCCTGTGTTTTTATCCCATTTCCCCCATGGGAAGAGTTTTCTCTAAGTAAAAGCTTTTCTTATTGAAAAAAAAATATAAAAAAGAAGATATTTGGAAAATGTTGGGTAAGTACTCATTTTTACTTTAGAACTATCTGGCCAGTGTAGGTGTTGATAACGCCCAGGAGTTACGAAGCATGTGTTAATATCACTGAACTTGCAAGATCCTGCAAGTTACTTTCGTGAGTAGGAGAGGAGTTCAGGTTTAGGAAGCAGACAGCCCCGTGTGGGCAGCACAGGAGGCACTTTGCTGAGATTCATGATGGCCTGGCAGCACCAAGGAACTCCCCTTTCTGCTTCCTAAGTGTGCCCAAACAAGCTGTAGGGCTTTGGTTCTTCTCTGACACTGTTAGGGATAGATTTACTCTTTCTTCTCATTCTTGGAAGCCAAGCTAACACAGACAGGCTGAATAGATTTCCAGGTTCACTAATGACCTCACAGGAATTGAATAATGAAATCATATCTGCCTCTTTACTGAAGAGAGACAGACCAAGCTTACACAGATCTAATTATTTTATTTCTTGAAGATAAATTGCAGCCTTGAAGGCGTCTTGCAATCAGTTATCAGGCAGAGCTCCATGGGCACCAGCTTTCATTTTTCTCCAGTACAGTGATGTACTGCCAATGTTTAACAGGGGGCTCCCACTAAAATTTCCCCATTAATCTGTTCTATACCCCTGTGTCCCTGAGGCACACATTCTTGCAGGGAAAGAAAATAGTAATGAAGAAAATCTATTCATTTATTTTTACATTACTGTTTAAACATTTTCTGAGAGTCACAGCCAAGGAGGAAAATAAAACCACTTGGCAAACAAACCTCTATTATATGTACTTTTGCAGGAAATGTTTATACTTCACTTCATTCCTGTTAAAAAAAAAAAAAAAAAAAAGGAAAACAGGAAAAAAAAAAGCTGGAGCCCTTATAAAGTGGTATTTGACTTGTGATATCAGACCTGGTAGCAGCAAAGATATGGAGTTACCTTTCTATGAAAAATTGGAGAACTCAGGAGAAGCACCCTTTAAAACGTCTGAAAAGCAACAGAGCTGGCATTGTCAAGTATGGCAAAAGCAGCAAGGCTGTTGGCTGGGTGGAGAGGGAGAGATTCTTCAAGTGATCACCACCTGACTGTACTGAGCAAGCCCATCTATTCCAGTGGAGTGGAGGAACACACAACTAAGAAACAATAAAAGACGCCGGAGCGGTCTGTATTTTTAAACGAAAATAATTCTGCCCTTGATTTCATACAAGGGCTGGTCACTAGATAATACGGTTACAAGAGGATGAAAAGAAATAACCTGATTTAACAAGTACCTAAGGGGTGCCACAGCTCCAGTAGTGTTAGAAAACCGTCCCAATATTCCTTTCAGTTTTGGCTGCAAAACCTTAACAAGGCTCTCAAGGAACACCAGGGATTTGCTCCAGTGATGTTCACTTCTCTCCTGTTTTTGAGCCAAATCTCACTGTGTTTTTAAATTGGCTAATCTTTTACTTGCATTTGCCTTAACAAGTGACCAGAGATATGTTTTTAGGTTTTAATAGATTGATTCCAAATGTGAAACAATTGCTACTCTCTTTTTATTGTTGGTGTAGCTGGTAGAAGTGTTAATGCCCTTATACAGATTATAAAGGAAAAAGAA
This sequence comes from Nicator chloris, assembly GCA_013400495.1. Classification (NCBI taxonomy): domain Eukaryota; kingdom Metazoa; phylum Chordata; class Aves; order Passeriformes; family Pycnonotidae; genus Nicator; species Nicator chloris. Next base: position 17,510 of record WAAE01003034.1, read on the forward strand.
ATTTTAATTCTTTTGTAATTAAAAAAAGAGATTTTTTTTCTTACTCTGAAGTGAAAAAACTGCTTATTTCACTTGAAAGTTCAGAGCTTGCATGAACTTTCTTGTTATTGTTCACGTCTTACTTGACTTTTTCAAAGAACTGATGTGAAAAATATTGGGATGACGTGACTACTCATCCCAACAATGAGCCCAGCTTCCCCACCCCAATAATTAACAAGTAGCCACCCGTTATTAAGCAGACCAAATATTTCAATAAAAGGTCCTGCTGAGTTGTGTCTGTTCTGAAACAGATTTCACTTGAAAATTGAAGTAATGAGGTTCCCCTAAACTGATAAGCAGCCCAATCAAGCCCACTGCACTGGGTTCATAAATCTTAAGCAGAATTTAATTACAAGCAGAGTTTTCCTGACAGAGCCAATAATGGGGCCTTTTCCTCTCGCCTGCTCACTAGTTGTGGTTCCCATGATCCCAGTAAATCTCTGTAGACCTGCCTGCAAGGAAAACAGTTTGAAGTTTAGACATCACTTGAAAGGGAATTTGAGGGAGCTGCAAAAACAATGCCCTGATGATGATGGCTGTTGAACACTGGGGACAGACAGCTGAAAACAAAACACCCAAGCAAGTAATTAGCAGGACCAAATCACTTCCAATTAGGCATCTCAACACCAATTTTATGTGGGCTCAGAGGGCCATTCCCTTTGAAAAAGAAGACCACCTCTAAAAATGTACCCTTCCCCTTACCTAGAGGAAAATCTGAGCAAGTGGAAGGATGTAGAAGACTGTGATAAGGTGGCACCACATGCAGCTTCTGCAGTGGGCAATGTACCTCTCCTAGTGCTATGAGAGCATTCACAAACCCTTTGAACATATATATGGCTCAAAAACCATGCAGATGTGGCCCCTGGGCACATGGTTTAGCAGTGAACAAAGTGCTGGGCTACAGCTTGGACTTGACAATCTCAGAGGTCTTTTCCAGCCTTAACCATTCTATGATTCTGTGTTCTCCTGATCCCGTCTGGGGATGCTAAGAGCAAGATTTAGTATGTGAGAGAAAAAGTCGTGCTGAAATAAATGGGATTAGCCAGTATTTCTTCTTAGCAAAATCATAACTCTGGCTGAGTTGACACTTCTGTATGACTGCTCAAACACAGCAGTGAATTGGCGTTACAATTTTTGGACTTGAGAGACTGGTAACTGAAGTACTTTTTGGACTAGAGAAGAGCCAGAACTCTCGAAATTCAAGTCAGTCAACCACTCAATGCTGAGGTCTTTGCCTCTGTTTTCTCTGTTAAGTAGGAAATAATGTTGGATATTGCTGAGAAAAAGGTGTCTAACTGAAAAATCCTACACAAACTATCATAGCCAAACCATTAAGTTGTCCTGTGCTCTTCAAAGGGAAAAAAAAACAAACCCCAAAGACAAGTTCTTCTAAAGAATTCAGACCTGAGAAACCTTTCAAATACTGTTTACAGCGAGATACAGCAGAGGCTTTGCTCTTTTCTGTACTGTCACCGTGGTTTTAGAGCCACCAGAGTCTGGAAAACAAAGCTCGATGAAAGCAGTAGAAATACAGCTAAAGATATATGAAGATTTTGTAAGTTTTACTGTCTATTAGGTTGAGGACTTAAGATTAATGTACACCTCTTACAAAAGCAAAAAAAAGAAGGCACATTCCATCTCAGCAGACAGTGTGTTAGATTTTAGCTGATTTATTGTTGTGCTGCGTGGATTTGAGGGAAATCACCGCGCTGTGGTGTTTCACAGATTACGCAGGGTACACGCCAAAATATTTGTTATGAAAGCACCCGTTTGCTAAATTTACAAATCTTTACAGGCCCTTTGTTGGCAAAAAGCAGATTCAATCCTACTGGAAACATTCCTGCCGTACACGGAGGGGCTGGACACAAAGGTTCACGCTCTCAGCGATGAGCCTTGCGCCACAGACCTTCAGCACTCCGAGCTGTTGCATGGCTGACACATACCAAACTCATTTAGGGAGCTTATGTTTTACTGGGTGGGATTCCAGTGAGCTCAAATGAGCCATGAAAAAAAAAAGCAAACATTATGGAAAGGCTTCCAGTTTCACTAGGAATGCAAATTGTTTACATCTTCCCTTTCAGATCTCCTGAATAACCTATTAGTTTAATAACCAAGCCCCAGATTTCAGCCTCTGTTTGTAGTCTCAGAATATTTGGGGTTCTTTCTTCCTGAAATTATTAGGACTCCTGTCAGTAATTTGAGTATGAATAAGAACAGTGAAAATGCTGGAAAGGACGACTTCATGTCCATTTCAGACTTTCAAAATGTCCCTCAAGTGCTTACCAAGGTGTGGTATGTGCTTGTGCAATCTTCCTGCCTTTCATTTGCATTTTGAGAGGAATTCAAATTCCTAGACCTACCCGCCCACCCCCCCCNCCCCAAATCTCTTTAAGATTTTTGTATGGAATAAACACCAAGTATAGAAGACAGGGTTTCTCCTTAAGGGTTCTTGACAGTTGGCTAAAGGGGAGGCATATGTTTAATTCATCCACTCATACACCTTTCATCTCCAATGAGCCAAAAAGAAATTTTTCTAGCAACACCGAACCTTATTAAGATTTCTCTAGGCTTTTTGTTGAAGACATAATTAAAAAATATATATATTGGAGTTTACTGAGTGTCCTCTCAGCAGTGGAAAAGTCCTGCTGTCTGTGATTTCTGTGGTGGCTGTGAATCTGCTAGAATATCTTTGTGCTTCCTGCAGACTAATCTGCCTTTGGTTTGAGGACTGTACTCAAGCCTGAAGCTCTCTGACTTTTGGTGAAAGATGAACATGTAAAGAAGTGGAGCAGAGCATGAAGGACCCTCCTTTTGAAAAGAGGGTAAAAAGAGGTTCTGTTGGGCATGTAAAGAGAATATCCACAGTAAAACTCTCCCAACTTCATATTTAAATCCTCCACTATGCATAGGAATGAAAGGATTAACCAATCTACCTTGTGCGATGTTTAATATAAAAATTGACTGCAAAAAAGGACCCAAACTCATTGGTGATTGCCATTTTTGATCACAAGCCAGAACATGAAGCAGCAGAATCATATTCCAGTACTCCAGAATGACATCTCTGGCTGTGCCTATCCCAGAAATAGGCCACCAGAGCTCCACTCAGTGACACTCCCTGACGAGGCCGGTGTTTGCACACACATGCACTGCTGCCCCTCTGAGCATAATGGCAAAAGACAGACTTAGCTGGTTAATGCCATCAGATAATTTAGTTGTGTTCATTATTCTGATGTAGCTGTGAGAAGCTCATGACCACTCACTACATCAGAAAGAAATTTATGAAGTCAAACGAATTTCAGCAGCTGAGCCAAGAAATCAAAATATTAAAACTCTGCACAAACTTTTCTTCCTTTTCCCCAAACAAAAATATTTTTAGCCTAGCTGTAGGTGTTGCAAAAATAACTGAAAAGGACAAGAAATAAATCTGGTATGTCATTTTCCAGTTTCTTCTAGTTTTGACTGCACAATTAAAAAAATTCTTCTGTCACTTGCCCCATTACATTTGCGTAATATCAGAGTCACCATAAATCACATCTAACACCTGAATTTCCCATAAAGTATAACACTTATATATATGCAAAGGATTTCCTCATCTTTACTAAATTCTGGCCAGCTAGCCATGCTTTCTTCCAGGACGAAAACGTTTAATCTATCACAGAGTGGTCCAGTTGCATTATAAATGTTTTCTTAAATGGCAGTTCTGTCTTTTTCTTGCTGCCTTGCAAACCACAAATATTTGTAATATGTTTCAGAAGCTTTATTGTTTAGTCAGTTTCTGCTACAACATTTAACTTTGCCATTTGCTTTTCAAACATTGTGCCATTATCAGCAGGTATTGGTATGTAAAGTCTCACTGCCATCCTAGCATAACAGGGAATAAAGATAAAGAATAGACAATCTGATTAATCCAGGCTAAATTCTGTGCAGATTGCAGAAAGAAGTGGTGCAGTAGCTGGCACAAGTGGACATCAGTCTCAGAAGATAATCTCCCCAAGATGTGGTGCATCACTTAACACGAGGGACTCTGAGACTCAGATGGCAGGGGAAAGCTTTTCCAACACTTTCCTGACCCCTGAGCAGATGAAGGAAGACCTTGAGATGTTCACAGCACTGCTTGAGTTCACCTTATAAAGCAAACTCCTCAGGAACTGAGCCTGGAAATCAACAGCCTCCTTCACAGGAGCTTTCCCAGAGCACAGAAAAGTGGTAATAAATTAAAGATGTAACATTGTTTTAATAGAGAGAGGGAGTTTTAGCTGACAAAGCACAGCATTTTGACCATACGCTTTGCCTACAGTCACTTGGCACGCCACTTGAGTGGGGCAGCACAGCATTTAATTAAAAAAAAAAAAAAAGGCAAGGAGAGAGAGCCACAACCATGATTCTCCATGCCTGGATGATGCAAATTATTTACATATTCTTTTGTAGAACCTGACATCCTCAGCCTGCAAAGAGAACACTTAACTGACTTGATTTGTTGAGACAGTGTAGGGTTAGTAGAGCATTACATAAATATGAAGTAAGTAGCTCTCCTAAACTTAGTATATCTTGAAAGAGAGTATTAAGCTAAGGATTGCCAATTCTCAGCTGAACTGCAAACCATTCCTCACTTCAGCTGATGAAGCTCAGTTCCATTCCTTACTGTTTCAACTCAGCAGGAAAGAAGTGTAATTTCAGACAATAGGGACAAATTCGCAGTTGAAGAAAACAAGCATGCAGCATCATGGATGCTCTGCCTTTCTAAGTATCCACTAAGATCTGTAATTCCAAATACATTGGAACAAATAAAGATCCCTTCTTACTTTCTGCCTTCTGAACAGTGGAAGGTCTGGCTTCCACATGTTCCTGTGTCACAGTCAACTGGGAAAATTGTAGGTTATTTTGTTTGTGGGTGTTTTTTTCTTTGTGGGACAAAAAATGCGTTCCAGAAAGAGTGTTTTAGCAGCAGCTATCGTCTCTGGCTGTCGCAAAAGGATCCAAAAGATTAAATAAAACTTCCATGAGGTGCCTTGGAGGTGAGCAAGAATGCTTTTTTTTTTATTGTTCTTGGCAAATTGTCACTTCCAACCCGATTTGCTGTTTCAAGCCTGGGTACTGCAGATCCTCCTGAGCTGTGAGCCCACACAGTGAGTGTGTTCCCTGCAGCTCTCTGGAAAGGTGCAGTCCATATCATTGAGAGGAAAATGCTGTGCATGCTCAGACAGGCATTTCACAGGACATTTACTGAGCATGTTGGAAGCAGCCCCACAGGGGGAACCCCATTCCCACTGTGCAGGTGTAATCCTTCTCATTTTTCCTCCTCCTCTGATTACACCTTTATTGCCCTGTATCCTTTCTCCAGCCCCAAGCCCGTCTTCATTACTAAAACCACTTCTCTGATCCTCAGCAAACTCCAAATCAATCATTACCAAATCAATCTCCCTAATCCAAAATAGTTTTCCCAAGCTCATTTTGTGTATCCACAGAATGCTTCCTGATCTCTGCAGAGAGCTGATTTACAGAGCCATTTTTAATGAGAAAATTTAGTCCATACTTCAAAACCTAAGAAATTTGTTGCCTGACCTTAACCAAGGTCGCTTCTATTACTCACACAGGGATGGGTTAGTTTAACAATCCCCAACACTCACCACAACTTTCTCAGTCAAGAGTATTTGATTTTGCCACAGCTGATCATAGGGAGGCCTTTGGTGTTTAGGCCTTTGGACTTTTCTAGGTCACGTCAGTGTTATTAGCAACTCTGAAGAAATCTGTCATCCCATACCTTTTTAGACAGCAATTTTCTTTGCAGTGTTTCTTAATTTGCTTTATTTGCACCTCTGGTAACTTTATATCAACTTCTGGACGACGACTTGTGCCACTGTAACATGTCTGAGCATTAGAACTCACCCCTAAATAAAATAAAAATAGAAACATTCCAAGAAAGTAATGCTGTACATGCCATCTCCCTATTAAAAAAAAAAA
>WAAE01003034.1:23611-108498 GCA_013400495.1 Nicator chloris
CCCCCCCCCCCCAAAAAAAAATTATTACAAGAAATATTAACTCTTCCAATGGGATTTTGGAAGTCTTAAGAGCATATAAGAAGTTCAGTGTTCTTAACTGCAGGACAAATAACTTCAGTTTTATCTCTCCATTCTTTCTAAAGAAAATTAAGTTGCTATTTAATTTTAAAGCCTGGGATGCTGCCAGGCATTGATGCCCATTTATTTGGCTGAACTTCCTTTTATGCAGTGTATTCTTTCACTGGTGATTATGTCAACAGATTTCTGTTGTCCTTATTTTATCCTGCAGAGCAGGAAATACTTTTTTTTTTCTTTTGTATTATATTCTGAAGGTTTCAGCATTGCAAGCACAGCATTGTAAACACAACATTGTAAGCTTCAATACTCAATGTGCTGAACCAGTAACAAAGGAGAGATGTTAACATTTTAAATACTGCAGGTAGGGTACAGGAAGATAAAGAGGCTGTCAGAGTTTGCTGTGCCTGCTGAACTAAGAGTAATGACTGCAACTACAGAAGATAAATTGGGTTCTGTCGTAAATGGCCTTGAAATCTGGGGCCATACACAACTGGTCAAAAGTAATCTCAGGGGGTGGATGGTTTAAATGCATTAGCAGAATGTTCAATGCTGGTTATTTTCTTTATAATATTTACTGTTCAGTACAGCTAATGCAAAACACTGCTAGAGTCACACTGGGGGGATTTGGCAGCCAGAGAAACTTGGAGAGTCTAGCAATTACAGTTTAGGAATGTGCCAAGCACACAAAAAGAAAAAAATGCTGTCCTGTATACACACATAGGAGCATGAACCCAATCAAGAATTACTATTCCATCACCTCCATCTACTCTGAGTCCATGTGTTGGTTTTCTAGAGACAGCAGCACTTACTGGATAGGTTGGATAGTCTGATAATATTTCCAGCTGATAGCCAATACCAAACTGAACTCTATTCCCTAAATTTCCCAGATGAATTTATTTTCCAAACACCCACCTCTGCCACTCACACAGACTTCATTTTCCATGTCAGTTGAAGACCATCCATGTGCAGAAATTGCTTGAGTATCAGTATAGGTAATTCATGAAATTTTAGGAATTTCATCAAGTCATGCTTGGATAGCAAGGCTTGGGCACAAGGTACTTCTGATGTTTACCATCTTTGTAAGAAGTGCACGAAAGAAGAAGGTGAAAAATGAGAAAAAAACCCACATATTTTACCTATCATTTGATGGGTATAAAATCTGAATGTCTGTCACAGTTTCTTGAGACCACAGTTTCTTTCAGGAACAGATATTTACGAGGCAAATAACAACAGGAACAAAATTCAGAAAGTCATTTTCCCAGCAGGGAGTGGAAGAACACAATCCAGAAAAGATACTGTCTGTTGAATGATGAGAATGACAGTGATGGTGAAAGACCTGGATATTGGTACAAGCCCAGAAGAGCATATGGCACTCATAGTGCATTTTGAAAAGAAAACAAGAGAGAAATAAATCCAGATAGCAGTGCTGTGAAGACACGGCCATTTGAAGGATTACCTGTCTGCTATTAACTTCACAAGCTCAGTGAAACTCACAGATAGGTTTGGGGAGTAGGCTCTGCTGCTCTGTCCCACATTTCATCACATCAGTGATGAGAATTGTTTCACTGGCAATTCTGTGGTAGCACCAAAAAAGACATGAGCAATTCAGGATGACCGAGGACAGTGGTAACAGTTGGGTTGGTGAGACCTGGAGAGTTCATGGCTCCCAAAGGTCTTGAGCTTTATCATATAACCTTTTTTTTTTTATTTTGTATATCTATTCCATCTAGCTGGATGCAGGCACAGCTTGGAACTACACAGCCATCTTTTGGGCAATTTTATATGCAGAAGTGGAGAAGCCAAAAAGAGGAAAAAGAGCCTAAAAGGCATTTTAACATTTCCCAGCATCACATTCTTAAAAGAAAATGTCTAAGTCAATAAAATACATAGATAACCCATGGAAGGCAAATAGCTTCACTCTGGAAGGGGACTTCATTGGCAAGATCATTCATCTGTGAAAATGTACTAAGAAAAAAATAAACTAAGATACAAAATCTCAACTGGATCACATTAGATCAGAGCATAATTTACCATTTCCCAGCTGGCAACTGCATGTATGATTTGAAGGTTGGTTTCTTATTTGGGAAGTCAGGGCTGCAGAGAATCCATCTCTTTATTCAGTGTAGAGCCCTTCCGTTTACCTGAGCTTCAAGACATGAAACTGCTCAAAGCCAGTGCCCTTCCACCAAAAAAAAAAAAAAAAAAATCTTCTACGTAGTGACACTAGGAACCCAGTTTCTTTTGGACATCATAGAACATTCATGTTTCCTGAGCTTTACATTGGGAATGCTTGCATACAAAAATGGCTCGCCCTTGGGTGAGTGCATGATCCTGCAAGGGGGGGGCTGCTGTTGACCTCATTCTGTGTCACAGGCAAAGCCCACACAGACAAGGGGAAGAGTGTTAATATGTGGAACACTTTGTCTAAATAGCCTGAAAAGTTCCTTTTCCCCTTTCTCATGCACAGCTTTGTCGCCAGTGCATAAGTGCTGATGATTCAATGGATTCTGCGTAGTAACTTTGCCACACTCACAGCTGTAAGCAGTGGTAAGAAACACAAGATCAATTTTCATTCTTACTGGAAATGCACACTTCACACATTTGTTGATTGAAGGATCATGAAGTCTTACAAGGAAAAAAAAAAAACCAAAACCAGACTTCTGCTGGTTTTCTGCAGTTTGATGGTTTGTTTTTTTGGTTTTGGTTTTTTTTTTTGGTTTTGTTTTGTTTTGTTTTGTTTGTTTGTTTACTTTTTGTTTGGTTTGGTTTGATTTTTGGGGTTTTTTTTGGTTGGTTGGTTTGGTTTTTTTTTTGTTGGTTTTTTCTTTTCTTATTTTAATTGTGTTCAGAAAGCCATTCTTTGTTTCAAGTTTCAGCTGTATCTTGAGTATTTTGGCCAAGTTTAGTGCCCACGAAGTGGAGCATGGACCATGCCTTTGACTACAGGACGGAAGGTCTGTTGTATAACCGAGTAAATAAGTTGTGTCTTCTCCTCAGGGAAAACGGTGGATGAGCCTGTTCTTGCTGTTCATAAAGTAAGCACAACACACTGATCTATGTGTGAACAGCTGATTTGGCTGAGAAGGGTAGAGAGGATCAAGTAATGTTTTAGATCACGCTTTCAGGCACTTTGAAAAGGTAACAGGAGGGTTTATTCACGGAGAGAAATCCGTGACTATTCAAGTAACTGAAAGCATTTAAGGCAGGAACATCACACAAAAGAGAAACATTAATTAGGCCGATCATAGCACTGTAGATCTATTTTTACAAAGCCCAAACACATTTATACATAGCTGTTCCTTTGAAGCATTTGAAGGCACCATTTCTTTCTTCCTTATCAGTGTAATTGACGTCTTCATTCAGCCCCAGCCAGCTGTTGTGCGGATTTTTAAGCATTTGATTTCTTTCGGGGAACGGCTTAGTCTTTTGAACTCTAGGAATAATTATTATTGCAAAGCAGTTTTCCCTTTCCAAAGGGACTGCTTTGGGGTCACCACTGCTTCCAGGATCTCTGGGCAGGAGAACAATGAGGCTTTGTTGGTGCTGGAACACTGTCCCTTCCAAGGGGGCTGGCACTCTTTCTTTCTGCGCTTGCCTCCGCACGTTGAAAAGAATCGTACCAAATCAAAAAGGCTTTAAATTAGCACTTCACTGCCAGCAAGTGCCTGGAAGTTAATGCTAAATCCTAGGGGGCTAAGAACCTTTTCTATACCCTTATGTCCAGGTATACCCTTCAGAGTGTAAAGTGGTTTAGGAGCCTAAACAACACACTTATGATTGTTTTCTCTCCTCATTAAACAAAATTTTGTAAAGGAATAGCTTGCAACTTTCAGCTAAACACCAAACAGAATATGTATTATTGCACTTTGTGAGAGAAGAGCAGCTATATTTCTATTTGGGAAAAAGTTAATTTTCAGTGACAGAACCTAGGATTATTATGGAAGAGGGATGAAAGCAGAAAAAAGGGAAGCGCTGCTGCCTGTAGTAATCTTGCCAGTAAATGATCCTCCTGACTATCAGACATACAAATGGACTTAGCAAATCCAAATAATTCTATAAGCCTGACAATTAGCATAAAAAGTAGATTTTTAACGTTGCATCTTCATTGCAGGTTCAAAAGCTTGGCATGTAATCTTGAGCCATACAGAATCTCTCTTTATCCAATCTCTTAATAGAAATAATAATTAATTAAAACTTAGAGTTTAATATACTCCTCTTGACTCAGTAAATAGGGAAATTTTTTTTAGTTAGAGGAATAATATCTTCATGATTCAACTTCCCAAGATCATTATTTTCACATGATACATTTATAAAAAGCCAGGCAGAATCTACTTGCAAGAGATCAAAATTGCCACGTGCTTTGCTGTGCCAATTTTGCAATTGTTGCTGCCCACTGGAGATCAGATACAGATTAGAGCAGCCTTGAGGCTCACCCCTAATTTCCACCCTAGCTCTCCAATTTCCACCAGAGTTGCCTCATCCAGCGACTGCAGCAGGACATTTCGGAACAGAGCTTACAGGATGTGTGGCATCCTCTGATCTGCCAATGCCGAGGTCAAAACCCGTCTCCTAAGGGTCTGTGTGAGGAGTGAGTGCTGCTCACAGCTCCCAAGATCAGCAGGGGTTTCCATGCCATGGACAGCACCAGCTAAGTCCCAGTCAGCAGCACTGGAAAGGAGCCTCATGGTTCCCTTACTGGTACAGAAGAAACAGAAGACCTTGTGAAATACATAAACCATATTTGAATCCCGAGCTGTGCCTTTAAGGAACGTGAATAATTCCTTAAACGAGGAATTCCTTAAATAATAATTCCTTAATAAGGAATTCTCTCATCAGAGAGAAGGCTGCAAGGAGCAGCAGAAGGTCAGAGAAACCGCACGGTTCCTTGTGCTCCACAGCTGTGTGCAGAACACATGAACGGGCTCCTAAGAACTAATTAAATTCAGAAGTGCAGTTTGAAGAGCACCGTGTCGGGCCAGAGACAGAGGCGCTGCCCTCATTAGTTAGCGCCCAGCACAGCCCAGTAAAAGTGACTTCCAGGGGGTTTACGGGCCAGGGGAACTCTGCCATTTCCAGGCACACATGTCTCTGTTTTGCCCTTGATCTGTTTACCTGACAATCAGAGCTGGTGAAAGGAAGCCCAGTTAGATGCTAATTCCCGTCGGGAATATGAAGCTGGTGGGATTGCTGGATTGTTGGATCCTCCACTCTTTTCTGCGTAGAGGGCAGTTACCATTCTCAGGATTCCTCTTCCATCTTGTAGCACTTTTTTGTTGTTGTTTGTTTTTTCTGAGAAGCCTGACCCGGTCTTGTCCTCGACAGCTTCTTGGAGAACGTTATAAACCCCCAGTTACACATCTCCTCTGCGTAGGAATGATAATAACTGCTGTTAAATTTTGCTACCCCGCTGCACAAACCAAGCCAGCCCTGATGAACTGCAGACGTAAAACTGACTCTCACAATCCCAGGGCTGTACACAAGCAAAAGAACAAAATGGGGTTTTTAAGTGTGCAAGCACTCCCTTGCCTCAGACTGTGGATTTGTGGAAGGTGAAAGCCCAGGCAAAGCTGAGCAGCAGGAGAGGCTCTGAGGTGCCTCAGCTGTGGGAGCAGAATGCGTTCTTGCCTTTTGTGCCTGATCAAGCTTTTTGTGCCCAGACAGCTAATTCATTACATATTCCTAATTAAAGCTACAAAGAAATTGCCAAAACACAATTTGATTCACATAAGTATTTTCCAATGTCAGGTTTACCAAGACAAGAGGGTTAGCCCTAAAATACAGGGTAAGTTCAGTGCAAAATCTTTTGTAATTTTAAGATCATTCAAGACCAAAATTTAAAGTTAGAATTAATACCTTTTTTCAATCTTTTCTGACAAGAATGAAGGGGAAAAAAATCGGGCTTTGAGCACCTTGGTCAAGTGCAAGGTGTACCTGCACATAGCAGGAGATTTGGAAAGAGATGATTTTTAAGGTTCCTTCCAACTTAAACCATTCCATGATTCTATGATAAAAAAGGTCTAGACTATGAGTGAGATCTACTATAAAGTAAGACCCAAAACTTCTTCCATGTAAAAACAGCAGCATATGAAGGGACATGGATTTCTCTGCACACAGGGCGAAAAGATTCTATTAAACATTACAGGTACTTTGAGTCAAATAAAGTCCAGGTTTGATAGACACAAACCTAGTGTGACACTAGTTTACCTCTCAGGCAAGTCTCTGTGGCTGCTCTCCCTGCACTGACAAGTCTTTCTGGCTCACAGCTGGTTTCCAGGTATCTTCACAGTGGAAGGTTGGAATGGCAGCATCCAAGTTTTCTTACCCATTCACCAATGACTGGTGCTCAAAATAAGCCACAGGTGCATGGCACAGTACTGGGATATTTGGTTGGTTTTGGGATGGTTTGAATCCTGTTGCAAGAGTCACTTGCTTCTCAACTAGGTCCTCAGCCTCCACCCTTGAAAGTGGGAACAGCCTGTACAATACAAATCTTTGACAAAGCTCCTAATTTTAAGTAGGTAGGTGAAAAGTGGAAAGGAAATGCTAAATGTAAATGAAATCCAATAGCCCCACAAACTATCTAGAGTAGCACTGATGTATATGTGACATGTTCTGAGGAAAAAAAATTAAAGAAGAGCAAAGAGGGTCACCCACTAAGGTTCATTTTTATAACCATTGTATAAGATTTCTGTTTGAGACTGAAATTACATTAAACAGACATGGTCTGTCAGTGACCTTATATTTAAGAGCAGAGAGGTAATATGGGATTATTGGTAACACATTATTTTACAGGGCATCAATAACCATGTGTAAGAAATTACCATAGAATTACGATGTTATTACACGGTTATTTGTGGCTTTGCCAAATGTAATGTTACTTGATCATCCTTGGATTAATGGGGTGTTGATCGGGTTTGGCCATTTACCTCCATCCTGGGTCATAAACCTGATGTTAGCTGAACTAAGTTCCCAGTCTAGCAGCCATAGAATTTAACGTTTCTTTCCCTCTGCAAAAAAAAAACCAAAACAAAACCGTTGCTGTTGGTTCTGACTCTGGTTCTTAAATGCAGAGGCTTTCAAAAAGACTTCATCAAGATCTTTTCAATAAATGCATGTTATTTTATATTCCCCACAGTCTGTTAACAGATTCTCAAAGTTTGGAGGTTCATATTTTCCCAAACTATTGGGGCTTTTCCATCAAGAAACACTGCTTGCCACCACCTTTCTCTGCATTGTAGATGGCTCACAGACTCAGAGAATAGAATTGGAGAGGTTTGAAACAACTCTGAAGATCATTGAGTCGAACTAACCCAGCACTGCCAAATCCACCACCAAATCATGTCCCCAACATGATGAACACTTCCAGGGATGGCCACTCCACAATTTCTCTGTCCCATTGCCTGACCACTCTTTCACTGAAGAACTTCTTCCTAATATCCAATCTAAACCTCCCCAGCACATCTTGCAGTTGTTTCCTCTCGTCCTGTCTCTTGCTACGTGGGAGCAGAGACCAACCCCCACCTGGCTACACCCTCCTTGCAGGTGGATGCAGAGAGTGAGAACATCCCCCTGAGACTCCTCTTCTCCAGGCTAAACAGCCCCAGATCCCTCAGCTGCTCCTCACCAGACTTGTGCTCCAGACCCTCCATTTGCTGACGGATACTAGAAGAAACTGTGGATGATCCGGAAATTTAGACCAATGCACTGCCTTTGTCTGTTTAGAAATTTTTAAAAGAAACAAGCTGTGGATGTGAGGTTTTGGCAGAGGGTCTGGCTATGACTTCTGCACTTTAAACACTGATAGCAACAGGCTTTTCCCTCACTGCATTTATGTTTTCCTAGTCTTTCTCCTAAGGTTAAGGCACATTGAACCCAGCCCTGACACCAGCTACTTTCTTTTCTTTATATGCAGAGATCAGCTGCAGAGCCCTTTATTGACCAGGCTTGAGAGAAGCCTAATAATACCCTACAACAGTCTAGAAAGTTCACCACGGTGTGGGCTTTCTGTTCCTTATGAGTGAGAGTTTCAAGGAAATTTAAATATTTTAGGGTAGAGGCAGAGCTGAAATTCCTATGTTCTTAGACTGGCTTTATTGGTAACCCTCACAGCAGCAGTAAAAAATACAACAATTCCTAAAAACATGACTGCAATGCTAAGAGCTCGACCTTGTCTTCCACTTCTTTGAGTAACAAGAGAACACAATGTGGTCACAGTGCCTTATGCTCGGTTTGTGCTCACTGTACAAAGTTGTAAATTGAATGCATTGCACAGTCACGGTCACACATAGGCCTTATCTGCTGGTCAGCAAGGGTCACCCCGTGCCTCACACGACCCTTACTACAGCCTGACACGTGAGAAAGTGGGGTTTTTTTAATCAGAGACGTGTTGTGACAGACCAGGAAAGACGGCGAAAGAATAAGCAGCAACAGCTCAGCACCACGCGCACAGTCCTCGCGGCTTTATCCTGCTCTGCCGCTGATTCCCCCTGCCAGCCTGAACAAGCTAACTCCGACGTACCTCAATCCTCCCCAGATCTCAAATGCAATAATACTGCTTCCTGTCTGCATGAGTGACAGAGGGAATTTGTTAATACCCTCAAGCCACTTCAGCTTCGCAGCTGAAAAGCGCTATTCACGGTCAGATTATTGTATTTGGAGCTGGGGCTAATGGGGATATTCAGCTGTATGGGCTGTCTATAACTCGGGTGCCTTTTCATTCCTTGCTTGACATGTAGAGCTCTGAGCTAACTGAACACCTTCCATCAAAGTGACTGTCACTTTTCATATCGATGCAGCTGTAATTCATAATTTCCGTAATCCTGTGAGGAACCAGAAGGGGTAGAGGAATACCCACAGCCTCTTTCCTTGCTAGCTGCTGTCTCCTCAGCCAGGAGGCTGCTGTGGAGGGCAGGAGCTTGGGTAGGACTGGCAGTGAAAGCTCTCATCACCAGATTTTAATCAAACCCACCAGCCCTCCTGTAAGGGGACTGTCTGTCAGCAGCTCTGGCAATTCAGGGCCAAAAGCGCTCCTTGCTCTGTAGCCTAATTCAGGAAACAACTCTTCTTTAGGAGTGTTAACATTGGCATCCACTACCTCATTCCAGCTTATACTTTAGCAAATAATTTCTCTTTCCTTTCACCAAATTCATCCTCAGTGGAAATTAGAAATATATATTGCCATACTCTTGAAAATTCCTGAATAAATCAAGGGCTGGGTGATTTGAATTTATAACAGCACTATCCATCACTCCGTGAGCTGCACAACACTTATATATAAATGCTCTGTCTTTCTTCCATCTGAAAGTAACCTTGGGGATTAAGTACTACTGGGTATAAAATCACCTCACCTTTCTTACCGAAAATATTCCCAACATGGCGATTTCACCTACATAAATTTGTCATTCCAGACACAGAATATTTCTTACCCATTATTTGCATTGTACAGATTTTGAGACTGTAACACAAAAGAAAATATGCAGTTTCCACAACCTCTCACACCTCCCAGAATTCCCTGTTTAATGGTTTTGGTTTTGAAATTGCAAACCTCAAAATGTTAAGGCACTGATTACTGGAGTCAAAGCAATGAGTAGAAGACACGGGGATTTGGATGTGGCCCAAGGAGATTTAAACCCCAAATGAAGAAATTGTTTAATTTTGCATCCCAATTAAAAACAAAAAAGTATAAATTAAATTAAAAAATGAAAAGAATAATTTTGTAGTAGAATTCTAGTAGATTGATAATTAACTGTCAAATACAGGAATTAAAAAAGAAAGATGCAAAAGAAGAAAAAAAGACTAACAACTTTTTTTTTTGAGATCAAGTTAAGTTTTAAAAGTTAAAACATAAGTTGTAGAGCTTAACAAAACTCCTTAAAAATAAATATATCTGCAAACAGCAAAAAAACCCTGTTACTGTCCCAGACCTCCTATGAGGGAAGGACCACCTGCTTGTGCTCTTTGCCATGGTGTAAACTCAACAATGGCCTCAAAATGGCTCAGCAGACCCTAATTTATATTCAATGATAGCCATGTATTGAGTGCAAAATCCACCAATGTTAATGCCTGTTAAACTATAGCCAGAATTACATGCAGAATTAGGGCTCCAGCCTGGATGAAGTCTCTTGTAGTCTCTGCTTACATTATTTTCTTTTCTGGGGGAAAATCTTTGTCTGGAAAAGGAATTAAAAGCTGCATGTCTTGTAATGTAAAAATGGAATAAACATCAGAAGACATGAGGAAATTAGGCAAGAGAAATGCACAGAACTTTGAGTACAATTTTTCATGGAATTCCCTGTAACTTCATATAACAATAATTATACTTCATAATCTCGTATAGTGATAAATAAATATTTTCTCCAGAAAAAGTAAATATTATTATTTCTTGAACTCTATGCAAAAGAAAGAGGGAAATATCTAAAATGAAAGCCAGACATATTTTATGTTGATTGCAGTAATAAAATCCCAACCTCTGCAACCATTAGAATCAATGTTACTGTAGGGGTCTGACCCAGAATTCACTGGAGTCTAGGGAGAGATTTGTCCTGACTTCAATGGGCTTTGGATTAGGTTCTGCAAGAACAGCCAAACCCTGCAAAAAATTTGTCCTGCCAAGTTCAAAACCAGATCTTTGAATACAAATAAAACTGAACCTCAATATCATCTCTTCTTGCAATAAATTCTTCTAAGTTCATTGGGTAGAAGGAGCTGAGATTTCACAATACCTAAAAGCTCGGTTTCTCACATTCCAACAGAAATAAAGAAACCTGATGGGGCTTTACTGGTTCCATCTTTTCTGTCCTCCAGGGAATACTGAAGACAAGGCTCCTCACTCATTGGTGGAACTTGCTCTCCATTCCCACGTGAAAGTGGGTAGGAACCTCTACCACAATTGCAGTTCTCAGGGCGGGAGAGGGATGAAAAATGCATCCTTCTCTTATTTGGTTTCCTCAGAGATTATGGATATAAATCCCATGCCCAGATGGATGGGATGCTTTTTTTTTTTTTTTTTTTACCCTCTCGGCAACTTCTTGGCTCCCATCTCTGACTTGGAAGTCAGTTGTATTTATTTGGGGGAAGGTGTAGGCTGGACAGTCGCAGTCATATTTCACGACTTTAATTGCTCTGTTTTTTTTCCGCTCATCATTTCCCTGCTGCATCCACTCGTCACTGCGAAGCCAATAAATCCCAAGGAGAATCCCTTGGCTCTGTAGCATACTGAATGCACTTAGAGTCCTCCAGGAGAGGACTGGGCAGCCGTCACACCTCCCCTGCTTGCTGTCTGCTTCGTTCCCGTCTGGCATTTGCAGCCCTAGTGCTGCACTGACATAGCCATGGAGGCGGGCTCTGGCGTGGCTGGCAGGTCTGCAAATGCAGGTTTATTTCAATATTACAGCCCTGATTAATAATGTGGGTCGGGGCATTCTGTGGGGATGGCTGCTCTCTCTGTTGCTGCTGGTGTGAGGTTTAGGGCTGGGTTGGACAAAGAGGGATCTTCAGTTTTTAATCACTTTTACATTAGTTGAAGAGCAATACATGTCACTGCATCAGGTAGCTTCTTCTAAACAGCTCTTCCTATGGTATTACTCCACCAATTATAATTTAAATTAAATAACGTCATGAGAACTCAGACACCTGGCTCATCATGATACACAAAAAATTTTATTTAACCAAAACAGGGACTTCTGCTTCTGTTCCATGTGTCACAGTTAAGTCTGAGCATCATCTGTCCTCTTATCACACATGAAAACCTCTGCAAAACAGCAAACTGCAAGGAAACCTGTAACAAATCTTTCTGTTTTCAGGAGAACCCAATACTGACTTTTATTCACCTGTATCTAACAAGACAATGTTTTGATTTGCTCTAAAAATTTAAATATGTGAAGAAATTATGGAAAAACAACACTATTTCTTCTCCCTCCTCTTCATTCATTAGCCATAACTAAAACTCATAGCTCACATTCATTCTGAGTAGATTAGTTTTGGGAGAAAATATGAAACATTGGCAGGAGAAGATCTAGATAAGGCTTTTGCACCATTTGGCAACAGAAATATGTCAGGAGCATGACAAGTCAGTTTTTGTGAGAAAACCCACTGTCATGACTATTATGTAATTGACCTCACAAACAAGAATAAAAAAAAATCCCACACAGGCTCTCTTAAATGGATGCATTACTGCAGGTCCATAAGCCAATATAATACCTGTATTTAGCAGTCCTACATAATCCCTACATATTTTCTGTTTAATATATGCATATAAATACATACACACACAGAGTTTTGCTGTTATAAACCCAGGCCATATTTAAGCTTCCTTTCTGTGTGTCAGGACAGATGGATTTAAGTCACAGCAACACTAAATATAATGTTTCTGTCTGGCTAACATGAGCAAATATTTCTGCGTGCAACATTCATGAGTCAACTTCAATACACTCAGCAGTTCAACAATTTAACCAGCTCTGATGTAACACAAATTTAAAATATATGGTCACTTGCTAAAGAGCTACAGAACAGATGACTCTCCCCAGCTAGTGTATTCACTGTCAACTTCCTCCAGTTTAGTTGCCAGCTAGTTTCTCCTGTCCATCAAAGCTGTTTCCATTAAAACTGATTAGCTGTTGAAAAGAGAGTGAAAGGGGACACCAATGATTTTTATTCTAAAATTAGCTGCTATTTTTTTTTATTCCCACTAATGTGTCATGTGTGCGACTTCACTCACAACTCTTTATTTCCATTTCAAAAGCAGAACCCAACTATTATGTATAAGCCAAAAAAGGTGGAAACAGTGGAAGAAGAATTCTGATTATGAGCATAGTCCCTTACTTTCCCAGTACATCTGTAGCAAATTTCAAATTCTGATTAAGAGCTTTTTCTCCCAAGACCTACATATCTGTATTACCAAACATAAAAACCACTAGAGGAGACTCTTTTTTTGTTTGTTTGTTTTCCCTGGACAAACCTTATCTTACTCAGGAGAAGATATAACCATCAGTTTGAAGGCACTTTTCAGACAGCCCCAGCAGACCCCCAGGGCTGCTCCCTGCTCATACTGCCAGTGTTTACTGCCTGACAGACCCCCTTGTCCTTCCCAGTGCTTTCTCCAGTGCTTTGTATGCTTGGTAATACAGATATGTAGGTCTTGGGAGAAAAAGCTCTTAATTAGGATTTGGAAGTAACAGAAATTTGCTACAGATGTATTGGGAAAATAGGGGGCTATGCTCATAATCAGAATTCTTCTCCCACTATTTCCACCTTTCTTTGGCATTGTTCTTTACTTGCAGACAATTCCTGCAATAGAAAGAAGTTAATTTCTATAGGAAAAGCCATTTATTTGGTTAAATTATGTTGTTTGGGAGTGAATAAGAGGGAGGGAAACATTGCACTTTTCAGAAGCTCAAGATTTTTTTGTGCAAACAGCCGCAGAAGAGGTTCCTCTTGACAGCAGCTTGCTTCTTCCCTGGCTGCATCAGACTGGTGCAATACTGGTGTATCCTGGCTGCAGCTGCTGCTCAGCATTGGCTCTGACACATGGAAGTAGCTCCATGCAGTAATTTGCTCAGAATTAGAAAGGGGAAGCTCAAAAAGACACAGCAGACAGAGATGATGTCCAAATGTTTGGAGAAAGAGAGCTTGTTATGGGGATTGAACTTTCTGTAACTTGGTTTGCTGTGAAGATTGCTGATTCACTGACTTTTATTATTTTAATATGTCTCTGTAAAACTAACAATTTATTAGGAGCCAAATCCGCAGCTGGAATAAATTGTCTGATTTATCAGCCTACCTTCACGACACCCTTTTTGCTCTGGCCTTTAGTGCTAAATCCCGCTTCAGCCTCACCAGTAAAAGCCTTTCCCAAGTTTAAGTGCAGGAGGTACAGAGAGGAAAAGCTTTTTCCTGTTGATGCTGATACTGCTCAGAGGCTTAGCATGGATTTTGCAGGCTAAGGATTTAATTACAATGTCTAAGCTGAATTGTCTTTAGGTCTTGGGTGCAGTTCATTAGACAGATATTTTCTGCTTCTTTTTTCCAAAAGTTAAGCATCACAAAAACAAGACTGTATAAGGCTGGAGCCTCGAAAACTGGCTCTGGGCAGCTCAGGGGGACAAGAGTGTTCCTAGAGGGGGCCTTTAAAACCTGAAAACAGTGCTTCCAGGAATCTTTGCCAAAGCATTTGGAACTTCTCTCTACAAACGTCACAAACAGGAGGATGCGACTGAAAGAGATTGAGAAACAAAAGGTTCAGGACATGAGATGCTTTTACCCCAAACAGCCTGGCCACTTGGCAAGGTGAGTATAAGATATTTGTTTTCTGTGGTGTCCACAGTGTTGGTGGTGCTTTTCCAAGGCAGGAGTGTGCAGCTCCTGCTCAGAGACCCACTGTATCTCTCTGAGAGGCTTCCACCACCCTCTGCATGGTGGGAAAACTTCTCTCTAGCACATACCTCTGCAAAGCAATCTGGTTAAAACAGTTTTGTCACTATTTCATTCCTTTTCATACTTCAAATGCTTGTAAAAAAATGGGACCAAAACATGCACATGAAAAAATGTTGCCTGACACATAAAGTGGGCAATTGCGTTTTTCTGTGCTAATGTGTATTCCGAATTTCCTCCATTTGTTTTAATCATGATTTTATATAACAAAATGCAATAAAAAAGCTATTTATTTTTAATTCTATTTTTCATAACAAGCAAAAATTAACTCGATAAACTTATTTCTCTATCTGGACTGTGGAACTGCACATATTCAAGAATTATTTGGCAGCCAGTCAAATCACTAGCAGAAAATCCCTTATTTTTCTAATTTGCTTCAAAAATCTGATATCAAGTTCTTTCCATAGTTGCTTCATGCAGTGGAACACATCACTAATTCCAGATGAGTATCACATGTATTTGGGGTATACTGAGTGTACTTCTAATCAATGAGTATAAACTGAGGTATTGACATTTCAAATCATCCAACACACAGGCTTAATTTCTTACCTTTTGTTCTACATAGAGCCCTTTACATCTCTTTTTTGGTGCCCTTTCCCTGACATTTTTCCTCCCACAATTTCATAGTTTTTAAAAGATGGTGTGTCTCTGCATTTGAGAGAAAATCACAATTCCTGTGGATTTTCTGTAGTATAAATGGTGGGAATATCAGACTTAGAACATCACCATCTCTTTTCAAGCTACTGTCCTTCATCCTCCCTAATACTCTGGAAATTATACTATTTTCTGTGGTTAAGTCTTACCCATGTTCCCATTTGAGGCCGAAACAAACAAAACCCAGTTATCTCTGGTGAAGCCTTGCAAATTACAACCTTCCAGCCCAAAATGATAACTTAATCTTCCAGGAAACAGCACAGACAGAGAGTATTTGAGCTTTAGGGGAATAGTAGCTTGCTGTGGCATGTGAAGCCAGAGCTTCATCCCTTCACATGTCCTGGACCAAAAGATATGTGAAGGGATGCAAGGGCTGAATAATTCTGCTTCTGATTTTCACGTTGCTTCGCACAGAAGGGTCTTAATGCATCTGGCCTCAGATTTTCGGTCTTGAAGATCTCTCTGACATAAATTTGGGGTTATTTTTCCACTCTTAGTGCAATAAGAACGTTGGATTATAACACAAGTGAAGCAGGTGTTGGTATCAGCTTGAGGAGTCTGCAGCAGGGATCTGTTTGTCCCGTAACTCAGCAGTTGTTCCTACGCTGTGGAGCAGCAGCTTTCTGTTCCTGTTACTCTGGCTGTTTAAAAACAATGCATCCCAGAGCTGAGGGAGGGAAATTGCAGGCATTCAGCCGGCCCTTCCTGGTGCACAATGGCAGGAAAGCACGGCTGTGGTTTCTCTAGGGCCTGCACAACCTGATATAATTCTGCCAAAGAAATACAGAGAGGCAAATCCACGTA
The DNA here is from genome assembly GCA_013400495.1 of Nicator chloris. NCBI lineage: Eukaryota > Metazoa > Chordata > Aves > Passeriformes > Pycnonotidae > Nicator > Nicator chloris. The sequence goes on from WAAE01003034.1 coordinate 39,575, forward strand.
CAGCACACAGGCTCTGCGTTAAAGGACAGGTAATGCTGGATATGTTAGCAGTTCTGCTATAAAAATATCTCATCTGCTGGTAGTAAATGCTGATTAGTCCTTGGCATCTTCATGCATGAAAGCCATTTACCTTTAGAAAAAAACATGACCGCTAGTCTTTGGTGTTCATAGGTTTTTTTCTTCCATCATGTGTCATCATACTGAATGACTCTGCCTGCTTCTGAGAGAACACATACCATGGTTGAGAGATCTGGGGGTGTTAATCCTGGAGAAGAGAAGGCTCCAGGGAAACCTTAGAGTCCCTCCAGTGCCTGAAGGGGCAACAGGAGTGTTGGAGAGAGACTTTTTACAAGAGCCTGGAGTGGCAGGACAAACGGGAATGGCTTTAAGCTGACAGCAGATTTAGATCAGATATTAGGAGGAAATCCATCACAGTGAGGTTGGTGAGGCTGTAGCACAGGTTGCCCAGAGAAAATGCCCCATCCCTGGCTTTAAACTGACAGACAGCAGGTTTAGATTGGATATTAGGAAGAAATTCATCACAGTGAGGGTGGTGAGGCACGGACGCAGGGTGCCGGGAGAAGCTGTGGATGCCCCACCCCTGGGAATGTTCAAGGCCATGTTGGATAGGGCTCTGAGCAACCTGGGATAGTGGAAGGTGTCCCTGCCCGTGGCAGGGGGTTGGAACTAAACAATCCCTAATGTCCCTCCCAAACCATATCATCCCATGATTCTTGCTGTCCGTTTCAGAGCTCATAACACTTCAGATCGCAGATGCAAGTGATTTTTTGGGAGGTCAACAAACATCACTGAAACACCCAGAACAAGGCAAATGATCCCAGATCCTTCTAAGTCTCAGCCCCCTGCTCTTTCTGACACTCAGTGACAAATAGAATGTGGTCCTGTAATTAAAATTACTACAGAGACAAAGCAAACAAACCCCAGAGCAGATTAGAAACATCTAATCATGACAGAAAAATTACACCACAGAAGTATGCTAAACAAAACACTTATTATGAATACCTTAAAAAACAATGACAAATCCAAGATTGCAAAGATCAACAATAAAAATTAAATGTAAAAAACCCCTCAAAACAAATGTCTCCTAAATTAATGACAATATTTATAGAACAGATCTAAGCACAGACCTAATATTTAGCTTTATTTAAAATTTGGCTCCCAAGAGAATTAAAAAACCAGCTGGTATTGTTGATCTAATAGCGCCATGTCGTCCCAAGCAGACGGTGTAAGGACTGTGTGAGGTTCAATGTCAACAAGCCACAGACTCAGAAAGATTGAGTTTACTATTTCATTTTATGTTTAAATGTTGTGCTGCAGTGAGAGTGGAATTAGATGAAATTCGAGAGCAAATATACAGTTTGAACCCTAATTCATTTGGTCAGTTTAAGAAATGGGAGAAATAAATATCACCCCACTCAGTGCAGCAGGCTGAACTGTGCAGTTCAACATCCACAGAGAGGATCAGCTGGCTGGAGAGCTTTGTCCTTTGGAGTTCACTTTGGTTTTCAGGAGGGATCTGCAAAACTAAATTAAGAGCAACACAGCAATCCCAATTCAGTTCCTCATTAGTCACCTATAGAGATGAAGCAGTTTATTGTTTGAGTGTTGAAAACCTGACAAAAGTCGGCCTGTCTAGGTGTTTGTGGATTATGACGTCTAACATGTGGCAATGGAAGTGTCACTTAGGATCCTTTCTCTTCTAAATAAACATAATGCAAAGCATCAACAAAAAACAAACTCAGGAAGGCATTTTGACCTGCTGCTGTTGGCCAAATGATGATTATCTCTAGTGTGACAGTGTGTTCTAGGAAACAGGCTGCTCAGTTACAGCTGTTCACTACCTTTGCTATACTTTTATTCAGTGATCCTGAGCAAACATCTGGGGCTTGCTCAGCGTGAACAGACCTGTGTGAGAGCAATCTGGTCTAGCTGAAGATGTCTCTGCTCATTTCAGTGAGGTTGGACTAGATGACCTCCAGTGGTTCCTTCCAACCCAAACCATTCTGTGATCAGCGAGAAGAAATGAGGACTTTGCAATTGCCTGAGACAGCTTCATAAACTGCCAATATATACTTATATTTCTAAACTTACACACATACATGTATTAATATGATGCTGCTGACAAACTAAAACCTATTTGTTGCTGCCAAAGCTGATTCCAACTGCAGGAACAGAGTCGTACAAACCACTCACACGTCTAGGGCTTGTGGAATGTGTAGGAGGGCAGGAGAGCAGCCAGCTCCCCTCCCAGCCCAGCACATATGCAAGAAGCACCCAAGGGAATCTTTGATTTGCACATTCCCCAGGCAACAAATACTGAATTAGGGTGACAAATGGGATGAGTGTGTCTGAGCTGTCCCCCCTCCTTCTCATGTTAAGGGAACAAAGCAAAGGGAGGGCACCCTCTGCAACGCCTCAAACGCCTCCCGCCTGGAAGTATGTTTCTTCCCTCCAGCTTTTCCAGCCTGGCCCTTTTCCATCTCATGTGGAACAAATGTCAGTATAATCCTGACATGGATATCTCTTAGCCATGCTCTAAAATCTGTCTGCACATGGGGGGAAAAAACCCAAATATCTGACACGTGCCTCGGCATGGGTGTTCCCTAATGGACAGAAATCCGTGGATCAATGCTCTTCCCTTCCAGGAGTCCCTGCTCAGGTATGTGCCCAACCCTTTGCTGCTGATGTGACATGCTGCCTGCTATCAAAAGCTATCTAACATGCCCCTTTTTCCTCTTTATAGTTATTCATACTGAGAGCCCATAATCTTTTACTAAGAAGAATTTTTGTAAGAAATAACAGAAAAGTGTTTCCTAAGCCCGTTTTATAGGGAAATTTACTTTTTTGTTTCCATTTGTTGCATATCTTTATCCCCTCCGGAATGATTTCTCGGTGATATATGGTGCTGGATGCTCTTTACCATCAGTTCTTGGCATTGAATTGCACTCAGTTTAGTTTCTGACACATCCGGTTGAACAATAAAGTTTTTGGGAAAATTTGAGCCCTGACACACAGGAGCCGTACATAAATTTCCTTTAATGTTCCTAACGGCATCTTTTGCATTCAGGGGACCATTTAATATCAACCTTTTTTTTTTTTTTTTTTTTTAATCTTCTGCCTTCTCCTTTTTTGGATCAGGTCAGCAAGAGAAGAAACCATGGAAAATCTCTGGGCAACATTTCCTATAATAACCTTGCAAATTAAAAATTTAAAATTCTTTTGTTATCTGAACAGGGAAACGGCCTCTAAAATAGCTTAGAAACCTGGGTTTTGCCTTCATTCTTCAGCCCAAAAATCATGGATTTAGTCCTATTTTAGGAACAATTGTTGATCCATATAACCTTGGGAATGACCTGAAATTTGACTCAAAGTCATTTTTTCAGGTCTGATAATAATTTCAGTGTATCTCAATCTAGAGCCTGCCATATTTGCTGTAATATGACAGAGAAATTAATTAGGGTAACCCTAATTCAGGCCAAGCACTTGACCTTACAGCACAGGGCAAGCCTCTGAGCCAGATCCAGCTCCCACTTGGTATCATGGAAGATGTTCCCATCTGGCATTTTGCTCTTCTCTGGAGAGCTGGCACCATGCCTTCCCCCTGCACACTGAATATTTTTAATATCAAAGGTCTCCTCCTCCTTGTGAGATGTCGAACCACGCAAAAGCCTACATTTGCTACACACACTTTTAATGCATAATTTAAAAAGGATAAGCTAGCATGTTGCCCGTGAGCTGTAATTAAATCAGTAATTCCTTGTGGAGTTCCCATTAACTAGTAACAGTAGGAACAGTCGTAGCCCGAGGTAGTCCTTCCTGCCTGCAGTTTTATTTCGTTTTTCTGCACATCTGCTTCCTATTGTGCCTTTTAGTACTAACACCTTGAGCATGAATGGCTCCCCTAGGCTTTCTGGCTGGCCACCTTGTGATTGTTTTTCTCCTTTCAAAAATAATAGAGAAAAAAAAAATAAAATCCCCTGGCCTAAATGATTCAGTTCTCCACAGAGCACTACTGTCTTCACTGAATCTCTTTGATGGGTCATATTTACATAGTTAATCCTTAATGATGGGAATTCAGTGTTTCCTCGTGAGTACTGCTGCACGTCATACAAGAAATACAACCCGAGATTTTATTTTTTTTTTATGTATAAACTATAAATTTTCTTGTCTAAGACCCTCCTTGTGTGTAAAGGCAGGAAGGCTCAGCAATATAAGCTGATTTCCAGAGATCCAGGCTCAGTTCTCTGCCCCAACACAGATTTTGCTGGAAGGCAGAATGGCAGAATTTGCCTTTTTCGTATGGTTGGGTCTGTATTCGCTGAAAAGAGCTAACCTGAATTTTGGCACAGGTGACTCAGCAATGAGAAGATGGAGAGTTTAGTGCTTCCCAGGGCATGCACAGGGCCCAGCCCTCGGGGCTGGCCAAAAAGAAGCTGAAGAGAAAGGACACATCTGAGCAGCTTCCTCCAACACTGGTGTCTGGACTGGACTGGACTGCAGGGAGCTGTTCAATGTATTAAATCAATCTCTATCAGAGATTCCCAACCTCTTTGACCATCCACACTCTTCAGCAGTGAATAAGAAGATAGTTCTGAATGGCAGTGGGTACATCTCAAGGCAAAGCCCTCAGCAATTGCCCAGAATGTTGAAGATTCTCTCCATGATGCTGTCCAAGCTCATATCAGATGTCCAGGTGTTTTTGCAAACACCAAGAAATGGGCTGCTGGGCTTTCTTCACCTTGCTATTGAGCAGTTTTTCAGCATAAGACAGGTTTGTACCCAGAAAAGAGAGTAAGACTTAATATGGCCTCAAAGCATGCTCACTAGAGAGACTAGAGTCATGAACAGTAGTTGTTACCCTAAGAAGTGTTTGCATTTTAACTGAGATTTTAGTGGAAAAATACATTGACCCAATTTAAGTGCTTCTGCACCCATGTGCTAGGAAAAAATAAGGCAACTTTGTATGTCCTCCTATTTTCAGGCATTTCTGGCTTGCTTGTTAATAATAAAAAATATTAAACTTATCTCAGGTCACTCTTCACATTTTAACTTTGGCAGAGTTTGCGCTACGGACAGAGATCTTTCAGAATCTGCATATAGCACTTCATGTCAACAACCAAAGCCAAAAATGCTTTGGACTATTCAGAAACTATTTATATTTTACAGATATGGTTTTCACACACTTACTACTTAATAGCATTATAAAAGGATTCCTCTTCTGTCAGGGCTGGTTGAAAAGCAGGCCATGCCCAGATGTTCTGCTCTCTGCCAGACTGTGATGCTTGTGTGAGTGAAGCAGAGAAGCACTCCACTTCCAGACAGGCACAAATTGCATCTGTCTTGTCTTTGTTTTTATGAGGTCTACTATATCAAACAGGATATGTTGGAGGCCCCCGTTCAAGTACACAACTCACTTTATGCAAATGTTTATGAGCATGACTGAGTAGGAATGGCTTTGCCATATTAGGAGCTAGGAAAAGAGAATAGTTCAAAAAGTATATGTCCAAAATAATGAAGATTTAACTACAGATGTCTCAGCAAAACTCTTGAAAGGAAAACAAAAGTCCAAATAGGAGCAATGTTGTTTATCGATAAAGTTCATGAACTCATTTGTCCCTTAAAGGGAGGCAAAAAAACCAAGGGTCAAAATATATTTATAAGGGGTAGAAAGGGGAAAATATTTTACTTTAGGATCACAGTTGTCAGATTATGTGAAGTTTAGTAAACTATGTGAGTTTAGCTCACACAAAAATGTTTTTCATAAAAGGATGGAGCCTTTCTGACAAAGTGCTTCCTATAGTAGCTTTTTTCTTTTTCTGTCATAAATTCCTGGTTGATTTAAGCAGGCAAGATCTTATAGACAGTGTGGCTGCTCAACATCAAGGCTTTCAAAATGATGCCAAACTTGCATGGCTTTCAAGGCTCCATTTCCCCTCAGTTTGCCCCTTCCTGCACCACTGTCCTCTTCCATCTCCTTGAGGTGCCAGAGCTTCGTGCATTCCACATCAGGAATGTTGTGAGGAGACAGATAAAGCAGACCCATGAAAGCAGCTCTCAGCTGTTTCGTAACTTTTTTTTGTGAAACATTACTTGGTAAAGAAAGAACTTTTCCTTGGCTAAACAGAGAAGGAAGACTGGCCATGAAACAGAATTCAACATACACCTCACTTTCCAAAATAATAGCTTCTGCTGGTCCCTCCCTCTGTCAAAGTAACAGAAAAAGTGTCAAGATTATGAATCCTTTGTTCAGAACACCTTGAGTCTGGCTGGTTTCCATTTGCAAATCACAATAGTGGAAACCTTGCAAAAAAGAAAGGGCCAACAAGCCGAAAAGTAGAACTGGAACCTGCCAGGCAGTGAGTTCTGGTCCCAGTGGTTTGTGAGCACTGACTCAATAGTTCTTCCTTTTCTTGCCTACCCATTCCAAAGTGCTTATTACTTCCTCCCATCTGTTTAGTTTTGAAAAACCACCCACCATCTCTACCAATTTAGCCCTCAACACTTTCTATCTAACAGGCCATTCCTCAAATTTTCCATACTTTTGCAAGTTCTCCAAAGTTCTTTATCTGACCAACTACTCCAGATTCTTACAAAATATCTTCTAAGAGACATTTGGCCTCTTAGATGCTGCCAACTCTTGTTTCTCTGAAGCTATTTTATTTAGATTGATTTCCAATGCACTTTTTGAAAGCTTTTAGTTACAGAAACTTCAGAGTTTTTCCCATTATGTTTGGTATTCAAGCCCCCAGGCCTGCAAGTAAAACAATACATGAAGACATATTCAGATGTTTCCAGACTTAAATTCTTGTACAATTTCCTTCAGTTTAGAGCGAAAAATTATTTTACATAGTTTTCTTCACTAATTTTTTGTATCAATAGCCTAGCTACTTTGTGTTTCCCAGCAGTCTAATTTGCTTTATCACTTAAACTTGGTGAGTTACTCATATAATTCTCTGTGAAATAAAGTAAAAGAAACCTCCTCTGTCAATATGGCCCATAGTGTGTACCTTGTTCTTCGGGAATCTCACAAACGTTAATTATTCTGCATCGACCATACCACACCTGAGAAATAAAAACACTGTTCCAAGATTTTATTCCCAAGGCTTTCTGATTGTTTTTGGCATCCAAAAATCATGTGACAGCTCTGAAATCCTTCAAAGTCTCTCAAGAAGACATGCCAAAAGAACTGTAAAAAGTGAGGCTTCAGAAAACATCTCATTCGATGCCTTTTCATTTCACTCCTTATTCTTTAACTGGCCATGACCTCCTTAAAGGATAAAAACTGAAGATCAACCCCTTTTTCTTCTTCAGACTTTTCTAAAGACAGTGTTGTAGAGTAAGCAATTTGGGCATGTTGCACAGGCTTTCCTTAAACTTTCTGCCAGAAAATACATTTAGAAGTTATAAATAGCACATGTGTATGTCGAAAGGAGTTTACCCTATAGGCTTAATGTTATGTACGATTTGTTTTCCCTGCTTTGTGCACAGTGGAAGGCAAGTTCCACACAGCGTACGGTCGATATTCTCAGTCCTGATAATGCATGAGGAAACAGCACTAAATCATTTTTATTTGCTGAAATATCAGAAGGACCCTCGCTGACATAAGATCAGGGAAGAAAGGCTGTGACTCTCAGCGAGTTAAAAGGTACTGTTTTCATGGAAGGATGGCAGAGATGAGAAACCCTCTGCCTCCCTCACACTGCTTTCATTTCCCTCAGCTGCCAGACAAGGCGCTTTTGTTCGGCTGGACGTGGACGGGGAAAACTTGCAGAGTTGCAAGCTTTCAGTAGGGATCAAGCAGCAGCGAGTGCTGAGCAGCACACACGACTGGATGCTGCCCTCAATCAAACTGCCTCTTCACTGGCAGCCCCCAGAATTTGGCAAGCCCGGCTTCCAGGCGCTAATTAAAAAGGAGCCGAGCCAAGCGTGTTTGCACAAGTGTCGCGGTCACACTTCTGTCTTCACGCTCGTTATGTGATCAGCATCAGAACTGCCCATGAGAAAAGCTGCTTGAAATGCTCCAGGAGCCCAGTGCTGGCAATTTGGGCCACAGCTGCTTCGGCTGCGTGCGCAATTAGGGGGTGCACTAATGAGCAGGCGGCCGATTAATTTTCTCCGTTCCTGTGAAAGCAACATTAACCAAGCACATAATGGATGCAGAAGGAAAGTGACACTCACTGTTTATGTATTTCTGTCAGGATGAAAGGTAACACTTCACAACTGCCATGACAGGTCTTGTCTTGAAAACCACTCCTTAGTTCTGTTCCTGGTGCTACAAACAACCTCAGATAGGCAGAGTCATTGTGCTGTACAAGAAGAGATCTTTAAAGAAGTGTTGCTCCAATAACTAGAGAACTCATGAAGACTTTGCAGGGGCTAAGACCCAGCAGGAAGGATCTTGGCTATGCTAGATGTGCACACCAATAAGAGAAAATGCCTCTGCATCTAGTTTAATAGCAGAAGAATGGAAGTTCAGGTTGCAAGAAAAGTTTCTTAGATCCTCCTGCCTGCCCCAGGTAATTTCATCTAACAGATGCAGGGTGAAATAAATGCTTAAATTATAAAGGGCATTATAAAATGTCACATCATTCTTATTTTCAGACGTATTATGACTGGCTTTGGATTTTAGTCACAGATACAATGAATTTCACTTATATTTCTTTACTAGCATCTACAACTGCTGCCTCTGTGCAGGGCATGTTGGGCAATTTAATCTTAAAAAAGGTATTTCTGTGAATAACAAAAATCAAACCTTCATCTTTGTGACAGGCTCGTAAAGAGCTGACACCAAGCTGTGTGAGGAGGCTTGAAAGAAGCTGACTTCTTGCCACTGAAAAATGTGGGAAGGTGTTTGGGTCACTGGTTGTGCAGTGCCATCTGACACCTCTTACACTGAAGCACATTGCAACTAAAAACTCTCTGATACTAAGATTTAAAAGCTGAAGGTAAATGTGTTGTACTTTAATCTGTGGGAGATCAGGTCCCAGTTACACCCTATTTAGAGGAATCTTGATACACAACCCAAAACTGGAAGAAATACTCATATATGTGTTAGTATAAATTAAAAAAGAGAAAACTACATGATAAATGCTTATTTTTGCTACACTAACAGTTCAAACAGTTTCCTAGTGGTCCTTTCAAAGGTGTAAAATTAAACTTTAACAACTCATCAATTCTAATTAAGGAACAATTAGGACATTGACTACCAGAAAAATGCAGGAAGAACAAACACACCTTCCATCCATCCATCCATCCATCCATCCATCCATCCATCCATCCATCCATCCATCCATCCATCCATCCATCCATCCATCCTTGCCTTTAGAACTGCTAATTGTTATACCATTGGAGGTGGATAACTCTGACAGTTGGAAATAATGAGGGAGAGTATAAGGATATGAGCGATGAAAAGACAAAACAGCTCAAGGTTTCGTATTCCTTGCAGTGAATTTTGTGATTCTGTGGATCTCATGGGCAAAAAAAGGTTTACTGTGATCTTCACTCAAACCCCATATTTTTGAATAGCCAGATCTTTGAAAAGCTTTCCAGTAAGAGTTTCTGTTGCCTCAAAATAACCTTGGAATGGGTACTTTACGCACCGTGGAATGGGAGAACAACTTAAAAATACTTTTTGGTAGAATCTGTGAAGTTACTCTGGCGAGTAGACATCCACAAGGAGTTTGTACAAACTGGCTGAAACAACTGCCAGTAAAACAGAAAGCAAATGAGATCACTCTGCCTTCTGTATATGGCACTTATTTTATAGAACCCCTATTTTGGATGTTCCTTAGAGAACTCAAAATACATTTTATAGGCTCCTGCTCTCCATCCTTCTTTTGTGAAGTCCTGCACAACAAAACCATATGAACAGACTTCAGAAAAACACGCAGAGCTGCCACGAACAAGCCTCTTTTCCAAGAAGTGCTTAGTAACTAGGAGCACCACTGCACGGACCATTGGAACAATGGCTGAGATTGCAAAGGACGATCATGGAAAGACCCAAACTATGTGGATAAGAACCAGGTCAGGATGTAACACATTCCGAGCATTGAGAGCAATGGGTTGTTGGATACGAAACCCGTAATAAACCCAGCGCCAACTGTTGCAGCAGACTCCAATCTGGAGCAATACATTTATCTTAAATAAATACCTTGTGTGGGAGGGGGCAATGCATGTGTTTTGGTTATTTTTCCAAGGCAGCTGTTGTTACACAGAGACTCTGAGTGCCCTGAGAAGCGTCCTGGTGCAAAAATATTTTGTAGGTGAAGAGGTCAAAAGTGGGGTGCCCTTTAACAGAGGAGGGCTCAGTTTATCCAGTGACCCTGTCATTTGTCATAGTGACATCGTTACCCCACTACATCTGTTTTAAACCCTGACTGTACTGTATGTAATACATCTACATGCAGTGATCTTTTCCCCCAGTATTTTGTACTGTATGTTCATGCTTACAAACATAAAGACAGACTCACAAGGAGGACTCTACTCTTTTTCTGTTTCATTCTCCAGAATCACTTACATCAAGCGCACAACGGGCACTGGCAATGTTTGTGTGTATATATCCAGTTGGAACATATAGAAATTACATAAATTGATTGTGATTTCACAGTATTCCTAGATTTCCTGAGGCCATGCATGCTTCTCCCGGTTTGTATTAAAGCATCTGTGTCCACAAGCGTAACTGGGACTGCGATTCTCCTTTTGGCTCTTTGTCTCAGGCCTCCAAGACTGAGAAGCCAATTTTCTCCATAACACATCTCAGATCATCACAGGATGCCCTGGGTTGAAAGGGACCTTAAAGATCAAGGACCTAGTTCCAACCCCCTGCCACGGGCAGGGACACCTTCAGGTTGCTCAGAGCTCCACCCAATTTGGCCTTTAACACTTCCAGGGATGTGTAATTGTGGATTGATCATGCCTGCTTACCCCAGGAGATTCCAAGAGAGAGGACACTGAGAGGAAACTGGGTGCTCCTCTTTCAGCTCTCGGTCATTTTGCCAACTTGCTTTTTCTTTACAAAGCAATTGGACAATAATGATAAGGCATTACTAGACGCCACCAAGTCACATAAAGCCCACTAACCCAAAGAAACTTTGGAAGACATTATTTTCATTTCCTTTGATTACAGGGTGAACTTTAAAATGTGATCTGCACAGAGAAAAGCCGTTGCTACCCAGACGATCACAGACGAGTGAGAATGTTTGCTTCAGAAACCTGAACCAAGCAGAGCTCTCTGAGAGGACGTTTTGGCCTTTAAAGAAATGTAATTTGTGGATTGATGATAACTAGGCTCAGTACTGACATGAGCTCCCAGACACTGTTAGACAATAGGAAAGTACAGGAAATCCATAGGTCGGATCTTTCTCCTCGGGGGATACACTTTGTCTGACCTGGAAACCACATGCTCAGCCCTGTCCAAAAAGGAAAATATTAGTCACTGGTAGGTGGGCTCTCAACCCTACCTTGCAGGAGCCTGATGACAGCCTGTCACGGATGGGTCCTTGTCTACAGGGACTTGGCTTCAAAACAAAATATTACAGTGGGAACATTACCATCGGAGCTCCCTCATACTTTCTGTCTAAAAGCAAGACCACATATTTAGGCAGGATGTAGAATTGGCATCAGTGGAAGCAACATTCCCCTCTTTAACCATTAGTATGTGACTGCAAATTTGATGCTCTTCTTAGTAATCTATATCTCATCACCTTCTCATTGAGTCTGAGAAATCAGGAAATAATAACTGGCCATGAAATTGCTGTGAACTCCTAAGTGCTATGCATTTGTAGTGTCTATTTTGTCTCTTCCAAGTTTCCTGTTAATGGAGAAGAAAATCCATCAATACATTAACTGGATTAGCCAGCCCCCAGATTTCTTCACTTTGACTGTGTTTGGGTAATATTGTTTGGAGTTAATAAAAATAGTTATTCTCTGAATTTCTGGCTATCTCTGTATGTTGGGTACATACCACTGGCCTCAAAAACTTCCAGTACCACTGCTTCAGCTTCATTGTATAAGGGAAGCATCCACACTCAAACTATTTTTAAGTGTTTTTTTTTTCACTACACAGGGCTTCTCTGCTCCTCACCTATATTTTCCAGCTATTCCCTCTGCTCATACATGCTCTCCATCCCACAGCAGAGTAGTCCCAACTCTGCACAGCCAAGCAAACAGGCTTTTGGGGTCAGAGTGATGTGCAAGAGAATCCAATGTACAGCACAAAGGAGACCTGACAATCAGTGCTGTCTCCTGTGACACCCCTCATCCTGAGGTCACCCACCCACCACCCAGTGCCAGAGGTGCATCCAAAGGCACGGGGTGTTAACAAAGTTCATTACCAGCCCACGTCCCGGTGCAAGTGGCTCCTTATCCAAAAATCTCTCATCGAGCAGGGTAAAGACAACTACTGAGACTTGCACACCTTAAAATGGCAACTTGGGTTTCTCCTCTGAGATGTTCATGGGTTTTATGGCAGTTTTCAGCCAGCACTTCTCCTTTCCTGGAGCTTTCCTGTTTCTCACTGCTGGCTTTCACACTTTCTTCTGTGCTTTGGCCCACGAGCTCTTTTAAAGGGCCCGAATAACCTTTCCCACATGACAAATTGGCAACACTGGATCATTATTATTCTTTAGGTTAAACAAACAGTTTGGGTAGGGAACAGGTCTAGGTTAACTGAGGTAACAAGAGGAAGGAACAGAGCTGCTGCTGAGCCCAAACACTTGGTGGGTGGCATTTGCTTGCTTCACTATTGCTGCTCCCAATGGCATGGAATTGGCAACCCAAGTGTTTTGCAATCAGGAATCAGGACCAAAATTCTGTGCTGTTTTGGCTCTGAGGCCACAAGTTAGATTTTGGGTTGGGGTTTTTTTTATTGCTTTCCTCTTTAGATAGGAGATCTAGGAATTTATTGTTGCTTTTTGTTTTTCTTTCTTAAGCAGATCTGCTTTTCTTACAAATATTTGGCTTTGCAAGTCAAGGCTTGGACAGAAACACCCAGTGCAGAATATGAGATCTGCTTGTGATGCCACCAAAAGTCTCAATCTGCTCTGAAGAGGACTTTCCACTTGTAGCTTGGATAGATCTCTATGGGAAGATGAGGTATTGCCTTGTTTTCAGGACTGCTCTGATCTCACCATCTGTTTATTTGGGGGAATCTCACAGGATTTATCCCAGTTATTGCTTTGCTCAGGGAAAAGCTAATAAAAGGTACAGCTTCCATATTAAACAAGTCTTGGTGTGTGGTACGAGACCTGCTGCAGTGTCTGGACCAGAAGGCAAAATTTCATCTTAGTCAGGCTTTTCCAAGAGACAGGTAAGTCCCTTGGTAGCTGCAAGGAGGAATGGTTGAATTTCATTGTTTGTACAGAAGCCCATACCCACACTTTTAAAGCAAACCAACCTAGATCCCCACAGGGTCTCTCAGACTGTTTACTTTTAACCTCCTGGAAAATTTGGGGTAGTAGTTTAATTGACTTGTTACCTTACTCTCCTGGCAGCTCCTTCAGTACCTTTGCTCACTATAACATTGGAAAAAGGAAAACCGGAAAGAAAAGGGGGAAAAAAAAAAAAAAAAAAAAAAGGAAAAATTCAATCCCATAAAGATAACACAATAAATGTTGCATCAGCAGTTTTCTAAAAGGATTTTGTTGTTATCAAAACTGGCAGACATTAAACAGACAGTCTCAGAATAATTGATATGGGCAAGGGGGTAAGCATTGAGTCTCCCAGTAGGCCAGCCACCTGTGCAAACAGCACTTCCAACTTCTATTTCGGCTGCTGGCTCCTGAACAGTCAATTATTTAGGGCTTTCCAGAGGTTTCAGTGGTAGAGAAAAAAAAAAATCCAGGCCTGTGTTTGAAAGGTAGCTTTATCAGCATAGCTCAGTCGTGCAAGTACAGCCTTTGTTCCTCTGTAGGTGATTGCAGGTTCCAGCCAGACCACTCTCTCGTGTTTGACTTTTGGGGAGTAGGGATAGCACCAGCCATAATGTTCCCATGTTCCTCATACCCTCACAGACCTTTCTACCTGCAGTCTCCCTGCACACACTGCAGGAGAACAGGATGGGTTCAGTGAGTCACAGAGCTCCTTTCCTCCCAAGAAGAGAGAAAAATTTCTGAATAACTTAGGGGCGGTTTCAGTAATGATAAATACCACAGAAAATAAACTGCTTGGAAAGACATTTTCCTGTAGTTGAAGCTTTCCTGAGCCATCCTTCAACAATGAACAATTAAAGAGTGAGAAAAAATGAACAGGTTTATCTCACTCATCTGGATTAGACATTGGTGTACATGACATATTTTTAGGTAAGGATAATAGTAACAAAAATAATAATAAGGAAAAATAAACTCCAAGGAGCCATATTTCCTCCTATTTTAGGGAGAAGTAGAACCACTAACTAACTGCTAAATTATACATTGGTTAAGCTGGTTTATGATTTCCTAAGTGTCTCTTGTAAGGTTTCTTGTACACATGGCAAAGGAAGAGATTTGATTTCAGAAACCTTTGATGATCTACATCATGCCTTGTTCTGCACTCCCACGGGGATTTCGGAAGAAATTGTGCTACTTTTATTTAATGAAATGAGCCCTTTTACACAAACATAAAATAATTCATGTGGGAAAACACATTCCTAAAGTGATGTATAAAATGTTTGGCTCTGATCTGCTCATTAACACCCAGGAACAAAGTTTACCAGTCAGTGCTGACAGCTCAGTTTTCAGTAGAGGTCAGGAGATGAAATATCAAATCATCATATAGGCTCATGCAGGCAAATATTTTTCCTGTGTGTTCTTCTCCTTCCAGGGTTGTTTACAAGTTATGTATTTGTAATTCTACCTTCCCTTTTTTACTTGGTGTCTCTCAGAACGAACTGCTCCAAATTCTTCAAGCTGTTTAAACACTGATGCCTGGGACCCATCATTGTTTGTTTCCTTCCCGTTTCACTTGCCCAGCAAGGTACATGCACAGCCTCTTTATGTCCTAGAATGTTCATATTTTCTTGCCAAGTTTTTCCCTGCAATCCCAAAGTTGCCTTAATGAGTATTTCAGGATCAAAACTGATGGAATTTTTGACCAGCCAACATCCTATTACCCTTCCACTATATTCCTTAGTAGATTATTCACAGCTCACTTAACAAAACAGATTTATCATTTTGTCTTTCTGTTAGGCTCCATATCCTACTCCTTATTTCTTCCTGCTATTCCCAGTAACATTTCTGTCAAATGGCTAGATGCCATGTTCTTCTGGCAATGTGGCATTTACAACTTTGGCCTTAAAGCATCTCCCGTTATCACCAATGAAAGAGATTGCACCGCATTAAGCAAGCCAAGTTTAAACAATAATGCAAAGTTTAAACACCTTTTAGCCACCTGAAACTTGCTTCATTTTATTCACTGGGGTATTTTTCCCTTAAAACACTGAATCCCTCCCACAGCACCCTGGATGCATTTCCCAGTCTCCAGGGGTCCTACCCAAAGTTCTGCTGGGATGTCCTCCTCACTCCTGGAGATCTTACGGATTCCTTCTGCTCCGTGCTCCACCTATGTAAACAGTGCACACAAAAGATGTGTGGTTCTCCAGCTTTCCAAACTGTTCCCTCTCAGCAGGGCTCTCAAGAGGTCTGTGGTCCCACTGTGGCTCCTCTTCAGGGGCCTGCCAGGCCCCAGTGAGGTGCAGATGGACACACAGCCACGACTGCAGGCAGAGAGCTGAGAAACACCACAAGGGAGATAAACTCTGTCTCTCTGCTTAAACTCTGCACAGTTGTTTTCAATAAGCAAGGAAAGCATCAGCTGAAATATCTGTTTTCTGCTAAGAGAGTAAACGAAGATAAAACCTTTCCAGCAAAACTAACCATTATCCACAAAAGTAAAGGGAGGCCAAAGTGCATCAGTTTTGTTTGCTTCATATGTCCTTTTTTTTTGGTGGGGAGTGGTTGGAACACCAGGCAAATGCTAAAATATTCACAAAGCCCAGTGTTAATAGACATTTGGCATCCATGCTGCATCAGCTGGACTTGTAATCACCAAAGAGATTTACATGGGCCAATCTGCCTTGCTTTGGCTGGTCAACATCAATCTTAATACAGGATGCAGGTTTCTACAAAGTGTCACTCGTGCCTAAAGTACACAGTTCTAGGGCAGATACGCTAGGAAAAATCACAGTAAGATGAAGATTGGAAATGATATTTTAAAAAAATCACCAGAGCAATGAGATTCAGTCTCATTTAGATTCTTCATCTCATCACTGCTATTGCCGCTCATAAAATGACAGATATTTTAATCACTTTATTGCTAACATTTCTGTGGTGCTTTGGGTTTGCCTGGTGGGTAAACAAGTACTCCCCTATTCACTCCCTGATGTTTTTGTAAGGGCCTTTTTATGTGTTTATGTATGTTGGAAACAAAACACAGCCTGGCCCACTTTAAACTGTATAGTGAAAATACCATGGGTTCATTTCAGAGGCTACCAAATGGAAAGTACAGCTTTACAACAGATTTTGTCTTACACTCTACCTTTTTTGTACCCCCTCTTAGAATTTTATTTTCATTTCTAGACTTCATGTGCCATGAATGATTTTAGAATACATGGTTTGTCTGCACCTTCCTCTTACTCAAAACACTTTCATGAAGATCCAAATTAATGTTTGCCATTGTACAATTTGTTTTCCTTTCTACCACCAAAACAATTTAAAAAAATTAAAGCTTGATGAACCAGCTTTGCATCTGTCTTGTCATTAGCAAAACTGAGAGATTCACATCAGTGATTTGTAGAGTTTTCCAACTACTGGAAAATAAAATGGTCAAAAGCATGGGAAAGAAGGTTCACATGTGGAAGGATTGATTTCTATATGTACCAAAGTGTTTGATTACACAAAATTGCAGGTATGCTACTCCATATAATACTGGCAGGTGATATAAACTTTGTGTTTGTTGTAATAAACGGGAACCCTCATCTCAGGTGTACAAGACTTCCAGCCTTATTTCCAAAAAGTGGAATGGAGGAGCCTAAAAGACCTTCCAGGATATTTGCTCTCAAGTTTTCATGTCTTATGTGAACACTGACTGGGAACTGATATTCCCAATTCAATCAAAAAGTCCTCCTCAGAGGACTCCAAGTGCATGTGCAGAAGCCTTTGTGTCTGCAATAATTACACAGAGAGACCAGGCATTTGAATTAGACTCTGAGGATTAGACTTCATGGAAATCCTTAGCTCCCAGATAAATATCACAGGAGAAACATATTTCTACCCACCTCCCCCCACCCCAGCACACCCCAGCTGGAAAATTTGTTAATTCATCTTCTGCCATTTGTGAGGCAGGACTCACTCTTCCAGCTTTACACACATTCCTCTGCCACATCAAGAGAAAAAGACATTAGGAGCACCGTCCTGTCACTATTTCCTGTGAAAGATATTTCAATTGATTTAATTGTCACAGTATATTCACTGTGTCCCCAGTCTGAAATGGGGGCTTACCCCTCCCCCAGGTAGCTAGAGTTAATAAAATAAGCAATCCTTTTCTGCATCCTTATCTGCCATCTGGGCATGGCTAGGGTCAGTAATTCCCTATACCAGTGGAAGCACAGATGGATTTGGGGAATTAGGGCTTCACACAGATTGTGATGTAGATTCCCTCAAAATGGGAGCTTTTGTTTTTAAACAAATTAAGTACCTCCTTCTCTGCTTGGTTACAAAGGCCCTTTTCTAATGCCCAATCACACATCCCTGTAAATCCTTTTGTTATTGCAGCCTCAGTAACAACCTCACAGGGAGAAATTAAAGCCAACCTCTGTCTAGAAATGGTGGGCAGCTTCACCAGCTCACTGAGACACCAGGCTGGGAGCCCTTTGTGCGGTATCTGACTTGAAATACGACTCCAAAAAGGACCAAGATGCAGTACTTGCTCTATTTTTGCCTTTCTCCCATTATTTCCTCATCATTTGCCCCACTTTTCCTCCTTCCCTGGGTCTCTGGATAGAGCTTGAACCAGGGAAAGGCTTTTGGAGCAAGATAACCACGGCAGAAAATTAATCCTTTGCCAATCCTTCACCTGGCAGCTGTTTGCCATCAGCTCTGCTTGGACACCAAACTACTTTCCATGGGCTTTTCCTTCATGTCTCTTTACCACGGAGCTCCTGAGTCCAGTGAATGTCACAAGGCACGTTGTGTTTTTAAGGAGCTGATTTCAGCCAGTGTGTGATGTTTGCATGGTTGGCAGAAAGCACATGGAACAGAAAATTAGCTGTATTTTTCCTGATGATTTAGAGTTCCTATTAAATCCTACTTCCATTTCTAATGAAAGCTGAAAAAAACTCAGCTTTTTTTTTTTTTAATTGTTATTTATGACATCCATGGAACAAAAAGTAAGCCCACTAGACCAGAAAAAATCTCATAGTCTTCATGCAAGTTTCAAGTTTAATAGCCAAAATGTATTAAAGCCATTAGTAAGCTCAGTAAACTGTTCTTACAGTAAGCTAAAAAAGGTTACAGTCCCCAAAGTTTTCCTTGTTTAAACTACATTCATCACCAGTTTGGAGACAAACATGCATTTAGGCACTTTGTCTGGCTGCAGAAATATTTTCCAGCATCTATTATTTTCTGTCAGCTGACAGCACTGAATCTTCCAAGTATTGAATTTGATGCTGAAAGTAGAAACACTATTCCTGCTTTCCTTTTGCTGTCCCAGAGCATCCTCCAGGCTCCAGCCATGCTGCTAATCCTGGGCTGGGATCCCAGCTGGTGTCGTGGGCAGTGCTGGAGCCCCAGGGAAGGGAAGGTGGCCACCTCAGATGATTCCCTACACCCTTGCTTTTCTAAATAACATTGGTCTCCTGCCCCAGCTGTTTCCTCAATTGGTACTAAAGCAAATTTGATTTTCACCAGGCCACCATGAGGCAAGGAAGTGAGCAAAGAGGTCATCTGTGATGTTCTGGCCTTGAACTCTCTGGACATTTGTTATTATGGTGATCCAATTGCAACTGATTAAGTTAAAGCTTGCAAATTATTTAACCCTACTGTTTGATCTATTCCTAGAAATCTTATTCAGTATTCTGGGAAGCAGGTGTTTTTTTTCTTTTTTTATTTGTGCTTTTCCATTACCTGCTGAGTAAGGAAAGGATTACAGTGATGTCAAATTCTTCACATTTTTTCTATTGAAGAAGGCTGAGAAAAAAACCCCACCATAGGTTTTTAAGAACAAAAAAATCCTGAAAAATACAAATTAAGCAGAACTCCAAGCTTCAGCCATGGGAGATGATAATTTTTTTGTTTTTGCTGCTATATTTGAAACATTTTTGTATAATTAAAAGCTCTCAATTGAGAGTGCAAGGCTGAAATTTAGATTATCCTGATAGCCATCCACTTTAAGAGATGGGGAAGCATACCTGTACAGGCATTCCCAAAGAGGGATGTTTAAGGTGGTGGTAAATTGGAAATTTAAAGGATGGCTCCTCTGCACATGTTTGTGCAACAACTGTGATTGAATCTTGTTCATGAGAGCTCTCTGCTGAGAGTGAGAGTTATTTTTCCTCGAGGGATGAGCCTGCTTTGTGCTTCCTTGCCCAGCATCAGCAGCAGACAGCAATAGGAGTTAAGATGCTGGGCCCAGGGGACAGGGTGCCTTGCCATCACAGAGAAATCCCCTTGGTCCACTGAACATCCAGTGCCTCTTTCTCAGGACCCCACCTAACTGGGGACAGAAGAACCTTTCCCACCAGGCATAGGGAAAGATTTCTGGCTTTCAGGTTTCTCTGCAGCACGAAGGTGGAAGAAAACCCTGCAGAGGATCCCTGTAGCCATCCAGTCATCCTCCCAACAGGGTGTTTGCCTGCAGAGTCACGTTATGGACACTAACGCACAGACTGACTGAGGTCTTTGGTCTTGACACAGAATTCTTGACAGATGCATAATGGTGTGTTTTGCAAGTCTGTGCAAGGTGATTTTTTGATCTCTCCTTGGCCTGAGGAGCAAATATTTAGGTATGAAAGCCCACTGACTGCCCAACACATACCTCCTCCAGTGACCTACGCTCTGTGAGCAGAAACACCCCAGGCACTTACTCTTTATGAGCCTTCCAGCAACCTGAAAACATCACCTACACAGTTTTTCCAAACTTCACAGAGTCTGAGCCCCAAAAAGAGGCGAGGAGGTTGTTACTAAAAAGCAAAGCAGGCGGTGCTTTATGTAACCACAAGGTATTCGGTACCTCTGCTCTTCAGCTGCACGGTAACTGCTGACTGCTCAAGCTCATGGGAAATGTTCAGAGCCAAGCTGCATGCACATCTCGTGTTTTTGAAAGGCATGCACACACTACTTCCATTTGCTCCACAGCAAGCTGGGTGTTTCAGCATGATCTCCTCTGCTCCAGAGGCAACCCCAGTGGTGAAGCACT
This sequence comes from Nicator chloris, assembly GCA_013400495.1. NCBI lineage: Eukaryota > Metazoa > Chordata > Aves > Passeriformes > Pycnonotidae > Nicator > Nicator chloris. Next base: position 59,981 of record WAAE01003034.1, read on the forward strand.
GCACGTTTAAAAACAGCCTTATATTTGGTTAAGAGCATCTTCACATAGAATCCATTTCAAACACTGAAGTAGGATGTCCTTTACACTTACTTGTGTGTAAGGAGTTTTGATTTGAAGGGATTAGGGTGCAGCAAATATATTAATCAACTCAACCATTTGATTGGGCTCCTCATATGATCACCAAGCGTGCTTTTTCTATGAATAATGAGAGAAAATCACTTTTAAAGTGAGCAGTGTATCTAGTATAGACCTCAGGAAATTAAGTCTATTTCCCCACTCTTAACATGCAATTAATTTCCCTTTTCTCTTTGGAAATTCTTTAATTATTTGTCTTTCCTCCCCTCCCCTTAGTTAACACTTGGTCACTTGATTTGAAAACTCCTAATATCCTCTCGTTTTTCACAAAGATGTCCATGAAGCTGCACGAGATATTTCTACTACTCAGTGCCCTTAAATGATTTCTGTTTGGTTCCTGTGAGCAGTTTCAGCTGCAAGCTCTAGAGTGTAAAAATGCGCCCTTTGAGTCAGAGCAGAGGGAAAGCAGTGCAAATAGAAATGATGTTTGAGGAGTGCATGATTTTCTCTACTACCTAAGGAACAAAGAGAAACAAGAACTGCAATATTTTTATGCCCATGAATTATTAAAATGCTCCAATATTTTGTTTCAGACTAGGTTCACTACATGCTGATGCTGTCTAATGATAACCATGAACTGGAAAAGGAAGGCTGATTAATCATATGCCTTGTTTCAGCTTAAAATACTACTTTACTTAATATGAAGAAAATATAGAGGCCCATGCTTTCAGAAACAGCATATAATTTTAGATTTACATGGGTATAATTTAACAGATTTTAACCAGGAATTGTAGCATACAAATGCAGAATCACAATTCAGTTACCTACTCTAGGCCCACAGATGTTCTTTGTCTGCTACAAACACTTAATTTTTGACATAAGTATAGAGACAGGATGATGTTTGGAAGGTGAACTGATAATATTTTCAGTTTTTTCACCCAGCTGACATAGGTGACATTTCAAGATGCTACAGATGACCTCTTCAGTGAACTGCAGGAAGTTTTTTTTCAGGTCAGGTTTCAGATAGAGCGTGAAACGCTGCTCTGGAGCCATTTTCTTGATCTGACACGGCTCAAGCCCATGCAGAAAGGTCAAGTAACTTGCCCTAAGTGACAGAGTGACTGAGTGGCTCCTAGACCTCTGCTCCCAGCTCCTGGACCTCCCATGCTCCTCAGCCACGTCGCAGAAATTCAACAGCCTCTGCCTAAAGTGTTACTGCCTCAAGTCATGTCTCGCTGAAACCGTGTCTGAAGGGCGAAGCCAGTACCTAAAGGTGTAGAAAAACATGACTTTTGCCCTCATCAACAGGCCTGCAAATGCCTGTTTTCCCCCTCTTTTCCCCCTGTCCAAGCTGGTTCAGCAGCCACCAGTGCATCTCCCCTCCCTGGCAGCTTGCCTCTGCACCAGCACCTTTCCACAGAGGGCAGATTGCACAGCACACTTCTGCTGAGGGGCTTATTTCTTCTCAGCCATAACCTCCTGACTCATTTAATAGATTAAGCATCTGGGATGGAGCCCAAAACTTTGTAGCTGGGTTCTGTTTTCTGTCCCTGAGGGCAATTCAGTCCTCCAAGCAGCGTGAGCTTGAGACTCCTCTACAGTGTTGCCTGCTTGATCCAGGCAGCAAGGACACTGAAAATGAAAGAAAAAACGCAGTCTGTTGAACTCAGCTTATGTTCCTGGCAAAATATTGTGGCTTTGTTCTAAAAAATGCTCTTAAAAGACCTGAACATATAAAATAAAGCGGTCGGCCATCCAGCCCCAGACTTGAAGTGTGTTATACAGACAGGTTGGCCACAGGACTCCCATTGACTTTAATGGGAATTTTGATACAAGATCTATTTGCAGGGTATTGGTAATCTGTACATTCACTGCCACGAGAAAAAGTTTGAGAGAAGTAAAATGTCTTGGGGAGTTCAAGCTAATGGAAAAACTCTGTGATGTCATGACAGCAAGGCTCAGATCTTATTTTACTCTTGAGTGTCTGAGTGGATTGGTGATGCCATGATTCCAGAGCTCTGGTATGAGGTTTTACATGCTGTCTTATTTCCACATGTCTGAAGAGTCCTGAAGTTTCCCCTGCAGTATATCACAAGTCTTTGCAAATACGAGGATACAAAATTCCTTCTTCTTTCTGAAGGTAAAATGTTATACTACTTTTTAAATTAAAGCTTTATTTGAGGGGACTTTAACTTTTAATACTGCTTTGCCACATATAGATAGAGGCTGTTATTTTTCTAACCCCTCTGAATATTTAGCATTCCACCAGAGGTATTTTTTTTTATTGGCTTGTGCCGTAAATCTCAGTGTCATGGGTCTTTTGTGCATACTAAAAAGTTTAAGAGGTTCACCAACTCAGCAAAACCACGCATAACTGCAAAGCTACAAAAACAGATTGTTTCTGAGATTTTGGGAAGAAAAAGAAAATGCCCAGAATTATGGCTTGATGGGATAAATCTGCAAGGAAACAACTGCATTAGCAGTGAATATTTATAAGTGATTAGGTATGCCTGTTAGAATGATCCTCTGGAAGCCAAACACATTGCAGTACATCTCTTCTTCTCTCAAAGGATTTATATCTTAATTTTGGACTTGACACTTGGGTGTGTGAGTGGATCAGCTCAAAGAGCACATCACTTTTCTCACTGAGAACATTTTAGCAGCAACACTGTTCTTCCCAGTGCCCTCATTGCCTCTGATTTTGGAGATACTACAAAAGCAGTAAGTTTTTCTGTCAGTGCCCTTAGAAGAGAGGGGAATCAGTGAGTGAAATTAATTTAGAAATCATTTCAAGCAGTCTGTCACCCTCAGATGATGATGAAGAGGTTGCTATACAAGGAAGGCAGGCAGCTATACCATGTCAGTCTAGATTGCATAAGAAACAACAGAGGTAGCTGAAATTTGATAGTGTGTGAAAAAAGAGCTGGTAGATTTATTCAAAATGTGGAGCAAAGTGGCTACACAAAAGTAGGGAGAATAATTTTAACAGATGGTTCTTCAGGAAGGCTCAGAAAAGAGAAGGTCACAAATAGCAGAGTGGGAGATGCCCAGGAGATAAATAGATTAACTGGAAAGAAAATGTGGATTTTGCCGCTCTGTAGAAAAAACAATGGCAAAATATTCTATGTCATGCAGGAGGGGTGAACAAAAAAAATAAATGTCAAATGGGACCAGCTGGGAAGAGTGAAGTCCATTCTAAACACTTGAGAGAAAAGTAAAAAAAAAAAGAAAAAATTGGTTTCTATGTCTGTGTCTAAGCAGACTTCTCCAAGATTCTGTTCACTGATTATCTGGACAGGAGACCTGGCCAAAATGTACTATACTGAGGCTCCTTTTTGGCCAGTATTCCTGCACTTAGTTCCATGGAAACTATGGAACGGACAGGTAGGAGGAAAAGACCTCAAGTGCACATCCAGATCCCATCCCAGCACAGATCTGGGATGTGTCCAGGACCTGCTCTTGGACCCAGAAGCCAGGAAGCACTGCCAAATCCCACAATATTCACATGGTCTTAGCAGAGCGCAGGAGGGTCGTGAAACCATCACTGAGATGCAGCTGTGAGAGAGGCAAAGAGTTCTCCTGGGATGGAGCAGGGGAGGGATTTCCAGCAGAGATAAGGAAGCATTAATGCCTCAGAAGGCCCTTGTCTGGCACAGTGTGCTCAGTCTCCTCCACTTTGGAGGAAAACTGGCTTGTGCAGGAAGATGTGGAGTCAGGAGCTGCCTGGGGAAAGGAGAGACTGATGCTGAAGAAATCAGTGAAAGACAGAGCTGGGTGGTTTAGTGCGCCCATAAAGGAGAAATAATCACTATATTTTGACACTTGGGGATGGAACTGCCAACTAATTCCCATCCACGTACTGCTCAGAGCTTTGCCCATTTGGAGGGTGACAGCACCACCACCAGTGACAGCATCACCACCAGGGACAGCTGTGGCTTGCTGCTGCTCTCCCCTCCATGCCACAGCTGCTGTTAAGATGGAGGAGAACTTAAGTTTTCCCCAGGTGGAAGCACTGCTGTTTGTCCAAAATAGCTGTGTTCTTCAGGCCCGTATTGCTTGCTCTCTCCATAAATTCAGCTACTTGACCGTGGTTTTGGTTTTAATTTTTTTTCTGGCACATGGCATTTGGTCCCACAACACACCCAGGGGCTCAGGCCAAGAATGACACTTAATTTTCGAGCAGCCTTATTGATGGTATTATAGCTAATATAAATTATACTGAAATATTTAAAATAGCAGCAAGTTCATTTTGTTGCCCAAAAATAGTATGTAAAGGACTTTGTATGTTCTTTTAATCATTTTCATTCAACGGGTGAACACTTTGCAAGCAGTTGTTTCTAATGCAAAGCCAAGCCAGGTATTAATATTTGAGTTTGGGAACATCGAAACACTGAGAAATGCTATGTTTTCACTCAAAAAAAAAAAGAGGCAAACTAGCCAAACCCACGCCTCTTTAATGAGTCTGACAAAAGGTAGACACTTTTTCGGAGGAGGCACATCTGGGGCAAGATCATCAATTTGGGCAGCCAGCCCAGACTCACTCGGGGGCCGCCAAATTTGCCCATCTGTGCATATGCTCTGTGAAGCATTTGCCCTGCACAGAGAGCCTTCAGCACAGAAACCACCATCCAAATTCCACTTAAATCCTCAAAACACAGCCCAAAAACAGACTTAAGTGACACAGATCCATGTGCAAACCCTTTGTGGAGGAGTAAACTGGGTCATTTTTCAAGCGTTGACACCTGCATGCACAGCTGATAGGTTCTCACACCTGGCTAAGCAGATGATTGGATTTGCACCTGGAAAACACATTTTAGAAATGATTTTTGCATGTATAAACTGTATGATGTTACAGCCTCTGTAGGAGTGTATCCTTGGAAAAGACCGTGCACAGGGTTGGTAATGTGAGGCAAAAGTTGCCTCTCAATGCAGAGAACAAAAGAGAAAAAAATGGGGATGAGAAGCAGAATTCTTGCCCTGTGCTCCTCAACCGTTATTAAAAAAAAATCTGGAAGCATGTTTTCCCTCCTTAATTCCATCAATACTTGAAAACCACTTAAGGCAACAGCCTAGCACAGGAATGTATTAACCTCTCTGTCTTTTCCAGGCTTTGCCAAACTTTTTAAAGTCTTTGCACCCTACAGTTTTGTATCTCAGATTTCTCAGTCTGAGTGGGGCAGACAAAATTACAAGCACTCTGGTCCCTTGCATCCTTCCTCTGACTGAGCAGCCCCAATTCTTCCCCCCAGATCTATGATCAAAAGTCAAATGGGGGGCTAGGCAGCAATCCTGAGGCCTGCTTTCCCTGCTGCTGCTGGCAGCGGAGAGCTGTGATGGGATACACAGGCACATCCCCAAAGTGGCTGAGCTGCTGGGATGGAAAATTAATCTCACAAACACCAATCCCAAAGATTCTAACTTTATAATCATCATCCATGTGCTGTGCCCATGGGCCACGGGTGGGGAACCATGCCTACTCTGAACTTGGATCAGAGCAGACAGATCATCCTCCTCTTACTTTGGAGCCATTCTTTTCCTCACCTTCACCATAGAATTGAACTTATATTTTCATCTGTCAACGATACAGCGCAGATAATACCAGAGGCCTCCAGCATTGGCACTGAATAACTTTGATCTTGACAACACTAACCAAAACCTGCTGCTGGCAGCAATGCCTGGAAATAGCCCATGCAGGAGGTCCAAATAAGGCTGGTGACTAGTCAGAAGAAAGAATCTATGTGTTTCTGCCATCGCTGTTGCTATGACACAGTAGGAACGGTAGGAATCAAACAGAAATGAAACAGAGCAATCAAAGGCCGTGGCCGACAAGGAGCACAGGGATCGCCTGGAAAGGCAGCGAGAAGCGCCTCCAAGAATAATTGTAGGTGAGACTATGCCACACTGGAGAGCCATCACCATCCAGGACCTTGCTCAGCGAGCTGGGAAATGCCTGGGTGCAAGCATCAGTTTGGAAATGCCGATGGAATTTTGCTCAAGCAAGACAAAATAGGAGTGACCCGTTAGGTGTGAGAATTGGCAGCCCAGCTGCACGGAAAATGTGGAGCTGGTGGAGGCCAGGGATGAAACAGAAGTTTCTCTGCTGCGCCAATCAATCATTTAACACCTTTGTCAGCTTGTGCTGCCCACATAACTTTGGTGGGATATTCAGGCACCGGGGCTAAATATACATTTACAGGAAAATGTGATGCCACGTTCAGCGATGTCTCACTCGGGTCTGAATAGGTCCTTCATTTCTGAGCTCTTCCATCCAGTTACTTCCCAAAATAACTGTGATCATGACAAAGGATGAAGTAGCAGAGAAGTTGGAAGAAGTGAAAGAACACAGAAGAAGGAAAAGAAACATATTTTGTCATTCACTGGTTCCAACCACAGGAAAATGGACAGAGCTTCTTTGTCTACCTGTGAGCCTCCTGCCCAGATCCTTAGAGGTAGCAAGAACAGTGAAAGACTGCAGGAAAGAGATGGAAAGGAGTTTGATTTCTTTTATTTCGCTACATGAAATGATTGTACGGATCTGTGATTTGAGGGAAAGCAGGAAAACAAAAGAACCATCATATCCAGGCCTGATACAAAAACAAAATATGAATTACTCTGAAAAGTGACTGCAAATGGAGCGCCTTGTGAGTAAGAATTACACTCAGACTGTTCCTATCTGCCATTCATTACTGTGTCAAAAATGCTGATTTCTGGAGCAGTACTTCCTGTCAGTCCTGAGATGCATCCAGAAATTTCAAAGTAAAGCTAAGTTTATTTTCTCTAGTGAGTGCAGCAGACTGAATTAGGTCTCCAGTGGATCTGCAGAGGAATAGCTTACTCAACATCTGTAAGTGGCTTTATTGGTATTCAGAAGAATTAGAATCATCTCCTCTGCTTTTCAGCAAAATCCTCAAGGCTATAGGGGAATAAATGTCACACCTCCCTCCCCCAAAAGCCAGCAGCTGATTTTGAGCAAAACCCAGGAACAAATCTGCTGACAAAAATCTCAATAAAGCTCAGGATGTTTACACTTGTAACTAGATTTGTGTCTGAAAACAGTAGTCACATTTCACTGAGTAGTTACACTCCGTGCCCTGCCCCATGGACACTGAGCCTTCCACACAAGATCTGCACCACATCTGCATCAGCTCAGACCTTGACCCCTCTCTGGGGCAGGGATGATCATCACAGTCTTGCCCAAGCAGCCCATCAAGCCCGAGTCCTCTGCAACTGCACAGCGCTCAATTCAGAGTGATTTTGTGACTCCATAGTTTCAATGTTTGCTTTATCTAAAGAGGGGAACACCAGTGGCTTTGCCAATGACACCAGGCAGGAGGCTGGGAACATTTTTCTCCCAACCCTTTTTTACCCTTCCCCAACATCTCACTGGGTTTTGGCATCAGAGAATCAAACTGCATCATCAGCTTATTACACTCGACCCCTTGATTTCTAGAAGTCCACAAACACAAAGGGTTGCTGAAGTTTTTCCAGCTTAGCATCTGTGCCCATCAGCTCCTTGTTTCTTTGTAATAAAGTTATTAAAACTGTGTGTTTTTGTTCTATGGATTTATTACTTGGATGCTTTTCAAAGTCTTAATCTTGGGGGTTTTTGAGACCTTAAAATGTTGGAGAGTTTGGGTTAATCTTTTTACCTTTTATATTCTCATCATTTTGGTGCACTAAAAACAAAGTATAAATAACTGGCTTTACTCCTATCTGCTCTGCCTCAAGTTTTGATAACTTAAATGCAGGCAAATTCTTCTTTGAAGCCAATTAAACTGAAGACTTTTGTAAAGAACAGGACGTGAAGTGGAAAAAAACAGATATCATACATAAAATAATGTAGGATTCCATTCCTTTTACCGCAATAATAGACTTGAAGGGTTTGCTTTCACAAATAATTCAACCCCAGTGAAAGTGATATAAGTCAGCTGAAATCAGAGGAACAGCCCTGAACTTTGATTCACTGTTTAGCTCAAATAGTTTAAACTCTCAGCGACGTGTGATTTAATAAAGACAAAATGGAACTGTCTACCCTAGCTGCTACCAAGTAATTTAATACACCCTCTTCTCAGCTGTAGATAAACAGAAAATGCCATGACAGGGCTACATCAGCTATGGAAACATTCACTTGAGAAGGAGGCTGATCTTGGAAGTCCTTCTAAAATAAAGTGAGTGCTGTTGCTCCCATGAGCTCATCCTCGGCAGCTGCAGGGCCAGGAGGAGGTGTGGGATCAGCATTGGGGACCTGAGGGGACTGCCAGGACACAGGGCTGTGTGACAGTGCCGACATGCCAGCCAGGAGTGTGCTGTTAGCTCCATTGGAACAGTCTGTGCTTTAAGTGTGCAGTTCAAAACATAGGAGGAGAATAAATGATGCAAGCAAAGGGCTGGTTATAAGTTTACATTTGATATTCTAAGTATAAAACACTGCCCTCTCGCATTCCCACTGCTGGAAATCAGACCTCAGGTGTTAATAATGAAAGAGCCAACACCTTGGGGCAAACCAGACTTACCAGGAATAAGACATGAACTTTCTAGGAATTTTCAATTTGAAAATGCCAGCAGTAACAGAGGGACTATTAAATACACCACATTTTCTCCCTTGCTGCTGCCTTTACTCAAAGAGAAATCCTGGAGGTATTAATATGGAGAAATGAAATTTAGTTTTAGGTTTTGAATATTAAATTTGCATGTTAGTTATAAGAATGTGCATACACAGGCATTTTGGTCAGCAACCCCAAAAATCAGTCATTTTATATTTCATTCAAAAGCCTACCTTTCATATCAGAAATATTAAAAGCAAGAAATAAACTATTCTTTTTATTCTGGATTCTTCAGTGAAATTGATTGATTTTGATGGACTTATGGTTGGTCAGAAAACATAAGAACCAACTCTTCATTTATTTGTTTTCAGACTATACCTTTACTGAACAGCTGGCAAAACTACATATCTATTTATTAAACAAGTGTCAGAACTCATACGAGGCAATTCCTAGGAAACGGCACAGGAGAGATAGGAGTTCTTCAAAGGACAGCTAAAAATAACCAGTAGGCAATCCCAACTGTGATCATAAAATTGTACAGAAGATTCTTCAAAGAACAGTGTTATTAAAGGTTTCTCCTAAATGACCAGAAGCAAGACCTGACCATTAAGACTGTAGTTATTATTGCTGAGATAATTAGCTCCTAGAAAGCTTCTGGGAGTGTATGTAACTTCCTTTCTTCTAAGGAGAAATAACATTATTTCCTCTCAGAAATTAACTTCATTTGCCTTCTTTACATTAGGGCCAAAGTAAATATATAAGAACCCTTGAGGCCAAATAATATTTTATATCACAAAAGAATACAAAGGCAAAAAAGGCCCCATGTACTTCAATGAGTTTTTTCTACATCCAAGACCATACAATTTATCATATTCTCCTCATGGAGGAAGAGGTTCTAGCTAAGTAGAGGGGGTAGAAGTTGCAGAACCATATTTTCTTCTCCTTCTTCTAGAAGACATATTCAAAGACATTCTCCAGCTCTGAAGTTAAAAGAAAGCCCTTTCATTAAAGGGTTGAGTCAGTATGCAAGACATGAAGTTTTACTTAGATATTAGGACAGTATCTGGGATAGAGAAATTCCTTCTTGGCCTCAATCCCTATTTTAGGTTCAATTTGTCCCTTTTCCCCACTAAATGTGGAAGATTCATAGGTACATATTTGCACACCCAGGCATGCATACTCAGGCATGATAATTTAAGGAAAAGAGGTTTCAAATACTTGCAAGGTGAAATCACAACAGAAGCTTCTAAAACCAAAGTACATCTGGATTGCAGAGGTTTAGAGGACTGTTAGCAGTCAAGTCTGCTTTTGGAAGGCTGGAAATTCAGGTTTGGCTACTAAGCCATGGTTTTATCTGGATGCACACATCTTCTCTCTACCTGGAAATGTTACTTCAGCACCTGGGTGTTAAGCTGGCACTCAAGCCTTAAGAGAGACATTTTATTTCAGAGCCCTTTATTCAGTTTTCCTTGTCCTTGTGTGAGGATATTTCTCCATTTGAATCCCCCTAGGGCTGGTTCACCCAGGGTTATTTGTTCTCCAAACTCTCTGCTTGGAGAAGATTGTCCAAGTCCCCGTCTCTGGCACATTCCTCCTCAACCGCCTCCCAGCAGTTCAGGAGGCAGAAATCAAGGAGAAACTTTTTGCCTGAATGCCATCAGAGGACAAGTAAAAAATGATGTAGATCTCAAGGGTGAGGAAAGGCAAAAATACTGGGGTAAGAGGGGCTAAGTCAAACTGCAGGGAAGTGAGCAAGACAATCACCTCTGACCCCTCAGCGTTTCCTATGGTGAGCCACAGGCAATGCTTGAGGCTCTTCAGAGCAAGAACCAGCCTGTTTGTCCTTAATTTTCATTTCTCACCTCTCATATATTTTAAAATCTATATTTATAATGTTTTTATAAGGGGTGAGAGTAAGGAACAGGCAATCAATTGATCATTCATTTCCCATCTTACTGTCAGGAAGGAAAACAGTCTTTCGACTGTTAATTTAATTATTTCAATGGAATACTTAAATATCATTAAAAGTATTATTTGGTAACAGGAAAGCCCCAGGATTGGAGACACTGGAAGGCAAAACAAAGACTGTTTTCACATGAGCATTCCTGACCCTCTCTGAACAGGACTTGTACAGCCATTGCCCCTTCACTTCCAGGGACAAAAATCACACCAGATGAAGGAAAAGAGAATGGGGTGCTTGAAAATGAAGCAGCAGAAAGTGGATGTAATTTACCAGCCATGTTACAGGTTTGTCTGCCTGATAGCAAATTAATTTGCTTTGGCTGGATGAATCCAAGGGCTCATTTGTGTGGGTGTTCCAGGTGCTACAACTCTGTCTAAAAGCTCAGGTGCCTGTTCACGTCCATGCATGTGCAGAAGACAACAAACAATCTGCAAATTCTGGGTGTCTTGGAGCCCTGGAAACACAGAAGTGATTACATCCTCCAGTCTGCCAAGGGAGTCTTGATATGGACACCCATATCTACATGTTCTGAACGTGTGCCTTGCGAGGATGAAGTGGGTGGGGAAGGCACAAGGGAAGCACGGCTGCATCCTGTTAGGATCTGGTGGCCAAGCACTGAAAAGCAGAGACATAAAACAAGGAGCAATGTGCATGAACAAACCCTTCTGGAGGAACAAAGAAACCTCTGCCTGGAATCTGGCCCTTATAACAAATCTTTAATCCATAATGCTTGCCTCAGCCATGTTCCAGAGCTGGGTTTATTGACCTAAAATTCTAGGCACATGCGAGAGCATTTAAGAGAGGCATGTGCTTCTTGTCACACTTATCTTTCAGAACAGGAAAAGGAGGACAATTGGTTTTCCTCCATGTTTCAGTTTCAGCCAAAACCTTAAAGGAATAATAGGCCGGCATTGAGGTCTGTGCCTTTAGGCAGTTTAATGCTAGATAAAATTTGAACCAGAAACTGTCCCACCATAAAAACAAATGCAGAAAGATAAAAACTTTGTAGCAGAAAGTGGAAAATGAGGGTAATATACTGGATTTTCCTGTAGCTGTTTGAGTATCAGTAGGAAAGTCATGAACAGAAAGAAATTGAGCTGCAACATTTGGATCTGGATTGACTGCACTGGAAGTTTTGATTTGGGCCCCAAAATTCTGGGTTGCTAATAAAGGATATTCTGAGACTGAAAAAATCTCACACTGAAAGAATGCGAGATCAGGTCAGGGAAGGAACATTTCCTCACATGGCACAAAGGGTTGAATGTGGAGGCATTAACAAATTCAAGCACAGAGCTGGAGTGGGGCTGCAGTAACATCAAAGCCAAACGTGTCCTCTTCAAAACCATTTGCCCTGCTGAAGCTTTCTGTTCACTATTTTTAATATGAAGAATCTAAGCTGAAATCCAGAGCGATGATGTTTGGTTTATCAATTTACTCTGCTTTACTCAACCTCATATGTCAGGAATCTCAGAGCATCACCAGGAGTACAGATGTCAGCAGTTGGCAGCCAGTGATTTCTGGCTGCTCAGAGGTCATTTTTCTCTTGGATTCCCCCTGTGAAGGGTTTCAAATTCACCATTAAACAATATCGAATTTCATGCCCGCTTGCTACTTCAGGTCCAGGAACTAAATTTCTCCTGAACAGTGTAACAGTAAAATCCAGACAGGCTGCTCTCCTTTTGATGTTGGATGTTTCTAGGTATGACTGCAGTGCCATAAACTGTTTGTAGCTGTGATCAGATCACTCACTGTAAAATAGCCAACACACACTTCTATCCACAAATGCATCAGAAAAACAAAAAACAATTGAACAACGCAGGTAACTTTCTATGAAAATAGGAGAATAACTTAAAAATATTTACTGATTTTGGATTTCATTTTGCCACAATGTTTTGAGGTGATTTTATTTTTGCTAGCAAACACAGGGTTACTGGATATTCCCAACAAAATCTTTTTCATCCCTGTATTATCACTTCATTACATTTATGTACTTGGAGCTTAGCTTGAATAGGCAGGATTGAACAGCAGTAATGGTACTCTCTGCTCCACATTTCAACTTAGCCATAAAGTTGGGACATTCTGGATTTGAAGGGAGTGAATCTGGCTTATGAGAAAAAAGGAAAGTTGGACCAAAAAAAAAAAAGTTATTTTGCTACACATTGAATAATTTGCAAAAGATGAGCAGTTCACGCCACAGAAATGGAAAGAGAAATCCCTCAGAAGGTTGAAATGTCTTGCTTGTGCTGCTTTAGTAGCAAGCAATGATAAGACAAGAACACACACAAAAATTGCTAAACTTCGTTTTACAAAGGAAAAAGAAAAGGAAAATTTTGCTTTTAGCAGAAGATGTACTGCCTTTCCTAAAGTGCTGCTACTGGAAAATCCAGCCTTTTGAGAAGATCACTTTTGAGTGATCTGTGCATGTCAGTGCCACAAAACCAAGAAAAATAAAATTATATACATTAAGTAGGCCTGTGTGTCTAAATATCAGGAATGACCCTCAGCTCCCAAAATAAAAAAGTTCTTTTCACTCTGAAAATCTGTTAACAAACATGCACTGAGTGTACCAAAGGTCTGTGATGTCACCCAGACAGAAATGTAATGGACACTTTTCATCTGTTCTGGAGACATTTTGTAAAAAACCAACATCATAATTATGATTTTTTTTTTTTCAAAAGGTAGGATAATCCACAGCCACTTTTCTGACATTTCGCCAATGAGGTCATCATGCAGATGAACTTCATAGTATGGGGCTATGAGCTGATCATCTGAGTTATTACTGCTGATGAGCATACTCTACAATCAACAGTAATTAATCAGTTTCATTAAAAGTTAGCATACAGCTAGTTAGTATACAGTGGGTTTCACCTCCAATAAATCAAGCTGTATGAAAGCATAAACACGCAAGAGACTGTTTACAGATGGAAACTCTGACCCAAGGCTTTAAACAGGCTCAGACCACCAGAGTTTTGTCCTCTCAGGGCTCACGTGCCCGGTGCAAAGGGTTGCCTGCATGGCACTCAGAACTCCTCAAAGCAAATCCCAGGCAAACCCCCTCTTGTCAGGAATCTCTAGCAACGAGAGTGACTTTCAACGTAGCAACGATGTGCCTCATGTCAGTGAGCGAAATTTTGGACTCCAAAGGGCAGTGCTGCTCAGTAGGTGCCAGAGACAAGTGTTTGTGGGTGGTTACACAGACAAACCCCCACAATTCATTTCTCGGCAGCAGCACTCATTCCAGCAGGTGTTTTTAACTGGAAGAACAAAAATAACAACAAAAAAAGCAATTGAGTATTTTTCCTACAGCTATTTGTCGGGCATCCGGGATGAACAGAGGAGGAAAATTAAGGTAAGGCCTGTAGCAATCAACTGAACTGATCTGCTGAAGTCAGAATAGACATTATAGCAGTGGGGAAATGTTGCAGCAGCCCTCTTGTTAGAGGGTAGAAATGAGCCAAGACACAGCCTTTTCGTTTATCACAGCATGAAAAGAGCCCTGGTTTATTCCTCTTTGCAGCTCAGCCATCCTGACTCCAACCATTCACTGACTCTGGCTGCAGCAGCTCCTGCTGGAGGTTTCCCTTGCAGCCCCTGACCGCTGGGTATTTCCTGCTAAGCCCTGACTGCATGGATCAGTTTACAGACTCTGACTGCAGCTTTTACCTGGCTAGACTGTGACTGCAGGTTCCAACAACAGGCTCTGACTGCAGACCCACACTGACCTCACAGCAGGGATTCTCTCTCTAATACTTCATGATTCCTCCTCACCAGCAACACCACTCCCTTTTATGACACTCACCTTTATTGCCCATAGCTGTGACTCATCAGCGGCGAGGCTGTGTTGGGTAATTAACACAGATATTACTTATCACATCGAGGTCACCTGTATTCCCTTCTCCTACAGGGAAAGAGTTTCCATCCAAGCAACATGAAACTGGTGTGCAACTTAAGTAACACAAAACGCACAAAAGAGCAACAAAATGTGATGATTTACACTACTATTTTCTCAACTTCCTTTACAGGGGGACAATTAATCCCCCTGAAGATGACAAGCTCAGCATATCAGGCCTTAAGCATTGCGTTCATGGGAAGAGAGGGGGAAAGAGAAGTAAGGCAAAGCTGATGAGTCCATTTACAACTTTACTTCAAAATGCCAAAAGTGCATTTTAAGAAGGTATATGTTTGCATTTCTCACTGCAGAATGGCTTATACAGCAAGCTTCAAGGCACACTTCCATCATGACAAATCAAATACACAAATATATATAAGATAAAATATTAAATAAATATTAAATAAAATAAAAATTAAAATAAAATATATTAAATAAGATATTAAATAAATATTAAATAAAATAAACATAATATTCTATGATATGTCTTCTCAATGGCCCTTTCAGCCTGATAATGCAAATTTTCACATCAAGTGTCTCACCGTGCTGCTAAGTTCACAAAAAAACCCTTCCCACCAGCTTTGGCTTAGGGTGGAAGTTGACCCAGACTTGCTGGATGAGCAGCACTCCAGGAGAGGATGGCTGCATCCAGGGGAGCCTCCATGGGCTCCTGGAGCAGAGTGACACCAGCCATCATCTCCCTGCCAATGGCAGAGCCAGTGGCACAGGCACCTGCCCAGGCACAGCTGGCTGCAGTGCCAGAGACAGTCCAAATCACCAGCTAATTTTTTCCCCTGGTCCATTTATAGAAACATAGATAGGTTATTACAGTAAAAGCAGTTTACGTGGCTCTTAAGACTGGTTTTTAATGGAAATGGTATATTCTGTCATTTCAGCTGAAAAAGCTCAAACATTTACTTTGGAAAGAAATCATAAAGAGACAGAGCTGCCACTGAAATGCAACAAAGATAAACATTATTTTATGGTATTTAATTGATAAGGCAGATTTTAAAAGTTTAAAACAAAACAAAACAAAAAGTCCTGCAAGCCTGAGGTAATTTTTACTTATTTCTCTGCCATGAATTACCTCTTTATCCTTTTCACAGAGGGAGAAAAAGTGGATTCTTTTTGGTCTCTGGCACAACACACACGTTATAAACACTACTTTTTTGCAGTCTCTTTAGCTCATTAAGGTATCAAAAGTCTCCCTCAGCTTTCTTCTGTATAGGATGCTGGGCACTGTTGGACATGGGATGCTTGGCAGAGGCTTCAAGTGTTTTACTTGCCAAACCTCTAATGCTAAGTTTGCCTTTGAAGTCTTTGCCTACTTGCCCGAGGACCACTCTGTCCCATGGTAATCCCATTTCCAACCAAAAAGCTTAACCATGAAAAGGTTCTTTGACCCATCTAATTCTTGGAGGCAGAGATTTTGTAGCCATATGTCAAGGAAAAATAATTCCCAACAAGTCTTTGATTAATCCAATACCTGTGTTGGAGAATGGGTGGATTGCTGCTTTTCCAGAAGCCATGGAAAACAGCTATAAATCAGTAGCTGGCATAAATTTCTTTGTTCCTTCTGATCTGAAAAAGGAGCAAGTGAGAAAGGAGCCAGATTCATAGCTACACCTTAGAAAAATCTAGCAAGACTTTCATCACAGGGAGACACCTTTCTACAGTCATGACACAGCATTGAAATGATGACCTTGGAATCATGCTCAGTGGACAAATATGGATTACAATTCGGAATGACATTTTTTATTATTATTTTTTAAGAAAAATCTTTTCATTAGGCTGTTAACAACTAAATTTCAAATATTCCTGGCCTAGATTTGAGTAGCAGTACTGCATATTTTGCCAAAAGCTGGAGGGAAGCTGTTGATCTTAGCGTGTACTGTGAAGACATCTAGGAAGACAAGGTTTTTGAAAAGGTTTGTACTTGAAACCCAACAGGAAACCCTTTGGTGATCCATACTATGGACTAAAGCAGCATAATTTTGCCTGAACAAAAGTCACATGCCAGCTCATTCGAAGGAAATTCATGTCAGGTGTGTGTACTGACTTACCCATGTTAAGAACGGTTTCTCTGTTGGTTTGTGCTGGAGATCTGGGCCACTGCTCATGTCAGACCCAAGGAATTGCAGTCTAGGAAGGGTGGACTGCAGTTATCCAAGGAAGAAGAGAGAAATGTGCTATCCTGTGGGACCATCTGAAAGCCCTTCAATAGTGTAATTGAACTTTTAACTAAAAACTGTTAAATTGAATTTATGAACTGATTGTTCCTTCTCTATCCTGGTTGGCCTCCCACAGAAATTTTACCTGTTCTCCTCTAATCATCTCTACTTATTTCCTCTGTTGACCCCCTTTCAGTTCATTATAAAGCCAATTCATCCTTTTTTGTTTTGTTTTCAAACGCTTTAGATGCCATTCTTTCTGCAACATACAAGTCTGGTTTGATTTACTGAATATGAACATCCACTTATTTTTATGCTTCTGGATAATCTGATTTTGAAGCTTACTGAAGATACATCCTGTTGCTGTGCGAGATCGTCAAACCTATATTTATGATTTTTACTTTCACAGTACTTGAAGGCCCTGGCAAAAAGTCACAATTGTAACAAATAGGAGTTATTCAGAATTACTGAACAATTGAAGGTAAAGACTCCACTGTTTTAAATCGGGAGATTTCTCTTGAATAAATGAAAGATTTTGTGCACTGCACCTTGAGAGAGTTTGCCATTTTTTTCTCCAGGTGTTGAGTATGGAGCCCTTGGATATTTGCTTTTTCAACATACTCTGCATCTGAGGCCTCTGAAGAATTTCTTTTTTAAAGACTAAAACCTAAGGCTCCTGCTGTCCTGATCACTGTCTTTCAGAACAGAGCAAGCATTAGCAAACTTCGCTTTAAAGCTTTATGCCAGTGAAACTTGAAGAAATTGATGTAAATCATATTTATGGGAACAACGTATTTCAAAAGGAATTTCACCAAATTAAAGACCAAACCTTAATAAAAGTCGCATGAAACTACATGAATTGAGAACATTTTGCTCTCCCATTCATAGAGGGCAAAATAGAAAAATAATAATAGAAGAATAAAGGTTAAAATAAAAAAGCCAAAGGTTTTGCTTGCTCTCAAATTAGTGCATAGATTGATGCACAAATTTGTACAAAATCATTAATTTATATATATATATATATACACATATCTATATATAGTGTCCTCAAAAGCTATGGGAAAGTTATACTATAATAATTATACTTCTCATGTAGCAGCTAACCTTTTTCTGTTTCACAGACAGTTAAACATGCAGTTACTTCTCAGTCATCACATTAACATTACTGTTCCTTCGGAGCTTTTTCTCTGGCTCCATACACTTCATGCTCTAGATATTGCAGCTCCCAGTACTTACAAATGATTTACACAGATTACACAATGCTTCATTTATGTATAAAAATTATACAAATGCACTGGAGTATGAACTGGCAAAACAGAGTCAGCTTTATGCAGTACATTTTCCAGTTTCCATAGTATTTTCCTAATTCTGTCAAGTTAATTCATGTACTGCGAGACATTTGACTTTAAAACAGACTCTGATTGTTGGTTCAAGAGCATTATAATGAATGTTATTTGCTCCCCTTCATTATTATGCATTTGTAAATGCCAATAGTTATATTCCACCAAAGGAAAAGAGTTTCCTACCATAGGAGAACCCTGATTCTTTCCCTCAAATCTGTGTGTTTTCCTTCATGGAGACAAGCCTCATAAAACTTAACCATAAGATGGCACCAAGACATACCATGGAATTTCTTGCTCTGATCCTGATACCATTGCTGATACACATTTTTCTTCTCCAGTCATATCATTTTTACCAATCCTTTCCTACTCTTCTACTTCACCTCCTACCAGACTGGGTTTTATATTGTTGCCAGATGGTATTTCAGTTTAAATCACTGAACTAGCCAAAGATTTGACCATCCAGGTCATGCTGAAAAATTCTGGAGGCTGTGGTTGGCTGGGATAAATAATCAGTGGGAGCTGCACCCCCATATGCAAAGCAACAACCAGCAAAGGTCTTGGCAGCTGCCAACCCTCAAAAGAAAAAAAAAATTGGAAGCGTATCCAAACTATTGTTAACAGAATCTGAATATTTTCCAGCTTTTCCTGAACGATTATTATAAAACTGAATATTTTCCTGAGTGATTATTATAAAACTGACATGTCCCTGGGCACTTCTACCCCCTCTTTCTCCTCTGGTACACCCAGGACTGCCAGGATGCCCACCTGGCCACCTGAACAGCAACAGGGGCAGAATATTCCCCTTTCTGCACAAGTTTGGTGTTTCCTGGCTGCTAAAGACCAGTGAAGCTCAGGGATGGTGGTTTCACCACAGCTTTTGCCCCAGCTTGTCATTAGCTGCCCTCTCCATCGGTCATTTAACTATGTTCAGTGGTTCCATCTGTGAAAAACACCCTGGGTGCATTTTAAAGCATTATAGGAGTATTTCAATGAAAATATTAGCAATTACTCCTTTTTTTTTTCTTCTTCTTCTTTTGCTCTCTAATGGGTGCTGTATGCTATTTGCACTTTTAGAGCAAAGGCTATTTCAAATTTTTTCCATTATATAATTCTCCCCCCCCAATGGTTTATAACGGTGCAATAAAAATTCACTCACTTTGAATCTTGGCAAACAAGGTTTTAAGTTGGAAAAAACGTCACTAAAGCCAAGTTGGAGTTTAAAGAGTGTAAAATATGAAGGGGACTGAATTTTCTTAAATACATTCTTGTGCTTACACAAATGAAAAACAGATTAATTTTTTATATTTATTGAATTTTGATTGCCATACACAAAATAAGTTCACTGTTGAGGGTGTTTTACTTGGTCCAAAAATACAGGCATGTTAGGTGCATTATTTATTGTTAGATTATGAAAAGGAGAAAG
Source organism: Nicator chloris (assembly GCA_013400495.1). Classification (NCBI taxonomy): domain Eukaryota; kingdom Metazoa; phylum Chordata; class Aves; order Passeriformes; family Pycnonotidae; genus Nicator; species Nicator chloris. The sequence goes on from WAAE01003034.1 coordinate 79,388, forward strand.
GTGGTACCTAGGAAAGAAAAATAATCACATGAATAATTAACTTAAGCTTGAAATAAAGCTCATAATATGAGGTTCTCTCCAGGCTGTCCACTTAAGCAATGAGGTAAAGCGTTCATTTAAATGAAATGCAAACCTTATACCAGCCTCAAAAACTCTGGGGCCCATTTTAATGCACCATGGATGATGTGTCATATTTTTATCTGATTTTTATTCATCACTAGGATGCCTTCAAGGAGCCTACTGGAAGAAAGTGCTCTGATACATCTCTTGGTTGCATTAGAAAGACTTTTGAGGTTGGTGACAGACAAAACATCCAACACCTCTGGATGAATGCAACAGGATAGTCAGGAGAGCGCTGTTACTAAAAGGAAACCCGGAATATCCCATGCTGTTCACAAAACCTTACTTTGCTGTGACTAAACAAAGACCTTTTCAATGCCATGAAAGGCAAATTAATTATTTTATTGTTTTGATCTCAGTGAGGGAGGGTGCTGTTACCAGAAGAGCATCTCAAAAGGGCCCAGAACTTTGTCATTCAGCTGTGTGAAACAGGTGAATGATGTTTTCAAATCCAAGTAGGTGAAAAAGTGTCTCAGTTTGAATGCACAAGAAAGGTGTCTCATTTCATATACTTACACAGTGTTCTATGGATTCTCTTGTTTAAGCAGAAGGACCTATGAGCTCTGGAACAATACCTGAGCTGCAATCATTGTATAAAAGTGCCAGACCAGGGGCTTATTTAGAGATGAAAAAATTATAAAGCATGTAGTTATATTAATAACCTTCATATATGAAAACAAAACTGCCTGAGAAAGAAGATTAGGAGAAATAGGAGCAGAAAGCCAAGATCCAAAGTGAACCCAATGGTGACAGGTCCCATATTGAACTCCAGAAGTATTTCTCTTGTAAAAAAGATGCTTTGACCTCTCCTCTGAGTGCAACAAGAACTCCTCTGCCCAGTCAAATGCTGAAGACAAAAAAGATTCCCCACTTATTCATTTGCTTACTTTTATCAACTAATTATATATGTATCTGGTGATTATATGGTTCTTCCAATCAAGACACCTCAGACTTGGGAAGCTGAAAAAGACTTCCTCAATGCAGTTTGATTATGTATTTCCTCCCCAAAACTATGCCCACAGAGAATTGCAAATTAGTGCTTAATGGTTAGAACAAAGGTCCAAGAGTCAGTTTCTGATTTTTATTGCTAATGTTTCCACACAGTTGTTCTCTAGCTTTAGCAAGTAATTTGCTCAGTTTCTCCTGATTTCTAATGTTACATTGATGTAAGAGGTCTAATATATCTAATATATATTATGCAGCATGTATTATATACTTTATAATAATAGAGTAAATAAACACACAAGGTAGATGTTACAAAGAACTCTGAAGACCTTCAGTAGAGGTGCACAAATGACATATTGAACAACCACAATTTCAGCAGCTCATCCGTGTACTTCAACGCATTGTGTGCCATGGATAGCAGAGAACTAAAGGAGCACAGTAAAATTTCTCAAGAGCTGTAACCTCATACAGAAATCTCATAGGTTTGGTTCAGTGTTGCACCAAGAACAAGCTGGCGGAATACAGTCTGTACTTCTCTTCAGAGATTAGTATTCATGAGAAACTAAGAAATGTATTCCATTTTGTGCTGTTTCCCACAACAGTCTGACACGAAATATATTAGGAGAACTTTGGCAAGCGTCTAATATAAAAAAGTATTCAGTTTACAAAGCAGAAAGTGTGCCCCGCGCTCTTCCATAAATCTACTATAATAGGCACTTGTGGCAAAAAATACATTTCTGAACACATAGAAAACACAGATTACGGCATAATCATGATGTAATTGGTTGAAAGCCACCACGGCTGTTTTCTGCTGCAAGCCATATAAAAGCTTTTTGACTATTTTAAGTTCAGGGCGGAATGAAGTGAGAGGAAGCCTCCGCAGATTTGACTTTGCTGGAAGTCACATGAGCAGATGAAATGAGATCAACTTGTAAAGCGGAGGCAAGCTGTGGCTGGAAAGATTTCCTCATGGCTGCTGCGTTCGTAAGCTCAGAGGAGAGCTAAAGCCATGTAGACTTAGTGAGCACATCATCCTCATTTTCTACCGTGCTGCACGCTTACATCAAGTTAATAAGGTATACATGGGGCTCCTTCACTCATCAGCACAGCACAGGTAAGCCTGAAATGTCCAAAATGCCAATTCACGAGTTCCCAAAGAGTCCTGTACATCTGGCTGCTTCTGTGAGCAAACAAGGGGGATTTTTTTTTCCAGGAAGAAGTATTGGAAACCACTCACAAATGTGTTCCTTCGATCCAAAACATTTATAATCTTTTGACTTTGGGGTTTGGGCACATGATTTACATTTGGACTTGCACACAGGCAGAGAGATCTTCCTTGTCTCCCTCCCTCTCTCACGCTTTCCTATAAAACCAGTTGCTATTTCCTGGCTGGCTTCCTTCCAAATTTGTGAACTAATTTAATTTGGCACCTTTTTATTCATTCCATCATGCCCACCACAAACCTTTCCTTCAGGGAAAAAAAAAAAAAAAAAAAAAGAGAGAGAGATAAAAAACCCACTGGGATCAAAGAAATGAGGTGGACAGAGAAGAAAACTAAATGACCAGGGAGCCAAAGTGTGTCAATGCTGGTGTATAAAATATATGGGACTACCAAAATTGTGCACCCTCTGTGCCACGTACTTCTGCAGAGCCAAAGGTGTGAGCTAGGAATGCCAAACTCTGCAAGTTTCCCAGCCTGGGCCCAGTGTGGCACCCATGTGACATTACTGATTTTGAGCCCCGAGTCACCATCTGCACACAACCTTTGTCAGAACTGCCTCCAGCCTCTCCAAGCATGGTTCTGTGGGGCGGAGAAACCCCCATCAGGAGACTGTCCATGCCCTCACGGGATACTGCCACGCTCCTGCGTGAATGGGTGGGAAATCCTGGGGCTTTCTGGAGGTTTCCAGGTGCTGTGGGGAGGCAGAGGCACCCCCACCTCTCTGCCAGGTGCCAGCATCCCCCTGAGAGCAGCGAGGAAATGACAAGCAAAGTGTGACTGTCACAGCTGGGCTCCGGCGCCGGCGCGGAGTCAGCACAGCTGTGTGCTCCCCCCTCCCCACAGCCCAGCTGTGTGAGCAGTGTCCCACCCCACCATGGAGGAAATGTGTGTGTGCCTGCACCGAGCAGACGTTGTGCTTCTTCCCCAGGAGCTCTCGGGGCAGCTCGGAGCAGTCCTTCAAAAGGTGCAAGACATTTGGTATAAATTTTTCTCCTACTACCGGGAAGAAAATAACTCAGCTTCTAAGTCTTGACTGTGTAAAAATGCCTCAAGAGAAAGATTCAAAACACCTTAATTACATCAACCCAAGTGTGTCCTCTCCAGCTAGTGAAGGATCAGGATCCCCCATGCAGCAGATATACAGTTTATGTTGCACATCCACAGATCTTTTAATCACCTCCAGGGTTGCTGATGCCAGTTCTTTCCCTGGGCAGCCTGTTCCAATGCTTGGCAATCCTTCCAATGAAGAGATGTTTCCTAATATCCAATCTCAACCTTCCTGGTGCAGTTAGAGGCTGTTTCCTCTTGTCCTGTCACTTGTTACTTGAAGGAAGAGGCCGACCCTCCCCTCTCAGAGAAGTCTGGGACCCAATTAAAAGGGTAGGATTTGGTTTCTCAGAGCTACTACAGCTCTGCACTGAGCCTTCTGCCCAGTTAATGGCTTTGGGGCCAGCAGTGGAGTTACTTAGCTGGCCAGATGACAAATTCCGGTTTTGCAGCTGAAGTGGCAAAAATAACTGATCCACCCAGCAGAAAGTGAGGCTCCCATGAAATTGTGCATGAGCCCCCACCAGGATGAGGCCAGGAAGGTGTGCATGGCTGCGGGGGTGGGGGGGAACAAGTGTTCTGACGTCCTGCAGCAAGATTATCTGGTATAAACAGTCACTTGAGATTCCTCTCTGCATGTTATCACTGTTAGTCTTGCCAGAAGCAGTGTCTGAACCACGGCAGTGATGTTATACAGGGCCTGCACATTTTCACAGCTCCAGAAATCCCCCTCTCCCACAAGGACAGCTCCCAAAGGAACTAAGATTGTTGTCACAGTAAACCAATAGGAAATCTAAACAAAACTCCCGCTGCCTCGTAACCAGAATTTCCCAGCATTACCTATCAGCATTGGGGATGGAGAAACATGACAGTTTTTTCTTCTTCTTCTCCATATGGTGATAAAGAAAGCTGGGAATGATCCCACCTCACCTGCTGAGCACACAGCCATCCCACCCCCCATCTGCATCAGCCTGACGAGTGTGTTTATCCTGCTTAAAATCAGGTTCTCCTTCTGTTTCTGTGAATTATTTTGATGAATTCAGACTAAGAGAGTGGACAGGTGAAATGTCTCAGGAAAGACAGTGCAGCCTCTCTAAGAACACATTTTCCTGCTTAGAATATTGTGAGACTTGGAGCACGCTGGTGACAGTAGGAGCATAGGAAAATGGCTTTCCACTCACTCAGGGGAAAAAGAATGCAGCTTTCAGTCAAATACAGTACTGACACCACTATAATTAAAAGCAAAAGTTTTGCTAATTGTTGACCATATTTTTTCAAAGTCTTGATTAAGCTTTATTCTCAGGTCATCACCCATTGAATCCTAAGGCTGTGTAGGTTATCTAAGAAGGGATTTTCATACTCATTTGCAGAAAAACAAGGACAGGTGGAAATCTCATGACATCTGGACTGCCTTACTAACAAAGATGTACCAATCATTTTTTCTCAATGTCTATCTGCAAATTTTAAACTCAGTTAAAAGAGGTCCTCTTTAGGGAAGTCATAGGAAGCTTACAGAATTTTCTGATTTTCTTTCATCTGGAATACCTATCTGAAAAACAGACTAAATAAAAGCTTAATAGAATCTCTAAATAATGTGTCGGTTAGAAAAACTTGTTGGATAACTTTGCTGATTAACGTCACTAACACTTTTGTCAGAAGAGTTATCTCTTTCTTACCCACGCTGACATCCCCCTGCTTTAGCAACACGTCATTCTTAAACTTGGAAAAGAAACCCCAATTCTAAAATTTCTCTTCAATAAAGCAAAACCCACATATGAATTAGGCATCTTTTCAAGTCACCAGCTCACAGTTGTCTGAGTCCACTGTAACCAGCTCCTTCCATTAACCCAGCGCTCCTAGTTTAAATGTCATCATTAGGAAAACTTTGACTTTTATCCTTAGAAGGCAACTTTTAGAAACAAAATAATTACAAAAAAATACTGTAAAGGTAATATGTTACTACAGTGCTATCATCTGTTTCAAATTATAACTTGTACTACTGTGGTGTATGGAGGCACATCCTGATAAATTTGTTAGAGGTTATTAATTATCATAACTGAATGCCCATCTGTACATAAGTACAAACCAGACAACCTTCTCCTTTTCATCCACATGCCAATGCCTTTTCAATACCTTGTCTCCAAAGGAAACCCTCTATACACAGTATCTTCATATTGCCACACGACTAATAAACCCTTTCTGCCAAAGTTCACATGTAAATAAATTTAAACTAGATTTCACACATGTATGTCTCTCTTAGGAATGAAAAGTTATTCCTCTTTATTTCAACTTTATGTTGAAACTGGCTGTTGTTGTTGTTGTGGTGGTGGTGTCTAGAAACAATTCTGCTTGAAACATTCATAGCACAAGGCTGTTTTCAATAGATTGACAGAAGATTTGGGGGGAATTCTCTGCCTTTACTGAAGCCTGGTAGGGCTGGCAAAAGAAATTAGGAGCAGCTGCAAAAACTACTGATGCAAAAAGAGGCAATGCATCCCAAAATATGAAGTCAAAAGCCCCCTCAACTTGTCGAAGCTGAGAAGAGGCAGCAATTTACCCGCACCTCCTCCAGACCAGCTCTGAGAAAGGTGCGAGGGCACTGCAGTGACAGACGGACCCAAGGGAGATGGGAGACATGAGGTTATAGAAGGGAAGCCACCACTTTCCTCCCTAGACTGAGCACAGTCTCAAGGTGTTTGGTTACAGCAAAAAAACCTGCCAAATCATCAGATGGAGCAGACTATGATCAGAGCCATAAATCTATTTAGATTAACTGAAATTTTCACCATTTGGCTTCAAGTAGAAGAACTAAATATTTTTTCTTGCAACTAATCTGTTTTGACTCTATGAAAAACATTTTCATTGCAATGAAGTTATTAAAGTCTTAGCACTTACTGTTTTGTAGTTAATATAGGAACTTTTTTCTCCCTGTCTGCTAGTTCCTCTGCAATAAATTTCTTTGCACAGGTCGGCTCTTCACTCTACTTCTCTTGTTACTTCATTTAAGAGAATGATTTATTTTAAACCCCAAACCAAACATAGGATTGAAGAGCAGAGGTTAAGAAATGAAATAAAAAGAAAACAGACCTTCACCTTTCATTATGCTTGTCTTAAGTATCTGCTTTATTAAACTTACTCAGTGTTTAAGTCTGGTTTATTAAAAACCATCAGTGTTTAGCTTATGCTATTTTTGAAGTAGTCTGCACTGCGTAGTGTTTAATAGGCTGTCCAAAACCAGATTTTTGCTGTTGTTGTTTGAAAAGCAAACAAATTTAGAATGCTCCGAGATATCCATTTGTGTAATGCAGTTAGCAGTCACAAAAGCTTGACCAATATCATATCAAGTTAATTTTATAAACCAAAACCTTGAAGTGTGTTTATGGCATCTTGCAGGGCTACTCATTAAAGATGTAATCTGGCTCCCTACTGGTAATCTCAGCACAGATTGACACAGCAGTGTTTATCGAGGCTCTTTACCCATATAAAAATCTCTTTACACTCTCAAGAACGTGCAAAAAATCACCTGTCAGTAGGAGCGTGATTTTCTGTTCCACCCCTAAAATCTCAGTTGATGCATCAAGAATCACTTAGAATCAGCTGCACTTCACTATTGTAATATATATAAAATATAATTATATATATATACATTGCAGTTGGTGCAATCAGTAGGAACCGTGTTAAGGATTTAGATGAGAGGAGGGTTGATGTACAGTGAATTTAGAAGCAGGATCCAGTTGCAGATATTACATTTAAAATGTTATCTCTGAGCCATTGCTCCTACGATGTCCACAGGGAATTCTGTCAAAATAAGGGACAAGATTTTGGTTATCAAGTGTTATTAGCTCTGAAGCAGTGTAATTGCATCATCTGCACTGTATCATCATTTTTAGAAATGGGGAATTCGGTACAAATCATGTGCATCTCTTTTTCTGGTATCGTTTTTCACTATTTCTTTGTGTGACACACTTTGGAAAGCTACAGCAAGAAACATCTTCATCCAGCCAGGAAAGACCCATTTTCTCTGGTCCTTTTAAAATACAGAGACTGCTTAAAACATGCTGAGAGCAGCTCTATATGACACAAGCAGTGTCGGTCACAGCTGACACCACCTGTATCCACGGAAGCCAGAGAGCTCCTCCTGCCCCGGACACGAGTCCCTCTGCAGTCACAAGAGAGAGCCAACAGTGTCACCAAGGACAGCATGATCCATGCACAGGCAAGGCCATGCACTGTCCTTTCCTGTCAGGAATGAGGCACAGCTCGCTGAAAGGCAGTTTCCCCTACCCTGTAAAAACACATTAGCCTTTTGCAAAAGCAAACAAAAAGACCCAAAGTTTGCTGCGCGTCAGAGTGAAAAGTGGACATTTTTAAATTCCCAGTAGATAAGGCTGTGTTTGAGCAAACCCAAAATTGCTGGACCTCACAAGTTGCCACAGAGCAGAGCTGTTGGTGCCCTTCAGTCAGCTCTAATTATGAACTAATTGAGTGAGTTTTTGCCTCAGACATTTCTGCGAACAGCCTCGAACTACAGAGTCACAGCCAAACATCTTCATTTTAAAAGCTGCTTCTGCCTCTAAACTCAGACATATTGCACACCCCTTTGGAATGCCCTGGAAAGCAGGTAAATAACTCAAAATTTGTGGCTCTCCAGCAGATCCCAAATGTAATTTTTAGCACCTTATAGAAATAACAGTGCGGGGAAATAAATGGAAGAGAGAGAGAAGACATAAAAACAACTCTCTAGGAGGTTCCCATGTAAGGTCACCAGAAGAGCTGAGGGGCTTGTTTTTCTTCTCCCTAACAGAGGAGCCTAAATTTAATTTCTCTTCTCATTTTCTACTTTACTCCGCTCTTTTCCTCTCAATCTCTGTCCAACTCCTCCTCCTTTCTTCTCCTCCAGTCTGAAATTCCATTCCCAGCCATATGTTTCTCATTGTGATCCACCTTCCATTTTTGGTCATAGAGCAGAATGTGGTTTGAAGATCCAAGAAAGTCAGAGCATGTTGACACAAGGACATTGGATTCTAGGTTTTGTCAACACCGAGCTGAAGAGCTTTGGGCCTTGAATCAATTTTAGCCTCCTTGACCAAGGAAACCCTGCAGAGAGTCAGACTAAGATCAACGAGAACAGATTTCCAAGTGAACAGAGCCATATATGTATATCTTGCACTACAGGGGAGTGGTTTTTATTTTCCCTATGATCTGCCCCTGCTCCAATATTAAATTCAAACACTACTGGATTTTGCTTGGCATGCAGCTCTTTGCAATGAGACCCTAAAGTTTTCTTGTAGGTGATATACAGTAATGAGAGTCCTAAGACAAGCTTGAGTTTCAAACATCCGATGGATTTCTTCTACAAATTGAGATAAATAAAAAACCCAAAACTACTCCAAGGTCTCACTGTGATCTGTTCCAAAAGCAAGTGCTGGAGAGTCCCACTCTTTTCCCAGATGACCTGGGGGATTTCCTGCTAAATTATCGTGCTCCCAGATGTCTGGGCATGTGAAGTGGGTCCACCAGCTAAAAGTCCATCCCCGACCTTGGGCTTCAACTAAAAACATGTGTATAAGGCTGGGTGCTGGAAGAGAGTGTAAGGGAAGGAGAATTAAACTGATGTTGACATTATTTGAAATGCGCTTTAATTCATGCTCTGCCAGATAGCTGAAGATTAATCTCAAACTGTTTATTTTAATGTATCATATTTCTGACTTGCAGCTAGCTATCAGCTGCTATAATATAAGCTTTAATTTTGGCACCAACGAGTCGTCATTGTGTTTACATTTTCACTCACACTTTCTTTGGTTTTATCACAAGCAATTTCATGATTTAACGGCACTTACTTTCCTGAATAAGAACTGGTGTAGTTAACTTTTGGTGATGGGAGAGAGACTTTTTATAAACTGCCTATTTTCCTTGTGTAGTTGCTTGTAACAAGGTCCTGAAAGATCCCTTGGTGACATGGCCATTTCTGAGGGAAAATGAAAATGAAACAGAGGACAATGTTTTTAAATTCTGGATTAAGGATTGGACTGATCTGAATAAATCAGAAAAGTTTTAATCTTTTTTCTAGTTAACACTCCAAGCTCCACATTGAAAATATCATGGTTTCATTGAGCTCAAACAGAGCTATATTATAATCCAGAAATAACCAGGAAAATGCTGTCAATATAAAATCATAGCAACAAGAAAAAGCAACTAGGTATTTTGCTGAACAGAGTTACTCTAGCAGAACCCAGTCTGGGAAAGAGCTTGGATTAATTTATTTGATCCAAATATTTTTAACCACTTAAAAATGTTGCTTCTTTAAATGATTGTAAGGTTGGACAGGCAGACACTTGAAGATCCTGATGGCCATGGACAGGAGATGCTTACTGGATGTGTAATCAAGAGTTGCATTCCCATCTTCCCCAGGATAGGACTGGGTTCTTGCTCCCTTCCTCCTGCCAAAGGACAAGCCCAGCTCCGTATTGAATTTACAACTGGTGGTCTGGTTTTAGGATCTGTGGCAGGTTTCCAGGATGACATAGTGGGGTGCTCAGATGCCTCCAATGAGCAGCAGTGACACGTCTGAGAGGAATTTTTATGAAACACATGGATACAAAGCTCAAGGATTCATGTTTTACATGAGGCAGCGCAGCCTGAGGAGTCAGCCTTTATAACCCAGCAATGCCGAATAGTCCCAAGCTATGCTCCAAGTATTACAACTTGCAAAACACTGCAAGACCTCACAAGTGTGGAGACACACAAGCAGGAGGCAAAATATATCGTGACTTCTAGCCAGATTTCTTGGCTCGAGGAAATTTCCCAGCGAGAGAAAGTTCCTCCAATTCTGGAGCACAAGAGAAATTCAAACAGGAACCATCCATCCTGAAGGTGCATAAAACTGTGAAAGCAAAGACAAGATTTTTGTACCTATATCTGCAGATTTTGTCCTCTTGGGACAGAATTTGCATATAGCCTCTCTGGGAGAAAAAGAACTGCAGAGGGGTAACAAAAACAGAGAATGAGAAATTATAAAGAAGGCAATAAAAAGAAAAGAATAGGAGACGACTCCTGGACCTCACACAGCCTCTGTTAAACAATGGGGAGAAAATCTTCCAGGAATTCAGTAAGACCTGAGAAGAAATAGAGGGACTGCTGGAACAAATGGCTGCTGGCTCCAGTTCCACTGAATGACCTTGACTGTGCACATTAGAGCTAGTTGTTACATCAGGCACTGAAATAGAGAACAGACCATAAAAATCTCTGAACATTTCCTCCCATAAGATTCCTTTGTTATAGGACTCTTTTGTAGCATTTAGTAATAATTTCCTCTCTGACAAATGTTCTTGTGCAAATTATAATGCCATTATGTTCTGATGAAAGCTTTTCCCTCGTTTCTTAGTTAATTCATCTTTATGGAAGTTCTTCAGCTGCCAGCCAGTACTGGAATTATTAATTCCAAGTGACTTTAATAATGCATGGGAGCTGAGGAGAAGTTTAGCAAACTCTCAAAATGTTTCTTTACCAACACTTAACCAAATATTATATTTGCCCTCTAATTTCTTTTTCTTTGCTGGAAAACCTTCACCTGGATCTCTGCCATGATTCATGGTTTTTTCAGCTCTGACACGGTGGGTTGCCAGTAGGGAGCACAGGAAAGATGGGGAGCGAATCATCTCTTTATTCTCCGTTTACGTGGTTGATCATAGAGTTTCTGTAAAACCTCTCCTCTGTTCCTTTCTGCACAAAATGCAAATTTTGTGACACACCGAGCAGAGCCAGAGAAGTCAGACAGGGCAAGTGAGAAACAGAGCTGCTCAGACTATTCCTTCCTGTGTGGTTGGCCACAGCCAGCCATCGAGGCAAAGGTGTTTCAAGACAGCATGGACTTATTTGTCAACCATTAATCCTCTTCTGATTGTCCACATTTTCTTCCTCTACACTCGGGTATGTCCAGAAGCCCTAACACACCCCCTAAGTTGCACTTCAGTGGTGCCAAAACCTTCATAAATTATCATTCTCTCTGCTTCACTAGCAGATAACTTGTGCTCAGTCTGATTAAAAACTTGGCAAAAGATGTAAAATGCCTGATGCACCAGAAAGATTGACCTCAGGAATTCATCTAATGCTCACACAAAAAGGTGGTAAAAAGACGTTTATAAAGTAATTTGTAGGAAACTCAGATTGCAGGAGGTAGCACATTTCTGCTTTAGTGACATTCAGTACCTGGCAGCCACTCAACTGATCAAGAAGATGCTCTCTCATGCTGACCAACCTCAGAGGAACCCCACAAATGGGAGCTTACTCATCCTAGAGAATTTTTTTCTGGGGAAGGGAATATTTCACCCTTTTGTAAGTTTCCAAAAGGATTCTTCCGACTGGCTGTGAAAATCAGCATGATCTCTCTTTTCTTCTGTTTAGCTTTGTTCAAGTTTAACAAAAACAGCTTAAATTCTGTGTGGTTTCTGGAACAAAATATACTGCCAAGGATTGAAACTATTAAATTTTTTCTTTTATCTGTTCCTCATGGATATCACATGCCCAGACAAATTAGATTGTTCATAACAGTCTGAGCTTAATAATATTTTCCCCATTAAAAGGGAAATCCTTGTGATAACATAGGCAGAGATGAACCTCTCCACAGTGATTTTATAGTATTTTCTCTCAATGAGGCTAATGAAACAGATTCATAAAGCTGAATACTTCCAGTGTTGCGAGACATAGGCATTGGCAGAGATGCTGTGTTTAGAAGCTTGCTCACAATCTTCACAGCATAAAATTATGTAACTTCTTTTTAAGAAGCTAATTACACCATGGAACAGTTTTGGTAAAATTCAGGTAAAAATACAGCATCTGAATGACCAGGCTTGATGAGGAAACCAGGAAGGGAGAGGGAGGAAACTGAAACAAGAAAGCTTGAAATAAAATAGGTGCAAGCCACTGAAAAACATTATGAGAAGTTAATATGGAATACCAAAAGCTCAAAGTTTGCCTCTCAGCTGAATTATAGTTCAGCCTGACCGACTAAAGACACCTCCTGCATACAATTACTCCTTGACTGCTGTTTGTAAGACAGTAGTAAGGTCTTGAAAACCTGAAGGAAAAATAACTGCCTTTAACATTTCTCTATTAAAAAAGCTAATTATTCAAATTCTTTTTAATACCCCTCACTCCAGCCAACCAACTTGTTTTTGCTGTGTTATTTGTGCAGACATGAAAGACATCCTAGGCTTACAAAAAGCTATAGCCCTTGATCATCAGTCATACCACAGCTGAGTTATAGCCTGACACACTGATCTCTTCTTTCCTCACTCCAAACTGTGATCATAAAGGACCATCTTGCTGTTTCTTTCTGCTTCTCTTTCTGTGCCAGAAAAGAAGCCTGCCATCTAACCTGCTCTCTGCTGGCAATCCAAGAGTGGAACAGACATTTTCCTAGCAGGAGAGCTGTCGCTTTTAGCAATGAATAATCAAAGTGTAAATCTGACTGCTCTGAACCCACAGCCAAACAGAAAGTCTGTTTATGGTATTTTCTGTGTTACGTAAGAGAATTCAGACAAACCCCAAATGTATTTGCAAGTACCCTGAAACCTTGTGTCACCCAAGGTTTGTCTGTTGTAATGGTGTCAGCTCTCGTGCTTGGATTCCTCTGAATTTTATCGTGTCATTGTAGTGCCAGAAAATCATTCCAGCATGCTGAGCCATCCCTCCATGAGATCAGGGAAAAAAAAATAAAAAAAATTGGGGTTTGGCCACCCAGAGGAGGAAGGGACAGAGCATCAGCTCTGCTGATGAAGGAGAGACTAAACTGCCCCCTCTTGCCCCAAATCACACCAACATCTGGAGCCCTGCCAATGACCCCTGTGCTAAACAGGGCATATTTTGAAAACCTGAGCACTGCCTTTCAATGGTGAAGTTGCTGACTTGGATCATTTTAGGCTGAGCTTTAGCATATCTGGAGCAGAGAGAATATCTGCTGCTCTTGTTTAATTTTGTAACATTTGGGTTTTTTGTATTAAAGCTTTAACTTTATAGAGTTTAACGTTTATAATTTAATATTTATAGGGTGTTTCATTAATATTTCTTAAAGACCACCTACATTTGCTTGCATAAATTGGTATGAAATTCATTAGCCTTTCCTAAAATGTTGAAAAAATATCAGGGAGTTAAATTGCATGAAATAACAGTTAAGTTACTACCTATCCACAGCATTACAGTTTCCTAAAGAAAAGGGAGCTTACCAGAGTAAACTCTAATTCCTTTTGAGAAAAACCAGTAAGGACAACAGAGATTGATGTAAATATTTTAACAGCAGCAGTATTGTTGCAGCCGTAGCAATCTGAAGGCATAGGAATCACTAGTAAGAAGATGCAATATTTCGTATTAGACTGGCTGGCACAGCAGTAAAACACTGGAAAGTAATGGACAGAGCTGAGAGGAAAAAGAGAACACAGAAACACGGTAAATCAAACATAGATGTCCCCATGCCTCATAAAGGACATCTTCAGACACAGCTCCATTGCGGCTTCCGACACCGTAAGGTTTCATCCCTGCTGGCATTGGGACATTGCACAGAACATGTGACAGCAGGGTCCTAACTCAATACAGCTGTACCTGGGCATGCTTACCAGCTTAAAAGAAACATTGATGTGTCTGTTAGAGGAGGTTATACATCACCAGAGGCAGGACAATGAGCTCCAGGGAACAGGCTAAGGGATGTCACTCAACGTGATTTGTTCTCCTGCAATTTTATTTACGACCGCTGCACTTAAAAGCACACTGAAGTGCTGGCCAAAGCAAGACTTAAATTTAAATTTGGATTAACCCTGACTAAAGTTTATCCTAAAGAGGATGAATTTGTATTTATATCCAAGGCTCAAGTAAACTGTTTTGTCTCTCATCCTATTACTGCACTTGAGCCACGTGGAAAAAGAAAAATGAAGTTTACTCCTCTACTAAGGAAGGAAAAAGATTTGCAATGATTTCCAACCAGACAGTCCTGTTAACTTGTAATGAAATGTAGGTGCTTATTACTGACATAAAGTTTAAAACCTGAAACTTAGATAAAAACCACTTTGGGCATATCCAACAACTCAAGCAGTTTGTATATTAAATCAAGAGGGCAATGCTACAAAACAGTGGCCAACATCAGGATTCACTGTGGAAGTAAAAGTGATGAGGGATCACTAGTCCAGCAATTCTGTCTAACACAACAAAAAGTCTATCTTTGATTTCAATTGGGCTTTCCATCCTGTGCATGACTCCAGCAGGACTCAGCTTCCAGCTCACAGGAGTTTTCCAGACAGTTTGGTGTACTTAAACCTAAACACTTACAGTATAAAATCAGATGTGTGTAAACATAAAACCCCTAACTTTCAGTCAGTCACATATTCAAAACAATTTGTTAATTTCACTGTCTCCGCATATATGCATAGACTCAAAAACCCTGCCTCATTCAAGAAACTATACTGACACAGATTCACTGGTGCTTCTATATTTCTGCCTTTAATTCTGGCAAAGATTACAGAAGAAACAAGATAAAAGAGTGTTCTCCTTTCAAAGAGCCAAATGAAAGAAATGCCTCTGAATACCAGGATTCATTTAACCCTGATTGTCTGAAATGCTCTTCCCAAGCAACACGTTGTCCCCAAAGAAACAAATGGAATTGGGATGCTGCCCTGAAGCACATTGCTTTGCAACTTACAAAACCAGAAGTTATTGAATGCAATTGAATGTGTATCTGGTCACCAGGAAGACAATGGAAACCCAAAACCAGGCTAGAAATGGGGAATTCAGCTGGGGAGTTCTCCAACCACCCATTTCCAAACAAGAAGGGAGGCTTCAGTAAAGTTTTTGTTAAAATATAGGCTAGATTTGGCCTCAGTGTAAAGAATTCTTTTAAAAACTTATTCCTACATTTCTTGTTGAATCTGTGAAGACTATGTTGAATAAGAGCAGTGCCCAGGAATTTACCACACCTCTATGAATACCAGGTGCTAATAGGTATTGAGATCAAGGCATCTTTTCAAACTACTTTACACCATGAGTGCTGAGAAATGGTAGAATATTACATTTCTGATTTTTTTTATAGCTTTGGGTTTGTTTGGGGTTTTTTTTCAAGCTGAACAGAGAGAATAGAAAAAAATATTGTTAGAGATAGAAATAAAACATTTCCCTCTGAAGGAGAATATTGAAGCAGCATATCTGACTGAAGCATTTAGATTCACATTTTTTTGTGTGTTGCAATGGCCACTGTGGAAGAAAAATGAGTCTTGTGCTTTGTCAGATCATCACAAGTTTTGAAGTTTTTCTCAGAAGGGAATGTATCACAATGAGAAACTCAGTTCTTTTCTGTCCTTTGTCTTAACATCTTTAAGCAAATCACAATTTTTCTTGTTTTATTATAGCCTCCTATATCAGGGGAGGGAAAACAACAGAGGATAAACAAAACAAAAAAAAAATCTCATTTTTGTATACACAGGTGGGTTTATGTTTCAGCTGTAATATACATTAAAGCAGTTTCTGTGGAGCAACGTATTAACAGAACTTTTCTAACAGTCTTTTCTGTCAAATAACTACAGCTGTAGCAACTTCAGGTTTTATTGTTCATGACTATGCAAAATATGACTGACCATCCGATAAATCTTCCTTTCTAAATTCTGAGTTACAAAAGAAATTGTTTAACTCTGTTACCTTCCTCTTTCCTACTGAATGTGTTATAAAATGCTTAAAAATGAATTACTGTGTCAGTTCTCAAGCTGAAGTTTTTATGTAAACAGTCCACACACAATTTATAGCATTCTTGTTTGTGTAACATTCTAACTTACTGGCATTTGTCCTATGAATATACTGTTTTGGAAATTAGGCACTGGGGTTATAAAACATTGTTTTCCCAGTACACCATTTTAAGTAAAAAGAAATAATAAAAATCAGCCTTGAAAGACATGTCTGGTAAAATATTTTAAATTTAAAGATCAGGGTGAATATGTGCTTTCATGAGGTAAGGAAAGAGTAGCTCATTATTAGAGTAATGACCTCTGCAATTGTCCACATGGCTTTGGGACAGGCATGGATATTATTTATAACACAGGAGCCTTGGAAGCGCTGACCAGCTCATATTGGCAGCAAGAATAGCCATGGCCTGAATAAACAGATTCCAAGGCAGAAAAAAATGGGTGGTATTGAAGGAACCATCCTCAGGGTGCTCTCTGTGAAAAGCAGAAAGCTGCTTCATTCATATAGTGACAATTTTTTTTTTGTTTAATCCCTCCATAATTCTTTCTTTCTATTCCCTCAAGTGTATCCCAGACCCCAGAAAGATGAAAAATACCAGCAGCCAGCCACACCTTCCCTCAGGAGCAGGAGGTTGAAAGGGAAAAAAAGGAGAAGCCCTTATACTAACTCAAACCTGGACAAAAAGTGATAAGAATGAAATGATTCGATATACACAGAATAACAGGGACTCATTTTTGTTCTGTAAGGTTGAGATTTGGCCACAGACCCCAACTGGACTGACAAGAGGTAATGTTTTATCTTCCCAGTATATTAAAAACACATGTATCAGACTTAAAAGCACACAAATCAACTCCAAAAAACAAGCTAAATAATGGATGAAAAAGAAGTAAATGAGGGAGAACAGTAAAATAAAGGCTAAACTAAGCTTTACAGTCATTATAAAGGTCATTTCTATATAAAAATAATTTGTCAGTTTCAAAGTAATACCAATCTCATGATTATTAACACAAAGTTTGAAAATAGCAATGATGTGGTATCCATAATTTCCATTTCTTGGTTGTTTATTATCTTGCATTTGGCTGCTGCTTTAAGTGTTCAGTATGTTCTTGATTTTGCAACAACAGCAAAACAAACAGAGACTTTCTCATTCTTTGCTGGTTCACTCCCACCTCTGCACTCCACTGGAGATGGGAGATGTCAATTTGGATAAGGTGTTTTCCCCCAGAGAACATAAATTTCATCAAGGCACTGGAGAACCCTGTAAAACAGCAGAACCATCGAAACCCGTCCTTCTCCAGATCCTCGCTAATGCCACCTGACTTGAACAACTCCGGCAGAACCCGAGTGGTGCTACAAGCCATGTGCTGAGCAGAGGCTTCCTAAACCCCCTTGGCTTCAGTGACACCCTGCACAGGGCTGGGAGGGAGCAGGGTTTAATTAGGGGTGCAGCAGACATGGAGCTGGCACCACAGAAGCGTTCAGGCCCCGGGCTGCCTTCAATCACCTTTTCCCCCTCCAAATCTAAGCCTTATGTCTGGAACTTCCCAAACACTGACACTGCATTTTCCACATCCTGCAGCCCATTGTGGTCCCTTCACACCATTGCTTACCTGAGGTTCTTAAGGGAGAGCTGCCAACGGGGTGTTGCCTGAATGAAGGAGAATTCCATGATCATGTAATAGAGGAATTATTGCAGACGGGCATAGGAGGGAGAGTGTGTTTTAGATCATTATTCCAGAACAGTAAGTTGTGCTTCCTCCCAGGTTTCAGGCTACAGCTGAGAAAGGAAACCTTGATAACACCAACAGACTACTTGTACACAAGTAAGACTTGGAAAATCAAGTAGACTCTTCTTTACAGATTAACAGCCTGCTTCTGATCCCAATAGTGAGGGGAAAATGTTTCCTCTTTTACCCCAAATCAGTTTCTTTGGGATTAGGTCTGCAGTTTAGGTAAGAACCTTCAGTTTTAATCCCAGCCTAGCCTAGCCTGCTGCATCCATTTGCATTCAAAATGGGTGGTACTTGGTGCTCTTAAACATTTTCTCGAACTTCTCCGATTTCTATTGATCAACAATTTATTGCATCACTACTGGCTGGGATTTCACATCCATCTGATATTTTGAGCAGTGAAACATTAACTACCTTCTGAGCAAACCAGAGCCATCAATGTGTCCCCAGTACTAAATTACTCTAGGAAGTCACTTTAAAGTGTCACCGTCAGACCCCTTTTTGCAGTCTACCATATCCATAAATTCTCATGCCTCCCTGGATCTCCTGGATTTTCTCCTATGCTGTGACCATCACCTCCCATCACTTTCAGTGTGGCCCTGTGCCTGTAGCATGGAGCAATTGGCTCTCAGCTCTGGAAAGAAAGAAATTATCTCATGCTCTGAGATAATCCTCACCTTGAGCTCAGCCTGACCTACTGTGGCCTGACTTTCTTGTGCCTGCCTTCAATTTCCTGGGTAAAACACATTCTTCAGCTCATACCCTTTATAAATATCAAGAAACACAGAATGGTTTGGCTTGGAAGGGACCTTTAAGATCATCTCATTCCAACCCCTCTGCCATGGGCAGGGAAACCTTCTGCTAGGCCAGGTTATTTAGGGCCCCATCCAGCCTGGCCTTGGATACTTCCAGGGATGGGGGATCCACAGCTTCTCTGGGCATTCTTTCAAATGTGAATTTGAAGGACTGGCTTTAAGAACCCTTCCCCAGCAGGCTGGGGATTAGGCATGGGAGGAAGGCAGGCAGACAGCAGTACGCCAAGCATGGCACAGCACAGCTTTCTGCTCCCTTGCTCTGATCAGCAGGCGTGCTACAGACGTCTGCTCAAAGGCTCCTGCCTGAAAAAAGAGCCACAAACTGGGCTTTTCTCTCTTTCAAAGTCAGCTGCTCTCACTGAATCCAGACTTCATGGCCTTCTGCTCTTTGTGAGTTTTCTGACTGATGTGATGAGGCGATGTGGTGCCTTCTCTGTTCACCTCTCAGAGCTTAACGTCTGGATAAGCAAACTGAAGAAGTCCTCATTCTTCCCAGACATCAGACAAAATGATATCACCTCCAGCCCATGTATAAACAGATTTCTTAAATCTTTTTAGAAATTGATCAGCATCAGTAAACACTTAATTTCCTTCCTCAAGGAAAGCCCTCTACCTCAGACTCAGCTATTTGCAATAGGAGAGGCAGCCAAACATTTCCTTGGG
Organism: Nicator chloris; assembly: GCA_013400495.1. NCBI lineage: Eukaryota > Metazoa > Chordata > Aves > Passeriformes > Pycnonotidae > Nicator > Nicator chloris. The sequence continues at coordinate 98,647 of WAAE01003034.1, forward strand.
TTTCGTTTTTGTACTATTTTGTCTACCCAAAGGGTATCCGGGTGGTTTGCTCTCTGCCAGCTCAGGAACAGCAGCTCTGGCTACCCCCACAGCCCTCAGCAGCAGATCAGACACAGCCAGTGCTCCTGCTGCAGCAGCACATCGCTGCCCCCGTGGCCTGATTCCTCAGACAGCCTTCAGGGTGATGGCTTTGAGACAAGTGTCTGATGTGCTTGTAAACTCCTGCCCCAGAGATTCAAGTGCAGGGCCTCATCAGCACCTCTGTCTGAACTGATAAAGACACACCAACCTTGGTAGCTAAGATTAAAAACAAGCTTAGCTTAAGTCAGGCACCGTGAAAGACTACATTTATTCTCCCCTTCAAATATCCCCTTGTCCAAGTTACAAAGGTAAAAGTCTTTTTATTTTAACCTGTTATTTAAAAAAAAACAGAAAAGGAATTCTGGAAGAGAAGAAAGAAATGAGGAGGGAAAGCGCTGGGGTTCAAGAAAATCCCTAAAGTGGAGATAAGCAAGAGATGCATATATGTAAAGAAGAAGCAATAATTTAATAATGATAATAACAATAGCAATAATAAGGCCTCATTCTTTACAAAAGCTTAAGCATGAGCATCTCCCTTCTGAGGTCCTCCTGGCTCAGCTTCAGAATCTCCATGGAGGTGCAGCTTTTTGACACTTCTCAGAAGAGCCCCTGTCCTTCATCACCCCTTCCCTCCCATGCTGACAGGCTGCAGGTGGCTCTTCTCCCTGCAACAGGCAGTTGTTGCAAGGGGAATTTTCCTGGGAAGCACTCATTTCTTAAGCCTGGCCCTGCCAGATCCTTCTGTAAAGGAATTTGACCCACCACTTCCTTAGAAGCCATGTACAGCACTAAAAGGAGAGGCAGAAACTGCAGTCAAGTACCTTTCAGTGTTTGTGCTGCTCTCCTCAGTAGCAAGGCCACAAAATGACAAAAATTACCCCCAAAAAGGCTTTTAACTGAAAGAGGGTGGGTTTAGATTAGATATTAGGAAGAAATTCTTTATCATGAGGTGCCAGAACAGTTTGTCCAGAGAAGCTGGGGATGCCCCACCCCTGGAAATGTTCAAGGCCAAGGTTGGACAGGGCTTGGAACAACATGGTCTGCTGCCTTGGGGCACTCAGGGATGGCAGGGTCCAGCTGGATGGAGGTGTCAGCAGGATTTATCTCTGTCCACCCCTAACATTATAGACTGGTTTTAAATTTGGCTATGCCACGTACCATCACTTGGGCATATCTGACCAGGACTCAGAGCCCTTTATTCATTAAGGTGCAAAGCTGTTTCCATCCTGTTACAATTCCTAGGTTTGGGCTGGCTCCTACAGGGGTGAACAAAGCCAAGATATTTTTAATTTAGAGAAATAAGGCAGCTGTGCCCACTTTCCTCAATTAACTGAGGAGCTCCCATCCAGCTTATGAAACACCTGGACAAATTTACTCTTCTCCTTTCCTGACTCTGGAAACAGCCTTTTTGGTAACACCCAGCACTTCAGACCTGGTTCCTCACAGCCAGCAGCAATGGTACAATTGGTGACAAGCAATCAGGAGTCAGCTGAACATGTACATCTCCAGGCATCTCAGTTCATGCCTCCCAATATTCTTCCCACAGTCCCATAAACTCAGCAGCAAAAGCTCATCTGACAGCAGTGCTCTCACACTGAGCCACTGGAGATCAGAACAGAACAAGGCCCTTGCTTTTTACATGAAATGAATTATACCGCCAGAGGCTGGAGTGCAGCTCCATGAGGCAGGTGTCATGCCTGGAGGGTAGATCAAGGCAATTCAATCCCTTAATCCAGTGATTATTTTTATAGTAGTCAAAATTCATATGGAGAGCTGTGCTGAAACAGCAGTTCCTGAGTGGACATAAGAGAAAACCCGTGTGTATTATTAGGACTGGAGTGACTGGTCATGCTTGTGAGCATCATTTCAAGTATATTGGGAATTTAGGCCTAGAGCCTTGGCCAAATACAAACCAATGCAATTTACAGTCTCTGAAAATCAAATTAAGATTTCAAAACTCTACTCAAGGTGGGTTAAAAATCCACAGTGATTTTTTTTAAATGAAAGAAGTGTTTGCCTTCACAGAACTGGGCTCTTGGTAATGGTGTGTCTCTGCAGGTTTGGCATGTGTTTAGACTGAAGTGATTTGGGGGATCATGCAACCCACAGCAAAGTCCCTGCACTTATTTGCACCTTTGCTGTGCTGTACAAGTGCTCCAGGGCAAGTGGAGAAGGAGGCTCATTCGTGAAAATCAGTATTGCCTTGAGGGCTCTGCTCAGGCTGTGGCACCCATTCCTAATACAAACCCCAAGGCCTTTGGAATTGCAGGGAATGGGACCAAACTCTGGGAAGTTTGGCTAGAGCTGATTCCTCATGTAGGTTCCTCCCACTCTTGTGTAAATCAGGAAAGAGAGCAGGAGAAACCTCTGAAATATAAGCATAGAAATTTCCATACTGATTCAGAGTGGTGATCCACATTATCCCTTCTCTCAGATGAGAGATCTCAAAAGGAGAATAAAAGTGGAAGAAAGGTCCCCATGGAAAACACTGTGAATAGCTGGTTTATCTCACAAAGCATGAAGATCTCTTATTCTTTTTCTCTTTTCATTCCCACAGTACTGTTTAATCCTGCACATTACAGATGGGAATTTAAATAAATTTCCCAATTCCTGTTAGGTCCTTTATATCGGCAATGACTTCTGAGAACGACATTCACGCATTCCTTACAACCTGCCAATACACATAAGAGTGTGTTTGTGTGTGCATATTTTCTAAGTTTTTAAAGTGCTGTCATTGTGTTCTGTAGATTCTGTTAAATAAGCCAAGAGAAACAGATATAGCAGCAACCAGCTATTTAAGGACAGAATAGTAAAAAACACCATCGATATATAAATTTGGAAAACAAGGGGAAAGGATTTATAGTTTTATGTTTCTATTTACAGAGCCACACACCTTGGAGGGAATACAAATATTAATACCATTCTTTCAGCAGTAAAGTATCTCTCCCTTTACCATTCCTCTGGTGACTGATCAGCCATCTCTTCTCCCTGCACTGTTTCAAAACTTGGACACAGCCAGAGCTACAGAAAATTACCTGCATTTACTTTTCACCTCTCAAATTCTGAAGAAGAAAAGTAGGAATTTAGGTGGGGTCTTTCTCAACACCCCTAAGGGAGCACAACACCCAGATCTCGGTTTCTGAATAGATATCCCCGGCTGGAGAGAACTCCTGCCTGCTATTCCTGAGCGGTAGCTAAAGCCTGGGACATCAGCATATTATCAGTTTAAAAGTATTTCAAGGCCTATTTTCAAGGCTTTTGGGGGATTGTTACTGAAAAATCCTTTGCCAGGTTAAATATTTGTGTTTGGCTTTGTGAGGCCAGAGACTCAACTTACTAATGTTTTATACTGATCCAACTCCCATAACCAAACAGAGATTAGATTGGGACACTCTCACAGAAATATCACTAAAAATTTTCTGGTGCTCTGTTTTCTTCTGTTATCTTCGAGGATCACTTTTCCCATACAAATGAAAGCTACCAAAAAAGAAAAAAAAAACAAACCAAAAACCAACCCACACAAAAAGAAAGCCTTGAATTTGCTGTGCTTGAATAATTCCTATAGAATGAGCATCCATCAGAGAGCTCCGATGGGACTGGCAACAGTCACTGCTCTCCTCCCACTGGGAAGTTAATGCCAGATGAACACTTCTCTTTATCCAAAACTCAGATGTTCAGTTAAATCATTACACATGTACTTTATATTACCTATTACACACGACACAAAATATTCGCCTGATTTTAATTAGACCTGTGTTATTTGACCATCAAGGGGAAACCAGAATGAGATCAGAGGACAAAAATGAGCAGGTAGCATTTAAGAAATATCAGAGTGTAGCTGTGCTGTGGCTGGAGTGTCTGTCACAGTGGCAGTGTAAAGGTCCACCCTTAATATCTTCTAGCAATTTTAACATTACATTTAAATGCTGCAAAGAAGCAACAATTCAAAACAAAAAAAAAAAAAAGCCAAACACCAAAACCCCCTACCAAACTCCTTTTAAAATGGATCTGGACATGCTCAAGAAAGATATATTGATAACCCAACCTTATGACAGCCCATCCCACAGTTTGAGGAGGTCCCAGAGCCTGGCTTTGCCAAAACCAATGGGCTTGCTAAAGTCACAGCAGGAAAAAATTCCCCACAAACTTTTTCTAATGGCCAGGTGTTCCAACCATCCAGCAGCAACTCTGTTTCTGGAAATCAGGCATCAATTATTGAAATTTTATTAATATATTTTTATTTTGTGAATTAATTGCTTATTCAGTATCTTCCATGAGGGAAGAACTTTTCTTTTTGTTTGTACTCCCCCAGTGCCTTGTCTTCCAAATCAGGAGGGCACAGCTAGGATGAATTTACTTAACAGTAAGAAATTTTCAGTGGAATTTCAGCCCATTCTGAAGTTCAAAAGCACAGAGAATTTCATCCAACAATTGTCAAATTTATCTCATCCAACAATTGCAAAATTCTGACCAGAAAAATATGTTCCCAGTTCCTCCTGTGTACTTCAGTGATTCCTCCTAGATTGGAGGTAGGATGTGTTTTCCTTTTCCCCTACAGGTTACAGTCACTTTCATTCTGTTTAGAATTGAAGCTCTGAACTGCAATTAAGTGCTAAACAAGAAAGGATTCTTTTTGTTAGGCTCGAGACTCACAGATAATTGTTTTCCACTGATCTGTGGAAAGCCTTAATGGAAGATGAGCTGACTGGGAAGGAAGTGCATTAGCACGAGGAGCATTAGGACTGTTGACAGCTTTTGTCTCTTCTCTCCTGCTTCCTCACTCTTTTCCCACTTGCTTTAAAGCTCCTTCTGCAGAAGATCAAAGTACCAGCCGCTGAACTGATGCTAATGGGTTAGGCCACAATTTAAAAAAAAAACCTGAAAATTTTACATTGTTTGCTTGTTTGTTATTTTCCCCCTCAGAATAGTGCCCAGCTGAAAATGTATTTGACACTATTAGCAGAAATACCATCTGCTTTCCTAGCAAACCCACTTTAATTGTGAAATGGCCACCAAACACCTCATTACAAAATATCCTTGATCCTATTGCAAGGTAGGTAGTCCAAAGCAGGGACTTTCCACAGGATTAAAGTAACATCAGAGAAATAAGGTGATGCCTTAAGTTTTAACTTTCATGTTTTTTCACATTCTGTGTTGCCTAGCTGTGTAGTTCTGAGCCTCATATTAACTGTTAGTAAACTCTCTTCACAGAGCAGGGGGACAAAACAAATCCTTTCCTGCTGGAGACCAAGGACAACAGGTACAAGTTTTCAGGCCCAAAAGCACAAACAAGGGTGAGCTGAAGAGAGAAAAGAAGAAGGATGGGACTTCACAACCTGCAGCTGTAATTGCACAATATTAAACCCAATATGTGAATGGACCAAAACTTATAATAGTGTGAGACCTCATGACCAGTTGTCCATTTTGTGACCATTTTGGGTCCTCCTTGGGTATAGCCCGGGTCAGGCTCTTGTGCTGCCCAAGGTGTATCCTTAAAGGCCTTTTAATAAATACCCACTTTATTCTCTAGCTCTGCCCAGTCTCTGTTCCAGCTCAGCCTTCCCAAGGCATCAAAGGAGCTGGTGCTCAAATCCATCTGTAACCCTCCATCCCCAGAGCCCCTCCGCCAGGAACAGCCAGACCAAACCCTAGCTCTGATTTCCTGCTTTTTTTTCTTCATTCCTTCTCAGGCTATAAGTCATCAGGTGATGTTTCTCCTGTCTGATTGTGATGGACAAAGCCGAGGCTGGAAAGAGAAGCAGGGCTGAGCGGAGCAGGGAAAGCCCTCGGGGTCAGGACGCGTACGAGGAACAGCTGGATCGCACACGTGGGGCAGGCTAGGAGTGAGCTCATGCAGCTGAGCCCGGGGGAAGGCAGCTCTGAGGCTGCCCAAAATGCCACTGCAAACAAACCCTCTCCAGTCCCAGATGAATCACAGCTGTGTGCATGGAGGCTGTGGTGGAAATACAAGGGAATACACCAAAATGAGTGACTTTGGTCATGAAATCACTGCAGCATCTCTGAATTCCCCCTCCAGGGCAGAACGCCTCGGCACTGCATCCACATCTATTGCACATGCAGTAGGTAAACCTTCAAGTGATTTGTCAAAGGTTTAGGGTTTATATTTGTTTATAGAAGTGGGTAAATGCTGGAAAGTTGGGAAATTCTTTCCAGTCTTATCTGAAACATCATAAACTTCCTTAAAAGGTAACTTCGGGACTACACTTTCATGATGGATTCCTGGGACTTTGAAGATCTTATTCTGCTTGGAAAGGTCCAACAGCTTCAGGCCTTAAAGAAACATGGCTTTTCTCACTGTATTTTCAAGTATTTTCAATAAGTTCAAGTAATTTCAAGTAATGCTGTCATGCCAGAACCTTAAATCACTGCAAATGGTCAAGAAGCAAACCCATGCTTGTTCAGAGTGTATATACATATAGGTAAATGTACACTTATTTGGTTTTAGAACATGTCTGCCTATTAAGCAAAAGATGATTTTTAAAAAGAAAATAAAAACTTTTAGTATTCTGGTTTTAAAACGTTTAACACTTCTTTTTTTTTTTTTTCCTTCAAATTACCTGTTTTCTTCCAATGACATTGAATGAGCACAAATTGAATGAGCAAAACAGCACAAATTTTACCTGTGGCATAACTAAAGGTTTCTGAATGACATTCATAGCTCCACTGTTGTAACTGTATTTTTATTTCACTCTTAACTTTTAAATCAGATTCTGCTCCTGGTTACCTCTGAGCACGTCTGAAATGGCACAGCCTGAGACAGAACTACAGAGGGACAGATTTAAACCCAGAAAAGCCCACACTGTGAAAATTTGGCTGCCAGCTGAGAGACTTTGGAGCTGCCACGGAGCTGCCTGGTTTGCTGTGACACACTGATTCTATCAAGTTCCAGTTCTTCTGCTTTCTTAGATTCTGCTAATTTTCTCTCTGATTAAAATGCAAGCAGAGTAACTGAGATATCAGGAAAAAAAAACAAGGAAAAGAAAAAAAAAAGAAGAAATGGCAAAACCTCAGTAATGTTTGCTCATGTTTAACTGGTACTACCTGAGAGGAGTCAAGGAATCTCTGCAGTGTAAATGCTGCAGTGAAAGAAATGTTGTGGGGAGAAACTGAGCCTCTGTCACTTTAAATGTTATTAATTATGAGCACAGGCTTGGCTGCTGAGTGCAGATGCTGCTTGGAGAAGCAGGGCTTGCAGGAGCAGCGGTGCAGCTTGTGCATAGCAGACAGACTAAAACAAGCACAAACAACCACGGCAGTGCCAGCCTTCAGCACCTTCATCACAGACTGTTCATCAGCAAACTGCACTTAGCTGAATGAGCAGCTTTTCTTGTGGGTAGAAGACCCCTCAAAGCACAGATTAATTCTGCTGGTGGACTTTCCTCACCTCTGTGAAAAAGGCATTATGTGCTTGGTGGTGATGCCCAGCAAACCAGGGGAGTTTGGGGTGATGCAAAATGTGTGAGCGCTTTGCTTCTCTTTTCTAGGCAGGGTCCCATGGTGGTGCTGGATGGTGCTGCCAGGCAGCACAGAAAGGCACAGCATCTTCCAGGCTGTTTTCACAGGATGTCACACAACTGTAGACAAAAAGAGGTTTCAGTACATTGCATCTGATTCTGAGCTCAGTTATCCGAGTGCCAATCAGAAATGACTCCCGCGAAGCCAATGGAGTCCCACTAATTTAAAACTAATGAGAACGGAGGCTTGAGCTGAGTTCTCCCTCTGCCTTATTTTCTGCCAATTACTGCCTTCCATTGGGGCATATTTTTCCTTATGAGGCTACAAGCCTGAGGTGGATTTCATACACCAGCAGTGCTGGGTTTTGTCTCTGTCACTGAGAGCACCGGTGTGGCTCTGCAGCCATGGCCCCATCACTCCTGCCCACTGCATCAAGGTGCTATCAGCCAGGGCACACCTGGAAATGGATGCTATCAGCTGGGAAGCATCTAGAAATTGATACCACCTCACATCATCCAGATAGCTCAGCTTAAGAAGAAAACCTGCAAACGCATTTTCCGAAGCACTGAGGCCTGGGTAGGTAGTAGATTGTTCCCTTCACTCAGTGCCAATATCAGTTCCTGTCTCTGAAAAGGATTTTTTCACCTCTGTTTGCATTTCAAGACTACAGAAATGCAAGGCACACTTTGGGATGATTTTAGCTTGATTATCTTCCTCCCTCCTGAAAAATGCAAGCAAGTGTTCTGTCACCTGACATGATGCCAACAGATGCAACATGGGTTAAAAAAACAAACAAAAAAGAAAAGGACACAGGTGAGGAGAAGGTCACAAAAAACAAGGGAAAATGGGAAAGAAAGAGACCATCTGAACAAACTCACTGCAGTTTGCTAGTTCCTCGAGAGACAAAAACAGCTTCAGCAAATACTATTTTGGATGGTTGAGTGCTGTTTTCTCTCACCAGCATTTTGTGGAATGACTCTAGCAGAGTTTTACTGGTCAGACTGTCAATATATACAATGCTAATACAATAATAAACATCCAGAGTCATGACTCCAGAGCCAGGCTGTTGATAGAGGAAAGCTTTGGAAACACAATGGTTTACTGAGGGCAGTTCCCCTTCCCCCCAGTCCCAGCAAGCTTATTTATTTTTTCAGGGTCTTCTTATCACGGAATATTAAAAACAACCCTTCCCCTCCAAATAAAAGAACCACCCAGCAACACAAAGAGGAGTATTCTTGTAAAGACAATGTGCAGATAGCAAGAATAAAATTGCTATTTTTTTCTGCTTTAAGGTCGAGTGTTTGCTCCCACCTAATCCACAGTAAGTCTATCTTTATTTCAATGAACTCATTCACTGCATAAATGCCAGCAGACTCTTCCAACAGTATTTATGGAAATAAGCCACTTTGACAATGCTCTGCTACGCTTCCTGTTATTATGAAAGCAAACTAATTAGGTCTTGATAACTCCATACTCTGGAATCACTGTGTGCTGAGTTAGATTTTTGGTTTTATAGAAAAAGGTTTAGCCGGGAACGATAGAACTGGTAAGACATGGAAGGGCCCTGCTTTATGCACAAAGCTGTGGCTGACCCATCCCTGGAAGTGTCCAAGGCCAAGCTGGATGGGGCTCTGAGCAACCTGGGATAGTGAAAGGCATCCCTGCCCATAGCAGGGGGTTGGAACAAGATGATCTTTAAGGTCCCTTCCAACCCAAACTATTCTGTGATCCTCTACAGGGTCCATGCGGACAGAGCATAGGGCTCCTGTGGGGCTGCATTGAGAGGGTTACATTTTAGTTTGGCTGTCCCTCCACCAGCACTTCGGTAAGTGCTACGTGTTTTCTGAGGTTCTTCCTAGATTTACAGCTTCTGGCTACAATTCATCATCCATATATAGAGCATATAAACTGCTAAAAGAAGTGTGGTATTAACACGGGGGAAAAGTCATCCCAGGCCAGGAGAGACTGAACAACAAAATGTAGATCAATTGGCCTGGTTCTGTGCAGACTGTGGAACTAGGGAATGGGACAAAATGGTACCCACATATCACTGCTTATAGCCGTGATTTGGGGGATAATTCTTTAATCTGAGGAGAAGCCAGAAGGATATCCCAAAAGGGCCCTGTAGCCTGAGTTCTTCTAGACAAAACTTGCTCTGGCAAAGGCTGCTGCATCCTCCTCATGCTTTACTAAGATGAGACTCAAGTGAGGAAGCTTTGGGAGTTTTTTAAGTGTCAAGAACCAGTGATTCCCTTTGCTTTGGGAATGGAGTTTTTGACAAGAGGAGGGGAGGGG
>WAAE01003034.1:108719-242158 GCA_013400495.1 Nicator chloris
GGAGAGGAGAGGAGAGGAGAGGAGAGACCACAGCTGGTGTCCTCAGGGAAAAAAAGCAGAGTGGCAAGTCTGCAGTGGGGAACTCCTTAAAAGGGTCTTTCATGTGGTTTTGCATCAGACAAACTCATTTACTGAGCTGTTTCAGCATTTTTGGTTAGTGGGTGACCCGGTCATTATGGTGTAAAATATAGCTTATATTTTTTTTCTCTTTGTTCTTTATTCTTGACCCCAAATCCCCACAGGCCCTGGGGAAAGCTAATTAGATGTATTAATGATGGTTACTGCAGTATTTTTGTGCAGAACTTGAAGAAGGGAAAGTTTCAGTGCTATAAGTTGCACTATACTGCTTAACCCAGTATCACTTCTCGTGTGCTTCCACTTCAGCCCATGAACTTCTGTAGGTTCTCTTATCCCAGGGAGGATGTCTCAGCACCTATATTCACCTATAAACACCACCACAGGATTGCATCTCCAATTTCTGTGCCCAGGAGCCTGGGTTTGTGATGGGGGCTAAAGCTGCTGCCCACTGCAAAGACCTGCAGCCACTGCAGCACAGCCCAGAGAGGCAGACCTCGGCAGAGCAGGCACTGGTTTGTGGAATAATCAGAATTTCCATTAAGGTAAAAGGCAATGGCATCTGGATTTTTTAAACAAACAAAATACAAGTTCTCCTCTGCCTGTTTTGCACGTGCATGTTGTCTTCATGCATACAAGCCTGGAGCACAGCATTTGACTGAGCCCTTTTTATTGCAGCTGCTTATGGAGGAATAGCACCAAATGAAAAGCAGCCCTCAAAGACACCCATTAGCCTGTTCTGCAAGGCTGAGAGTCCAAAAGAGACATTTGCTAAGCGTGGTGTGTCTTTCAGCACGGGCCTGGTGGAAACACTAAAACCGGGATCAGCAACTGCCATAAACACGTGTTCCTTAAGGCACACCAAGACAAGCAGTGTGTTTGCTGTCACTCCCAGTGCTGGAAGCCCTTCCAGTGACACCATTTTTGGGACAGCAGACCACTCATGACTTCAGGAACATCGTGTGGTACCTCGCAGTGAATGAGATCCCCGTGGAGTCTGAGCGCGTGTGCACCTCCGTGCCCATTAGGAGGTTTCGGTGCCTTATCATGCAGCAGCCTCACCCCTGCTTTATTTCTCTCCTTGTTCTGCTCCGGTTCCACCCAGCAGCAATGCCCCTGCTGTGCTCTGGCTCTCCCACCAATACAGCCTGGCCTCTTCCCACCAACCTGGCACCCCTTAGACTGCTCTGAGATGGGATATGGCTCTGGGCACTCCAGGTCTGGGAATGAGGAGCCCTGCTGGTTCTAGTCCGTGAGCTCCCACTGAGCGCCCAGGGTTGTACAAGAAGCCAGCTTGATTCTCTTCTGCTTGAGTTGCTCCTGGGAAGCCAGCTGGGAAATGGGGATGGGGTCATGTAAATCAGCTCCAAGTGGGCTGTAAACACAAAAGTCCTGCGTTGGCTCCAAAGCACCACAGAGGCTCTAGACAGCCGGACTCAAAATGTCAGGGATAACCTAAAACACCTGACTGCCTCATGGAAGTTCTTAACATTTGGGATCAACGTAGTTTGGAAATGACTACATTTTATAAGAATGACAGAACATCCCCAAAACATAGCATGGTCTTACCAGATCCTCAGCAGCAGGAGACCTCACAACTTGGCTTGTGCTCATTGTGTTATTATTATTACCTTTGTTATTACTCCTATTAATTAATTAATTAATTAAAGGTATTATTATTATTACCTTTGTTATTACTCCTATTATTACCTTATAAGGTATTACCATTACCTTTATTATTATTCCCTTTAATTCTGTGGTGAGCAAGTAGGTTTGGAGAGCTAGTTTAACATGTCCAGCTGAAGAGCTGCAAGGTGATCCCCAAGCCCCAGGAGCACCCAGTCGCACTCTGAAGGGCCATTTCCTCGCTATAAATGCCAGAAATCAGGAATAAAGAGGAAGGAATTTGTCCTACCGCAGCCGCTCCCAGGGCAGCAATCCTCAGTGATGTATGGAGTGGAAAATATGTCAGAGCAGTTTAGCAGGAACGAAAAACATCATGATGAAGAGAAGGGCGGCTGAGTGACAAAAGAGTCATGAAGCAAACATCCAACCACAAATAATTTGTTGGTTTTATTTGTTCACATTATCCTGCTGACACGGCATGTTCTCCCCTGCTGACTTCGCTCGCCGTACCGGCACTGAGGCCTGGCAAACTCGGGGGCTGCTTGCTCCAGAGCAAAAATGATCATAATCCATAGGCAACTCCTTGTGTGTCACTCATGTCTACACGTGAAGTCGGCACAACCAAGGAAAAGGGACCCCAGGACGAAGTTAAAAGATGAAACAGAAGAGATCTGTGTGACGGTTGACGGCTTTAGCAGCAAATTTGGCATAGAAGAAAGGAAAGCAAAAGGAAAAGTTCACGCTGGAAGCTGCACCCTGGTGTCTTCTCCAAGGTGCACAAGAATTTCTCTCCTTCATGTGGGTTATGCCGGTATGGAAGGTCATCTGCAAGTCACGTGTGACCCTCCCAGTCACTTCCTAATCCTCAATAAGCAGAGGAAAGAGCCCACTAGAACCCAAAGAAAGTAAAGCACAATAGAGCAGTGAAGACCATAAAGGGCCACTTAGAAGGAACCTTAAAAGTTTTGTTCCACAGAACCCTTCAGAGTTTGGGAAAATGTAAAGAACCCCTGGAAAACATTAGGTTGCCTGCTGCTTTTTGTTTAGGAATCTCCATCCAGCCGTCACAGGAAAGATACACAGGCTCTTGGACGTTTCCCTAACAGTTCTCATTTTAGGTAATGTAAATAACATTTTTTACGTTAACATCTTATTTATGTAGGATCTTCTGTCTCAGCAGATGTCCTACAGCTGTAGGTGTATAAAATACAAAGCAGGGCTGGGGGTGGCAGGGGAGGATTAATCTCTTCCTTGTAGTCAGGCAGCTGAGGAGGCAATCCAGTGGTGCCGTGGAAGTGTTATCGGCTAATAGCACATAAGTTGGATATCAGGCCACAGCTGACTACAGCACAGTTTGTCTCATCCCTTGATGTCCCATATATTATCTTTTTAAGTCAAAGATGTAGAAGAAGTGTAATTATTTTTAGAGGAGCCATTTCTATTTTTAGGTAGAAGAGAGTAGGTAGAATAGAATCACAGAATCACAGAACAGTTTGGGTTGGAAGGGGCCTTGAAGATCATCTCATTCCAACCTCGCTGCCATGGGCAGGGACACTTTTCCCTGTACCAGTCTGCTCAGAGCCCCATCCAACCTGGCCCAGGGGCAGTCACATCTTCCCTGGGAAACCTGTGCCAGGGCCTCACCAACCTCACAGGGAAGAATTTTTTCTACTTGTACAGATTTCCCCTTCTGCAACTGCTCACAGATGTCTGCAGGCCTGTGCTGCTGTTGTTAACTAACCACAGAGAACTAGCTCTTCAGCTGCTATAAACCAGCCAAGTGCCCCTATTTTCAGCAAAAAGAGGCCAGTTTTGCACCAGCAATAAAAACCCGTCAGAGTAAAAACCACCATGAGGTAGACACATGAATCTGCACTATTTAATCCTACTAAAACCATTTATCAAAGGCAGATTTTAGCTTCACAACCTGTTGCTTGTTGTTCAGGAACCCCACAGTTTTGCCCATTGCCTTTGTTTTCCAGGCCCTATAAAGTCTGCAGATTTGTTTTCCACCAAGGGAATGTCTCCTGCCAGAGGGTAGGGAAGTGCTGATCAGACAAATTGGAAAAGGTTCTCTTCGTTGTCATACCACAGCTTTTCTCTTGTCACTGACATTTTCCAGATTAAAAACTCTCAGCACTCTACAAGATTCATTTTTAAGTGTAAAAAAAAAAAAACCAACAAAACATTTCAAAACTAGCTACAGAGAAACCCTATTAAAAATCCAGGACATGGTGTACTGCATGAGCAGAACACTTAGATACGTACATGCCTGGCTATTTCATGGATGGAAAAAGAAAAATTGACCCAATTACAGACCTGTCATACTCCACTTCTCTCTTCAGAGTATTGAATGTCACTTAAACCAAAGCAAACAGCCAAGCTCATTTCCCGTGACAAACATCCAGGGACATCTTAAAGTCAAAACAGAAGCAACCAAAATGAGAAGGCAGAGGAAACTTTGACAAAGCTTCAGAACCTCGTCAGATGCAATTATTCAGTGAGTGCACTCAAGTCAATGAAAAAGAAGGGCCCCCTTTGCCACAGAAAGCATTGCAAAGTTTCAGAGGGATGCTATTTGCAGCATTAGCTTCATAAAAAGCTGCCCTCGGTTTTAATGCTAAGAAGAGGTGAATAAAACCAGCACTGAGAAAACCAAATGGGGTACAGAACAACGAACAACAACAGAATTTCTGGTAACAGCAGGAAAAGGGACAAAGGGAACAGAATTTAATATAACATACCTCATTATACACTCCCACCTCACTGTAATTAAAACTTCAATCAAAAATCAGTTCCGTGGAAGCAACAAAAATGTTTCTTACCTCTTTCACATGACTTGAGCTGCAAACTACTTTGGGGGAAAAGAAAAAAAAGGATCAAATCCCTAAACATAACAGGATTAGAAAAGCTCCAAGTGACACCCATACCTAGTGCATGATTTGCCCCAGCTGGAATGGAATTTCCTAATAAAACTAAGGCTATAAGTTTAAAGCATCACTGGCGCTCACCAGGAATGACCTCCCCCAGGAGCAGTAGAGAGCAATTGTCGTCCTCAGGGACCTATTTGTTCCATTAGGATCTCTTTTCTACTTGTGCTTTGAGTGATTGGATGGTGCTGTAAATGCAGGCAGGGCACTGGAGACTCTGTGGGTAATTTTAATAGAAGTGTATTTGACATGGATAAAATAATCTGGTTGTTTGGATTTTCTGTGGCATTTCTGGGAAGCCAGAGTTTAATGCAATTCCATAAAACAGTTGTTGAAATGTTGGGGTGCTCCAGTAGATTAGATACACTAACTTTTGGCTTTCAAAGGATTGCATTCTTACACGCTGTTACCTTTGAGTGCTTTCAGCTTGAATGAGTCTCAAAAAAGGCCCCTTAGTTTCCAGTCTATGATGTCTATATAGACTCTAATTCAAAACCAGAACAGAGTCAGATGAAACCATGCAGGGGTGATGTTGTGGATGTCCCAACCCTGGAAGCCAGCTCGGATGGGGCTTGGAGCAACCTTTTCTACACGAAAGTGTCCCTGCCCACAGCAGGGGGGTTGGAACTGGGTGATTTTTGGGGCCCCTCCTAAACGAAAGCTTTTGCCTGTCCTTTTTCCTGATGACAGTAACAGGCTCAGACTGAAAAGCCAATCAATTTCCCCTCACAAAAGCATTTTCTCCCTTGTAAAAGAGCATTTAGGCAGAAATTCACAGGCAGTTAGGAATGTTGTCCTGGCAATATCAAAAGCCATGGCTGCCTTGGGACACCAGCCTGGTCCAAGCATTCCGAGGCCGAGGGTGGGTTTACTTTATCAGAACTCACTGCTCTTTCTCAAAACTAGCAGGCTGCCTCTGGCAGGAGTTCAGAATAACATGTCATGTTGATTACAGCCCCTCCTGCAAAGCAGGGAGGTGTCACCATCACAGAAAAGGCATTCCCTGCCACATGGGGTTACGCAGCTCTACAAAGTCCAGCCTGTTCTGATGATCGTGATAAATTCTACAGGTGTAAAAAACAACAAAAAAAAAAATAAAAATCATTTTCCCTTTTAATATGCTACTCATCAGTTGTTTTAAGAGAGACAAACCATTCCAGCTCTCACGTAGCTTTCTATGAACTGCAAGGAATTCTTGTAAAACGATGCTGTCACATAGTTTCTTTGCCAAGGTTTAACAAATTGTTTTAATAAAGACTTGCATTATTGAACGAGACTTGTATTTTAAAGGAAATTACAATGCTTATTTGTAAGGATTCTAGATTATTGCACCAAAATGTGCTTTTCGAATGATTCATCAATATCCATTTCTCATCCCCTACGTTCTTCTATATTAATGTTTGTTTTCTATATTAATGTTTATTTCTTATTCCCTAATTTGCTGTTCGAGCTAATGGCACAAGATATGCAAGGAGAAACACTAATTACTAAATCAGACTCCGGCTTTTAGAAGGCACAGGGGAAATCAACCAACAAATGGGAAGACAGGGACCTGTTTATTTTCCCTGCTCCTTGTCTGACAGGCTGCACAAAGAGTCACAGGGCTTTAAGGGAATGCACAGAATCACAGGGAACAGCGGCTTGGGCTTTTATGGCTGGGGGGAGGCAGGTTGCTAATCTGTTTGCCAGACCTGGGGTCCTGACAGGGAATTTGCAGGGTATTAATTGCCATGTGGAATGAATGTACAGGTGTGTGCTGCCATGCATGTGTGTCCCAGAATCATTCAGCCTGGAAAAGACTTCCAAGATCATCCAGTCCAACCATTAACCCAGCACACCCAAGTCCACTAAACCATCTCCCCAAGTGACACGTCATTTTTTGAACATTTCCAGGGATGATGATTCCACCACTTCCCTCGAAAGCCTGTTCCAATGTCTGCTCCACTTTGTTCTCCTGACTGATGAGACAACATGTGAGTTATCTGAGATACCACACGTCATCCTTGGGGCTCACTCTACAAAGACTGAAATGTTTTTAACCCCTTTGCTGCTGGTTTGTCCCGACTGACACAAATTTTCTGATGTGGGGCTTTTGTCCTTATTTTCTTCCAGCTGACACTGTGTGGTAACTCCCTGAAAATGCTCCCTCTGAGAGGATGTAAATTAAAGTTAAATGACTGTAGTTTAGCATTCCTGGTTCCCAGAGGCTGGGAGGAGCCGTTTCTACTCTCTCCATCTCTTGCCTGGTGTGCTTGGCAGCTGTAAGGGAGGAAGGAAAGCAACACCTTGCTGGGGCCTCATTTTGCCCCGCACTGGAAGCAGAGGAGTGGGAAGATTGTGTAAGAGAGGGATGAAGTCAAGCTCCAAGGAGGCACAGTGTGATCCCTACCAATGCCAATGAAATGCTGCCATTTGACAGCCTCAAGGCACCACGTAGGGTCTTCCCTTTGAGGGCTCTCATCAGAAAATGGGCTTGGTGGAAGCCACTTCTGCAAACTGCAAAAAAACAGCTTAACATTTCTGAAAATACTTCCTTGGAATGACAGATGGAGAGCCTTCTTCTTCCCTGTCAGTAAATGACAACTTAGAAGAATAGATATTGGTCATCCATATGGGGAATTACTTTTTTTTTGTTTGTACATGCTCATAAATGAAATACATGTGGCCCTAAAATTGAAGAGCGAGTCTCTTGAGAATTTACTTTGTGAAGCCCAGAGACAAGGGGCTTTTAAACTCAAAATGCAACTTAGAAAGACTCTATCCACTGCTTATCATCTCAGTACAGGATGATGAAACCTGAGAAAAGAGAGAAGGGAAAACTTTACAGGAAAAGGGCTGTAAAAATTAGTAAGAATCCAACCATATTTTATTGTTGGAGAAAGCTCTTGTAAGATGACTGAATGCAAGGTGAGGTTCATGCAAAACACAGAAAAGGCCACATCAGCGCAAATATCTAAATTTTAAAAAAAGCTTGTGGTGCTGACAACCTAAAAAAAAGCTGTCAGTCATCCTCACTAAGTGCTCTTTACAGAACACCAAAGTGAGCACATTGGGATGAACAAAGCACTAATTTCACAGAGCAGAGGAAAGGATGGTGGAATTAATACATAGATGGTTGTAGTAAAGGATAAAATGGTGAACAGTAAAATGCTAGGATGATAAAGCAGAGAGATCAACACTTTGCTCCCTCAGTCCTGCTTCATAAAACAGCACTTTTTCTCTTAATCATCTTCTTCTCCTAATTGTCCTTCCCAATTCCAAAGGATCCGTAATTCCAAGTCTCTTCTAGAATTCAGTTAAGAAAATACCATTTACACATCCTAACACTGAAGAATAATACTATTACTTGGATTTTATGCTTCAAAAACAGTCTACAAGAAAAACACAGAGTACTCTCAAAGAGCTTCCACCACATCTAATTTACCTTATGAACACTGGCTGCTCGAGTCCTTTGGCTGGCTCCATCTCCTGCTTTTGAAGACATCAGTGAGATCCCACACCCCCTTCAGCCCCAAGCCTTCTCATTGCCAGACTGGAGTAATGTGGCTCCAGCTGGATATTGCACTGCTAACTGATACTCCCTGACACAGGTTGTGGTCGGCAGCATAGACTCACAGTCTGATGCTTGATGGGAGATGTTTTCTCCAAAATGTGGGACTTTACATTACTTTTCAATGTAGCTCGTTTTAATATTAATTTTGTGGTTTTAAAGTTACAAAACTTTGATGAAAAATACCGAAAAGTCTTGAATCAGATAAATCTAGATTTCACTCCTTTTATTCATTTATTCATCTACCACAAATTGCAGTATTCTTATATTTTCCTTTTCATAGTTTCCTTTTCATTCTCTGAACAAGAGAATGCTAAGTAAACCTGCCATTTCTCTGTCCATTTCCATCTAATTAGTAACATCATCAGGAGACAACATCTCCCCCTGAGCTGGCAAAGACCGTTCAGCACTCCACCAGCACAAAGACAGGTCAGAGACAAAGCGCTGACATGAGATGTGTGTGGAGGCTCCTGTGCACCGCAGTGAGCAGCGCAGACTGCTTGTCTTTCTACATATTTATGACTTATAATACATCCCAGATCTTGAAGCAGGACTGTGTAGCTCTGATGATGAACCAGGGGAATTACGCAGCTCACTCCCTCACAACTGGTAACTTCGGACGATCGCTCCTCATGATTCACTTGGAACCCTTTGCTGATCCTCATCACGAAAGAATTATTTAAAAAAAAGGGCAGGAATGGATCGTATGTTTAAGTGTCAAAAACATCTCTACGCTTTTCAGAAACAGGGAAACAAGGAAACCAGTAAAATATACATTTGTCTACCACACAGTGTCAAAATTTAGAGGAACATACTACCACTCGATAAATTGTAAACTGTGCTAAAGTTATGTATTTTGTGTAAGTCTACACTGCATATTATTCCCCTTTAGCAAAACTTTTTGACAATTTCAGAATGCTTAACTGGCATGACACAGCCCTCAATATGTTTGGTGTTACATTTAAAAGCTTTCATTTGTTAAAGTTTTCATGTGTTATTAAAATCACTGCTTGGATGTGGTACAGTTTGTATTAAAGGATAATATTCAAACTAAACATACAGCTTTTTAACAGATGTTTAATTACAGCAGCTCCTCAAACTCCAAAATCACTTGTGGAACTCATGTTATTTCAGATGAAACTACTTACATACCAATATGGGCTATTTTGGCCCATTATCTTTTCACTTTTGTGGGGCATGATGAAGATGGGAGCACTTTTAGCCAAAAAAGAGCTGGTTCCGAACTGCCAGTTTTGAGACAAAATAAACTCTAAACCAAACAGGCAACACATAAACCCCACCTTGAACTGTCGTCCTTTTTTAAAGTTCTTTACACGTACCACTAATTCAAAGCCTAACCTCAGAACTCACCTCTTGCCTGCAGCCTTAACTTTTCCACTCTCTGCATTCTCCAAGAAGTTGTCCAAGTGTGATTTATCCCTTTGTAAGTATAAAAGAATGCAGTTATTTATTGTTCAACTGCTGCTTTATGACAGAAAGATCTTGTTCTCACACTCCTCACTGTCTGTGTACTGGAAAGCTCCAGCTTGGAGCAGAGGTGGAAATCGTGGTTGACAAATGTGAAACCAGTTGCTGCTAATAAAACCCTATGGACTAAAATATGGTTTTTATTGTTTTATTAGAAAAATGAAAGTAGATTTGGTACTTTTTGACACTATCTTAGGCTCAACAACCTTATGATACTCTTCTCCATCTTCCTGAGATATGCACTTGCTTCTTAAAGCCTGTTTTCTGATTAAAAAGTTTATATAGCTTAAATACCTTATAACTTAAACCCCAAAAGTGAAGCTCAAGGAGTGGAAATTAGAGAGAAAAGACAAAAGGTTTACAACAACACACACTAAAGATTTTAAATAAATATTTTAATTCTATTATTGGCATTTACAGGTAGAAAGCATACAGTATGTTACAATTTTATCAAAATGTGAAAAATATGGATGTTACATAAGTAACAAATGTAAAAAAAGTATTTTTCTTACCTTCCCTGAAAGTAAGAAAACTATTCAGCATAGGAAAATATTGATATAAAAACACAGCTTAGGTAAAAAAAAAAATTAAAGTTTTTACACAGTACAATAGGTTCATCAGATCTGCATGAAGGTGTGTAAGGACTTTGTGAGATTTTATTTCACCTACAACTTTAGGGAATTGGGGGCAACTGGTAAGCTACGTTAATGAATCTACAAGTAGTTTTCCCTCATATCTGCTCCAAAATGCTAGAGTGCAGTAATTTTCTATACAATAAATAATTCTTCAAAGTTTCCATCACAGAAAACCATAGAATGCAGAAAATGCCACTCCAGGGTCACAGAGGCTAGGCAGTGCTTTAATAATAATTATGATAGTACTTATTATAGTGCTTTCTAATGTCGAAGCACTTCAGACGAGCTAACTGATGAGCCCTCACAACACCCCTGTGAGGCAGGGAACCAAGTGTTTTCCCAACCTCTCCATGGTACAGATGGGAAAATGAAATCAGGGGAGAAGCACAGCAGCAGCACAGGCAAGCTGAGAGGCCAAGAGATGTGGGAATGGACAAGGTTTGTCCCTCGCTGCTGTGAGCCAGGGGGCTGGGCTGGGCTGCCAAATGACCATCAGGAATCACTGAGGGGGGCAGGAAGGGACCAGGATTAAGTAAGCATCCCCAAAAACATTTCCTAGAGATTCAGAAGCTCTCACACAACTTTGTCAAAAAAACCCAAACAAAAAACAAAACAAAACAAAACGAGATAGAGAAACCTGAAATGAACAAATAAATGAACTGAAAAGAAAAAAAACAAAACAAAACAAAACTCCTAAAGTGCTGACTGGCTTGAGCTGCTTCTAGCACCTCTTGTATGGAATAAGACTTACAGCAAGCACTGTTGCCAGCAATTATTCAAGCTGATTTCATCCATAAAGTCACATGTGAGCAACTGCAGGATATGGTAACTACATTTTCTGAGACACCTCACTACTGTAATTCCTTCATTCACCATTTTACTTCCATGCACTTCTTAAAGGAAAATGGAATCCTCAGTACTCTTGCATCATAAAACATGTTAGTAGCTGGAGACAATATGCACATCCTTCACAACTGAAACAAAAAATTAGTTCATTTTCAGAACAAAGCATTATTAATTTAAGAATCACGAACCAAACAACGGTAAATAGGAAAACCCTTTCCAAAGGCTGCATGCCGAATATCTGGTTTGCAAATACAATGCATGCAGGAGAAATAAATTCATCCAAGCATAATTAAATTAAAAATGTCTTAAGTCTCTTTCAGCAGCATAATGGTTATTATTTTTAAAGTCTCCTCCAACCAGACTGGCCTGGGGATCAGTCGCTGACCTTGGCTTTTCTACAACCATATAATGGTTTGAGCAGTCCCCGTGGCTTTGCACTGTGGCAATACCAGGAGACAAAGCCTATACATACTGTTCTGCTTCCCCCTCCTTGGAAACAGGCTTCGCTGTACCACCTTTGCTCTCTTCACTCACTGTTGCTGCTGCTGCTGCTGCTGCTTTTTCAGGAAGCGATGCCAAATCTTTGAAAACATCCACATAATGCCCAAAGCCTGGGCCCCAGTTCAAGAGGTTATCCCAGTTGAAGCTTCCCGCTTGCTGCCCCAGCTTCCCGGGCAGGGAGCTCTCCCCGGCCACAGTGCCAGCTGCCTGTGCCCCCACGGGGCCGCCCTCGCCGCGGCGCCCCGGGTACCGCCGGGGCTTCAGCCTGGAGCCGTAGTTGTCCTCGTCATCCGCATCCGACTCGTTGACCTGGGACAACTTGGGCATCCTGGAGGTGTACGCCATGGGCTTATCGCGGTCGTACTCCATCTCGGAGCAGGTGAAGGACTCGTGCGAGTCGCTGTCGGAGGAGGACTCGGGCGCGGGAATGCCGTCGGCCGGGTTCCTCGTTCGGGACAGAGGCCTCCTGCAGTCCTCCTCCGAAGAGGAGCGGCCGTGGTCTGCACTGCAGATGCTGGGGTTCCTGGGGCGAGGCGTGTTCAGTCTCTCCACCTCTTCGATGGACAGCCCCACCGGAGGAGACGTCTCCAGCGGGATCTGCCCGATGGGCTGCTTCAGGCGGCTTCCCGGGCGGGAGCTGTGGCTCGCCATGGTCTGTGGGCTCTTGCTTCTCCTCCCCAGCCGAGTGGCGTAGTTAAAGATGCCAGGCTGGCAGACATCGCCGTGCATCTCCAGCGGGCTCCCTTCCCTGATGGCGAGGTGCAGCTCCCTGGCTGGGCTGTGCCTGTAGAACGTCGAGGATTTGGAGAAAGGTGCGGGGCTGTGCCGAGACAGGGGGTTGGGAGTGGGGCACGCCGAGTGGCTCAGGGACGTTGTCCTCAAGCCCTGCCCATAGGCGGGCTGGTAGGTCAGGCTGCTGGCTCCCAGGGGCATGGGGGACTGCCGCGCGAAGCCCAGCGGGCTGTGCCTCTGGATGGAGAACTTGGGAGTGTGGCTCCGGAACTGCTTGTAGTGCTGGATGATGTCAGCATCAGAGGGGGCGATGCTGCTGGCATTGTCAATGTCGTAGTGCTCGATCTCGGGCTCGGGGGATGCCAGCGGGGCACTGGGGATCGTCTCCGTGGTGTGCGGGATGTCCGTCTCATCATAGATGAGGTAAGGGTTTTCCCTTTCGATGATGTCGGGTTTTGGGTTCCCTTCGGGCTGCTTCCTGACAGTCATGTCATCACCATAGGGCGGGATGTTGTCAGGGTCATCAAACGCCACGTTCTCGCTCCCCTTTTTCTTCTTCTGCTTCGTTTTCTTCTCCTCTTTCTGTCCCTTTGATTTCTTCCCTCGGCACTGGTTGCAGAGGATGAGGCTGAGGACCAGCAGCGCCAGGACCGTGGCGCAGCTGCCCACGATGGCCGGCACGGCCCAGAGCGGCAGGGACAGCTCGGTGGGGTGCGGGGACGGGAGGCACACGTGGCCGCCGCTGATGCCCGCCCTGCACTCGTGGCCAGGGGCACACAGGACCCCCAGGCAGGCCACCACGGTCTCGCACGTCCGTCCCGCGTACGCCTCGGGGCAGCTGCAGGTGAAGCCGGCGTGGGGCCCGGGCTCGCAGCTGCCCCCGTTGTGGCAGGGGCTGGAGGCACAGGCGCCCGGGGGCACGCACTGGTAGGCGAACCAGCGGTTGATGCACATCAGCTCGCCCCAGCAGGGATTGCTGGCGCACACGTTGGGGCCGCGGCAGCCGATCTTCACCGAGGGGTCTGTTTTGGAGAGCGTGGCAAGGCTGTGCTTGCCGGCGAAGGGAAGGCTCTCCCCACCATACTTGACGTAGGAAATGCAGCCACTGAAGCCTGAGAAAGGGGAAAAAAGGGACAGAGTTGTTGGGAGCTGAAGGCTGAGTATGCACTGTCAACAGCGCAGTATGGGCTCCACTGTTCACTAAGTAAGCCAAGAATTCACACGGTTACCACAGGAAAACATCTATTCTAACAGTACTTAATGTCTTTAAGTTGAATTTGAATAAATATGCCTTCTAATGACTTCATTCAATATACTGAAATGCTTTTGTCTCCTGATTTTCCTATATTTCTGAAACTTCTTATCATTTCCCTCACTGTGGGCAGCTGGCTTTGGCTAGCACCAAACATTATTTGAGTCTGCCGACTGTGCTTCAGCTAAGTCTCCTGTCCCCTAAATTCACAGCAATGCTTTTGTATCTCTAAATCTTGAGTGGCCTTTTCCCAAACTTCTCATATCTTGGTTGCAGTGGTACCCTACAACAGGTTTTAGTGCTGTGAGAGCCCAGGGAGATGGAGTTATCCCCAGGCTCTGTGCAGTGGTTGAGTGAGGTCACAGGAAAACCCAGTCTTTTGCCAGCCTAATAATTCTCTGTGTTCCCCTGACTAAATCTTTTCTGGAAGGCTTTTGAGGTAGTGCAACCTTACGGTGAGCTCTGCTTGGAGCTGTGGCAAAATGGGATACAGAGATGGATACCACTCTGTCATGAAACAGCAAATATACTTGAGTTATATGAGATGGTATTAAAGGTTTATAATCCTCAGGGCTGAAGACTTAGGTTCAGCTGAGAGCCTAAGCAAAAGTGATGATCGCCTTGCTACATGCATGGTGGTTCCTTGTAGTACTGACGTGATGTGATAACGAGCAATGGGCAATTTGTCACATCTACCTGGATTTGGAAATTTTATTGGACACAGCCACTTCACAGCCCTGTCACCTCATGCGTTGCCTGCCTTTAACAGCACTGCAGATATTTTTGACTCTGAGTTCATGCAGAGTTTTATACCAGCGCCTTGTAAATCCTTGGTATGTCGTACACAATGTAATTCAATATTAAAATAAAATCATATGAATAAGGGATTTTGGACTGTGTGTGCTTAATGGAAGCCAGACATTCCTAATTTGTCTGCCACAGCATTGGGCAGTGGTGAGAGGCTAGTGTCCTCAATCTTCCTTGTTCCAGCTTTCCTACAAGCCTCTGCTTTTTCCATGCACATGCTGCTCATAAAACATACATGTAAAAAGGATAAAGGTCAGCACAGCATCCACAGGACTTTGTACCACATTTCATACATATTCACAATACACAAGTGTAAAGTGTGAATTTGCTCCACTCAAAAATACTTTATCTGGTCACAATTCATGAAGCCAGGAAGACTTTTCAATATAGAAAAATTTTCAGTATGTGAAAAATATATCTGCATTGTCTGGAGTATCTCATGTTTTGCAGCTAAAAATCACTTCCATCTTTACCTAGCACTTGGGAAATTATATCAAATATGTGTTATCTACTTCTTTTGCCAGGGTTTGAGACAGTCACTTTAACTCTTAAGGGAGACTGATTTGCTCCTTAACAGCTAGACATCAGTCAGAGGGTGGTTCCTTATCGTCCTTGCTCAGAAATAAATCCTATTCTTCATTTGATAGTAGGATAAAGCAGGAGGACCGTGGAGTTGCAGAAAATATTTTACTCACATTAATAACAGGGTAAATTCTGCAGTACTTAGCAAATCCCTACAAATTTTTTTGTTTAGCATTTTTGCCCAAATGAAAGATTTGTCTTGATTTTCCAGATTATGACTCAGGTAAAGAATACAACCTTTCTTCTCCACTGGGGCAACAAAAATATAGCAATTGATGTACAAACAAGCAATCCCCCTGTCTCAAAAAAGTCCTGGAGATGGAGTGCCTGCTTTTGGAAACAAGAAGCCTGCAGTGTGTACTAAAGGAACAAAGTCTGTAATCCTTACTCGTTCAATTTGCATTTCTTCTGGCAAAGGATTGATGTACACTAATTACTGATAAAGAATTACAGTACTTAGGGGGAAAAAAAAAAAATACCTGCAGCTGTGCTCTTGAAAGGTTGGCTGGATGGAATTCCTCCCAGAGAAATGGTGAGGACGTTCAGCCCACCGAAGTCTTGGGTGGCATGGAGAATGTCCCGGCTGTGAGTCCTGTCCACCGACAGGATGGTGGCAGAGCCGTTCTTCTCCAGCAGCACCGAGTGCCACTGGCCATCTGCAGCATACACCTCAGGGATGTTCCTCTCCACTTTCCCAGCAACTCCAGCATCAGATATGTAGTGCACCTTCCCACCTTTTATCTGGTCAGAAGAACATATGATGCATCATTTTAAAATGGTGTCACATAACTCCTACGCACACGTAACCAAGGTGACGCCTACTCAGTACAGTTACAGTAACATGTAGCTTTGGTATAATAAAAAGCTGAGGTGGTGATATTTTTCCCCAAATAACTGCTTTGTACTAAAAAGGCATTAATTATTTAGTACAAAAATTTGGCCAGAACTAAATACATCACATTGTAGAAACTTCAGCAGAAAATCTGCATCTTAGAGCTGCCACTCATTCAATCCCTGGCTAATCTTACTGAGGAGCCAGCTATAGGTCATGCACACGACAACACATTTTAACCAGAGAAAGAATAATTCTTCCTCCTTCTTCAAGGCAAGTGCAGAAAATGCTTTGCAGAGTGAACAGATGTTGTCCTTGCCCAAGAAAATTGCATCCTGTTTTTATTACGACACAGTAGGAATGCGTAAGGCATGGCAGGGCTTCAGCAAGAGCCCCATTTCATATCTGCTTTTTTTGCTAATTGGTATTTTGCAGAAAACTTTTGTTGTATTTCAGAAAACTTCTTGAAGAGTTGCAAAGTGCATGATTTTGTGAGAATTTTCAAATACTACTTTCTTGAGCAAACTGCTTTAAAACTTGTGAATAGCTAGCGAAAAAAGGAAGAATATTTTGGCTTTTTCTCTTAAGAATGGTGCCTCACAATTCTACTGAATCATAAGATGTGAAATTTCAAACCTCTTATTATGATCCCAAAATGAGATCAGTGCAAATTCTGCACCTAAGATGTAGGAGCTTAAAAAGAATCCCCAACATCCAACCATGCCAGTTTCTCAAATACTGCATGAATTTGGGTATGGTGGCTGACCTCCTGAGGGTATACAGAACTGCGTAAACTCACGTAGGATGGCTCTGAAACTTGCTGCAAGTTTCCTTCAGTGCTCTGCCTGTTTGGTCACACATATTCCTGCACGTTTGGCCACACGTATTAAATGGAACAACTGCTCCCCGTCCCGCGTTCCCCCCAGCGGCTCGGTCAGTCCAAGATCCGTATCCCAAGCGCGCGGCACGTGCACAGGCAGAGTCCAGGAAAGGTCATAGCCCCAGGTTTGCTGAAAGCTCTCAAAGCCTTGCACCCTTTGTTCCAGGAAAAATAAGGTTCACCTGGGAAGAACTGTGAGGTGACACACCGGCTACAAGAATGCTGCTCTCGTTTCCAGAAACTGTTAAATGTTCTGGATTTGCTTCTCCAGTGATACAAGCTGAGGACTTTGTTCAGACACTCCAGCTTTAATAAGGCTGTAAGACCATGCTCATGTCTTGGCAGCTGCCTGAATGAATGCATCTAGCACGTATTCCATTTGGATGGAGGATACAATGGTTAATATGTGCATCCACTTCATTTGTGAAGGCAGTAATTCAGACTTTAAAATGTATTTGAACAGTACATTTGAAAATGTATTGTTTGATGAAGCTCACCTTGGAGACGGGATGCTTTTGTTACTGATAAAACACAAGTGGCATGTGTCTAAACTATCACACAGCCCAAGGAAAATCCCACATTTACAAATGCAGCCCACTGACTATTAAAACATATTAAATACCATTTCCCACAATCACTTATAAAAAGGTTGACTGAGCTGAATATGTGCATATATTTATGTCTGCAACCTGTAATTGGTTTGTTATGTCTAATTCTCTCTTTTATGCCCCATAAAAATACTGACTTGTATTTTAGTCTTTATGTAAACAGAAAGGAATAGACCATGCCAGACAATACCCTCCAAGCTTAAGGGAAGACTGAGCACAGTCTTTTGTAAGAAGCAAAATTTTTAATTTCACCTTAGAAAAGACCTGTAGAATTATTTACCTGCCAGCAACTGGTATTTTCCATAGTAATTCATGATTCTTTAACCCTATTTCTGTATCTTTAAAATTGCACGTGACTTATGCTAACAGACTCATGAGTAACATACTAGGGGCATTTGGAAAAGAAAATTTCCAGAGACAAGACTGGTCCATGACTGCTTCAATCAGGAAAAGATATGGAAAGCTCTTCTTGATGCCTTGAAGCAGAGTATGTTTCTAAATTTGAGACAAAGTTGACAGTATTGAGTAACACAAATTTCTGGGTTTTATTTAAATGGCTGAGCAACTGACAAGTAGAATATAATGAAAAGAATGAACCACTACAGCAAACATATTCCTATCTACAGGGCTGATTCAACTTTACTAATATTCCAAGTCTCATTTGCTGAACAAATTAGGTTTTATTTGTCTTAAAACTAGCCATTGAATGGGATGCCATTTAAAAGGGTTATGTTCTGATTAATTCCTACAACTTGACAAATGCATAGAACCATGGAATGGTTTGTGTTGGAAGTGACCTTAAAGCTCATCCAGTTCCAACTCCTGTGCCATGGGCAGGGACACCTTTATACCAGGTTGCTCAGAGACCCATCCAACCAGGCCTTGAGCACTTCCAGGGATGGGGTATCCACAACTTATTTGGGCAACCTGTGGCAGTGCCCAACCACAGCACTGGCACATATATTAGCTAACGTAGGCCCTCACACAGGAGTATGTCAGCTCACATATGTAAAATGTAATCCATATCCTCTACTCATACAATTCAGAGATCTTAGAGCTCCGTTTATGCTCATTTAATCTGACTGCAGATGAGATTTCTAGATAAAGCAAGACAAGACAGGCAATTTCACCTTTAACCTGCTTTATTTATCCCATTACTTCTAACTGAATTATTTGCAATGTGCATTTGTAGGAAAATAAGCTGTGACAAAGAGCCCTGGTAAGAAGGTGTCCCCCACTCTCTTCTTTGTAGTGGATTTTGGAGGAAGCATTTTCCATCTGAATTTGACAATCATTTCATGTAATCTGCAAAAGTTTGTAACTTTCCTGGATTAAGGATCCCTTTATACCATAAAGCCCCCTCTCAAGTTCTTTGAAGGGAGTGAATTTTTACATCCCTCCTTTAGTGAATCAACTGCTCACAATCTTAGTGGGTCTGATTTATTACCACTTCTATAGTTTTACCCCAATCCCAGCCACACCAAAACCAATTAGCTACAAGAGGAAAAATGTGAAGGCATGGAAGTAGCCACAGGACTCATAGCTTTTCCCTAGCATGGTTTAATATTAAAAACACATGGCAGGTTTTCTCTGAATGCTAATATTTTGGATAACAGGCATATTAAAAGACCCAAAAATCAAGTTATAAAACTGCCTGTTTTGAAAACTGACAAGAATTGTAAAGACAGGTCCCTAAAGCCCAACCTCTGTACCGGGAGCGGATGGAGATGACATGGAGACCTTTGCTGGGTTGGCTTCATTGACATCTCGGGCCACCACTGAGGGGAACACTCATCGTGATACCTACTCTGGGAATGAGGAGCAGTGCAGAGGCCATACTGCACTGGCTACAGTTAAATTACTACAGTTTTACTAACTAGCATCACCTGGGAACTGCTTGGCAACAACCAGCACGGCTCTCCTTGCTCAAACTTCTGCATCTGGTACTAGGCAAACCTCTGCTCTCTTCCCTTGCACAG
This sequence comes from Nicator chloris, assembly GCA_013400495.1. Lineage (NCBI taxonomy): Eukaryota > Metazoa > Chordata > Aves > Passeriformes > Pycnonotidae > Nicator > Nicator chloris. Next base: position 128,043 of record WAAE01003034.1, read on the forward strand.
CTGGGGCTGGGACTTGACACCCTCTGCTTGCTTGTATAACTTCACCAATATTAACAATAACAAGAGTGTTTGCATAAACACAGCACCAGCCCGTTCAGCCAGGAAAGGCAACTCTCGCTCTTTTCTTTTTTTTCAATAATGCTTGGAGAGCTCACCTAGCAAATTCTATTAAGGGGGAGAAAAAGGTTTTTTCTCTCCAAAAGTCAAAATAATGAGATCTTATCTGCTAATACAAGCAAGGCAGAAACTTCCTATGAAATGATGTGGTAAAAGCACACGCCAGGGAAGTAGTGCAGACTTGCTTCTTAAATGCAGCCAGTGTGTCAGGAAAGCTTCGTAACTCTGACCAGGCAGGTGGAGGATATCCACGGGGCTGAAGCTTAGAAAGTGTGAATTTCTATATGAATTTCTCCAAAAGTCAGGGAAGAAAAACTTGGAAAGCTTTGCAGCAGTCAAGGAAACTTGGAGCTTACACCAACCCAATAAAGGGGCTTGCCAACATCACTGCTGTACTCATTTAGAGTTATGAGTAAATGGACTGAGTCATCGCCAGGAACCAAACCATCGCTTTCTCTTGAGGAAGGTAACTTCTGCAGCAATAAGCTCTTTGAGGAAAGAAAAAACAACAAAAAACCCCAAAACAGTGTGGCATTTGAAGCATTAATTCAGCTATGTATGCCAAAATAATTTGATATTGGCACTGCTCTGTGAGTAACCTCATGAATTCGAGTTATCCCACACTTCCTACTTTGATAAGCTTGAGCCATGTTGGTAGGAATTAATGAAAACTTTTTGGCAATCGTTTGCTAACTTAAGGAGGGTCTGGGTTCAAGGCTCAAAAAATCAGAAGATAAAAGACCAATAACAAAATGATTTGTTCTGTAAAGTGTAATGATGATAATAACCATGGCAATGAGCACCATTCTCATCGCCTTAAAGCGGTCACTATTTGGAGTCTAGACAAAACTGATTAGATATAACACCATCAAGATCTTCTGATACCTTGGCAAATAGGAAGGGAATTGTTGAGAAGATGAATGACACTGGAGCAGTGCCTAGTCTCAGTTAAAGACCCAATATTTTATAAAGGAAACAGAAAGAGTAATGGAAAAACGCGATTTTGATCACTGCACACGAGGCACTCCAATCAAATCAAACTCGGCATTAGCTATAATCTTACCTTCACGGTAGTGAAGTTGCTGCTTTCTTGGACATGGAGTAAAACGCCGTTCTCGCTCCTCGTCATGAACTTCACCTCCAGGCGCTCCACGCCCGGGCGGCCCGCACCAGCGCCGCGCGCCCCGACTCTCATCAGGTAGTCCCGCTTCTTGTTGGGGCTCATGTGGTAGTCGAGCCGCCCCTTGCCTTCCAGCGACAAGGCCGTGTCAGCAGTAATATCTGGGACAAGGACAGGGAAGCGCTGAGCACGCAGCTCCTTACAGCTCCAGCCATCATCTGCCTCATCACGACCGCTTTCCCTCCGAGCAGAGATCGAGTTCAGAGCAGGTCAAGGTGGGGGGGAGCAGGAGTGAACGGCAATTGCAGCCCCTCTATTCTTTGGCTTCCACCAGAATGTGTGTTTGAGAGTGGGAGTGTGCGAGTAATTTACTGCTGCTATCAGTCAAGAGTAAATTAAAACTCGCTAGGGAACAAGTGAGGGAGTAGGGAAAAAAATTTGGCTCTCAGAACTGTAATTCCTTCCCAGGGATGTTACTGTTTCCATTACTGCAAGCAGGGTTTCATGATATATTGAACTCTAAGCTCTTCAGGGCAGAGATAATGACTTTCTATTTGTTATGGCATTAAAAAAAAGCGAATAAAAAAGGCAGAGCATTGACTACCAAATGCTGTTAAAATTATGGCTAAATTCTTTTGTAAACCAGCACAATAAAAGCATATAAATCACCTAAACAACAATGGGACACGTAAAAAAACAAAGCCCAGTCATTATACTGCAACTACATGGAAATAAATCCCTTTGCTCTCCTGGACAATCCCATATTGATTTACAGGGCTGCTCCTAATGAGAGTTAATCACCCCCGAGCGTAAATGCCTTGTTTTCATTTACATTTACAATATTTTCTTGCATATAATCCACAGTCAATTTGATGAAAAGGACTTTAGTTTGGAGAAGCCATCAGCACACGAACTCAATGTTTACGTGAAGGGGCTTTCGCTTACCCTCTTACCTCCCCATAGCAGACAAATCCCTCCTATGGGATACCTTTATTTTAGTTACAGATTATACGTTATTGGGAAGCAGGGCTTTAAATGAGTGCAAGTTACCTGAAACGCGATATACGGACCAGAAAACATTATGTACTCAAGTTCTTGCCATTTCCAGCTCATGAAAGGACAACAGTCCATTGTGGACTTCTAAACTACTTAAGAGGCAACGTGCTGCTTGTTTTCATTATTTTATAAAATTCATTATCCCGTGGCCCTGAAAAGAAACTCTTAACGGCCTTTGGTTGAGCCACAGTTAGGTGTGTGTTAGAGACAGTGAAAACTCCTCCTCACATTTTTCACAGTGCTTTCCCGTCAGTCCATCCTTGCAGCGACACTCCTGCCACGACCACTGATCGACACAAGTGCCACCATGCTGGCAGGGGCTGGTTATGCAAGCGCCTTCCAGTCTGGGACACCTGAAAGAAATAAGAAAAGTGGATGGTGAAGAAAGTGCACACCATAATAAGCAGAGCAAATGTGCTGGGAAGTGTCCTCTGTTTAAATGGTACTCCCTTTCTTTCTCTCAGAGACATAAAAATGGCTCTTCTGCATAACCCTGGAAGTGTCCAAGGCAAGGTTAGATGGGGGCTCTGAGAAACTGGTCTAGTAGAAGGTGTCCCTGCCCATGGCAGGAGGGTTGAAACTGGATGATCTTTAAGGTCCCTATCAACCCAAACAATTCTGTAATTCTAAGAATCTCTGTAGACAGCTCAAGTTTCCAAGCAGATCCCAATTTTCAGCATCAATTTATAGCAGTCTTACAAAAGAGGAAGGAATTCAGAGACAGCCAAACTCCTACTATCTGTTATACAAGAGAGAAGAAGTCTTTTTAGGCATTTTTTTATGCTGCAGACTGCCAAAGCCTTCATATTACAAAGACCAGTGCAAACATAGGGGTTGAGAGAGGAAGTGGGAACGAGGAAATCTGGATAGAAGATTGACATTATTGCTACAACTGTGACTTCAAATACTGAGATGGAAAAAACAATAGAATCTGATAGTTCATCATTTCTGAAAGACCACTCAGAGGATGTGAGGGAAATTCAGTGATACTTGAGAGGCAAAGTGAGAGAACAGACATGGTGGATTAAGAGGAAATAAAAGGGAATAGAGGGTTAGCAAACCGTATGAGTACAGTCAAAACCAGGTGGAATTTATGAAGAAATCCAAGAACAGGCGCTACTCAATTTCAGCCTGCAAAGCAACTTGAATAATCACTGACAATAGAAATGTAATGATGCTGCGTTTTTTTTAAGACTCTGTAATCTTTAGCGAACCTTTAATCCAAATTCACTTTCTTCCTACATTTTTCACATTTTACAGCAAGTTCTACAGTCATTTTTTTTAACATGAACTATCTGTTGGTGTCTGAACAGAATAGCATTCATGACAGATTCCTTTATTGCAAATGTGGTCCATTTGATCCCATATATAGCAGACGTACTGATCAAAGATTCCTTGGGCTGCCAAAGCCTGGCTGGGCTCCAGGGGACGTCCATTGACTGCAAACTCCATAATGCAGCCCACAAAATCATGGCTTTCCACCTGTCCTCTTCTCTGAAGGATGGGCTCTATGGATCTGATGCCACCAACAGTAACTCGATTTGGTTGTACATCAAGAGTCCTGCAAAAGAGAAAAATAAACTAATCAGTACCAGACATCAGGATAGCGATGGCAGCACAGAACTGCAACCATCAGCCACAGCCTGCAGCTAAAATTCCTCTTCCCAAATTGGTATTTTACATTTAGAAGGAGAGACAGAGAGACCAATAGCACTTGAACTAACAGTTATAGTGGGTACGACACTAAATTCACACTCGCTTTGCATGTCAAAATTTCTATGCACTTGACTGAGCAGTGTGCTTGAGATCACAACAAATAAGGTTTTTTCCCTACTACAATTGAGATTGTAGATGATACTTAAATAGCAGGAAGATGGAGTCATTGTTTTACAAAGATGCAACACCTCTGGTAGAAGGGAAACCCTGTGCTGCAGGAAACACCATTGTGATTATTGCAAGAAATTAGCCACAGTGATTGGGAATAAAGTTGTTATCTCCAAAGATGTGATCCAAAGGCTACTGAGGTAGTCAACAGTAAACACCACAAATAAAGTTTGCTTTCTTTACTGGACACTGTTTATGAACTCAAAACTGTAACAGAAAACACCTGAAAACAAGGTCAAAGTAATTACTGTTAATATTTTTTAACGACAGCACTAATCAGGTGATTTTATTTCCTATGTCTTTATGAGCAATGAGCGGTGCTGTTTAAATAAATACATGACCCCAAATCATTAGGCAATAGATCTTAACCTCATTTATACCACAGTGCAGACTACACATGGCCATGCATTTCCTGACTGCCACCAGAGCCTGGGGACAGAGATGATGTTGAGAACTGGGGATTTCTGAGCAAACTCTTTGCTATGATCCAGTTCCATGCAGAAATGTAGCCTGACTTAGCCAGCAGCAGCACATGCAGAAGATTTAATTTGCTTTCACAAAGATGGAAGAAACTGACACTTGGGAGCCTTATCATTACTCCAACTTTCTCTGGCTTTACAGGGAGATTTCTTCTTTACTTTTAATTTTACTCCAAAAAAAACCCCAAAAAACAAGAACCCATCCAAACCCCGAACTAACCCCAGGAAATAAGGACATATTTACCAGTCAGTTGAAACAGCAACGTTGCTAACAGTGCAGTAGCCTGGCTCCTGGTCCTCAGAGCAGGAATCCACCGTCAAGGATGCCGCCTGCAAAAGGCACGCACGCAAATATGCTGAATATCACAAGGCTTTAGTCCCCAGCCACATCAACTATTTATGCTTAAGTGTATTGTATCAAGGACTTGGCTAGAAAGGAGCACTGGTGTATCATGATGTCACTTGGGATTGCAGGGTGCTTCAGAGCCACTGCTCAATGCCATACTCTGCCAGCACAGCGTGGACACCACCAAGGTGAGGATACAGAGAGGGAGCTAATGTCTGCTTCATACAGAGAAGCAGTTAAACACCAGTTTTTCACATTTGGGCAGGGTTTCTTTCCTATTTGTTTGCTTTACTCCTTGAAACTGAAGTTATTTTGGCTCATACCATATCCTACTCCTGACATGGTTCAGATAATCTGAGCAAAAAGCTGCCCCCTCCAATCACAAAGGGCGTTCCTTCAGGGGCTTCACCATGACATTAAACATATTGAACTTGATAAAAACCATGTTACAAAAGCTGAGAGTACAAACATTGAGATTACTTGTTAAAAATAATGACCCTGGGAGAAGAAACATTGAGATTGCTAGTTAAAAATAATAACCAACCACTCAATAAAACTCAAAAAGTAACCAAATGGACCTGCTTAAGGTAACCCCTTGACTAAGAGGTCATGAGGGATGTCAGCTTTGATAATGGAGAAGCATCTGGGCACCTGGAGTGAGACAGAGCTGGTGTTTAGAGAAGTATCAGGCATTATCAGTACTCACAGCAGTTTTACTCTTTATTATTAATATTATTATCACTATATTTATCCCCAAGCCAGCAAGTCCCAGACAATGAGCTTGCCTCAACCTGGTCTAGTGGAAGGTGTCCATGCCCGTGACAGGGGGGCTGGAACCAGATGATCTTTAAGGTTCTTTCCAACCCAAACCACTCTGTGATTCTGAGACTACCCATCCAACTTATTTACACTAAAGCTACTCACAGCACTTCTATTTGTAATCTCTGTAAAAGTCTAATCGAAGCTGTCACTAAAATCATGAAATAAATCCTGCTGATTTAAAAAGGAGTTTTTATTTTATTCCTTATTTAGCAAAGAATTGTCCCCACAGTGATTTACTAATAACAGATGTGCTGAAAAAAGGAAACTCCAACCAACCCTGAAGGTTAGTTATTCCCTAAAACAAATTTTCAGAAAAATAAACATAATCTCCACACTGTACATCTCCTCATGTTTCAGCTCGATGTGTGGCACAGTTTTACAGCAAATTTAAATCAAACGCCACCTTTAAAAATGCCTGAGTTTATATTTTGATTTAGATTGCTCTATGGGAGCTGAGCAAGCAGCACTGGCTACCAGTACATCATAACTCTGCAGAGGTTTTTTTCCACTGCCTGCAAATAAGTTTGCTAACAACAGCCTGTTGAAATCCCCACAGATTGTCCATGCTAGTTCCAAACACACGCTGCAAGCTGACGTGCTGTATTGACCAAATAAATTCAGAGCTCTTCGCCCTAAATCATGCCCTACAGTATGATTAAATTGTTCAATCTGCTATTTTTAATGGAAGCTTATCTTGAATTTCTTTCCATACAAATGAGCAAAGTGCTTCTCCCAAGAAATGTCAGTCAGCAGTTCCAAAGCAGATTACAGCCCTGTGTAAATGAAACAATTCAGAGAAAGAATAATAAGCTGGCTGCTCTGTATGCCACCACATGCATACATATTTTTCTTCAGAACACCAACAACAAAAACTGAAATGAGTTTTTTGTTCTTAGCTCAATCAGCATAATCTCCCTAACTTACATCGCTATGTGCTCTGCAAGCCAAGCTGCAACCCCAGCTGAAGGGCTGGATATTTGAGAATATATTTTACTTGGACCAGAGTTCATACAATTTATTTTCTGATGTTAGTCAAATGTTCCTGCTTGTTACTTAAGCATTACTCTACAGTTACCTTGCCACATTATGAGCCTTTCTATCCTGTCACTTTGCAATAGCTCAGGACTGACAACTTAATGATTTTACCAGTTTCCGATAAAATCCCACTGTGCTGTAGGAAATGACAGATTTGGAATCCTGAAGGGGGCCTATTTCATACAGTTTTGGACACCTGGGAGACATTTTTCCTGCAGCAGAAATATCTAAGACAAAGGCGATTCTCTTCCCATATTGTTTGTAAACAGGTGACGCTACTGAATAGGTTTAAACATTAAAAACAGACAAGCAAAGAAAATCACACAAAGGTATAGATTGCCTTAAATGTTTGCTTTTAGCCCGAAGCATTCATAGCTGAAATTTCTATAAATAGCCCTTTTTATGTTCTCTCTTCTTCTATAGTCCTCTGGCACACTGACAAGTAAAACATTTTCTTTCTCTGTTTTTTTTCTTCAGTGTACTTCATTTATTTGTTGCAACTTTTACGCCGTGCCCCTACACTTAGCCATTTATCTTATTTATAGAAGTAACATTCTACTTTAGTTACTAAAATAGGTACCTGGTGCATGTCAAGATTAAAGTGCACCTTTGGGCTCTACCATTAGTAAGCTGCTATGTAAATTATTAAACTTGCAAAATGCAAATTGATATCTGATATCAAAGCATGCTAAACCAAAGTCATTGCTCAACATCACAATTATCCTTTATCTTATTTGTATACTTAAGCCCTAAAAACACACAGAAATTGGATTTGCAAACCCAGCTGAAGACCGGATTTCACAGAACCACAGAATCCTTAATGTTGGAAAAGATCTGCAAGAGTTCAACCACTAAGCCAGCACTATCAAGGCCATCACTAAACCATGTCCCCAGGTGCCACATCTACACATCTTTTTAATACCTCCAGGGATGGTGACTCAACCACTTCCCTGAGCGACCTGTTCCAGGCACTGACAACCCTTTTGGGGAAGAACTCTTTACTAATAGTCAATCTAAACCACCCCTGCTGCAACTTGAGGCCATTTCCTCTTGTCCTGTTGCTTGTAATTTGGGAGAAGAGACCAACACCCAGAATAAATGGAGATATCAGGTCTTGCACTATGAACTGAAACAGAGTTTCAGGCTCAAGAGGACTGGAAGGGAGCCACAACAGGTAGAAGAGTTCATCGCTTTTATTCCCTTCATCACTTCTAGCTTGAAATACACAAAACAAAATGGGGAACCCCACCATGTATTATTGTTCTATGACTTTAATTTCAAACATGGGAAGAATACGGAATTCCACGCATGCTGTCCATTTCTGCCTGAGAAGGGAAATAGTTACTGAATATGGATGGCAAATAGATTTGGTTTCATTTCTAACTCAAACACCATGGAGTCAAAAAACTTGGCTTGGATTCAAAAAGCTTTTGGTTTATGTTCTGCTTTGGAAATATTATTAAAAAATGAGAGAAGAGGAATAGAAAACATTTACTGGAGAAAAAAATGAAGGCAGGAGAGGGGTCAGAGTGCCAGGCATATGACAATCAGTCGTCCCAGTTTTTGGCAGAGTTCTTGACCTCAGATGCATTCTGGGGAACAAAGAGAGAAGTAACTTCCCTCCTTCCCCTCAAAAAATTCTCTTAATGTAGCACCTTTTAACTCTTTAAATCTGTGCTAGAGAGGAAAATCAGGCTCCCAGTCGGATGAGATTGGTAAAATCTCTGAATTAGGTCAAGGAGGTCATGGATGCCTACAATTTTAAGTTTATCCACTTCTATTTTCCAAATGCTGAGAAAAATAATTTTGATGCTTTTTGCAATTACTGTGGTTATTAGCCATCCCTGATAATCTACACCAGTTAATTAGCCTTGTGCGTAGTCATCTATGTCATTAATTATTCCTGGCTCTCATTTTTCACATTGAGAGTATGGGGGCACTTTTCACGTTTTTTTCATTATACTTTACCATCATCACACTAAACAAACCACCACAGGGCTTTGAGTCAGTTGGAATAGGGCAGAAAAGAAGGAGGTTTTTCCCAAAGTTGGAGCTTCTGCTAGCAAAAGCAATGTCACTAATTTCACGTTCCTCTGAGTTCCCCTGGAAGCCAAAGCGACTTGGCTGAACTTGCCCTAAAACGCTCATTTTAGCATTTCTTACCATCCCAGCCCGGCGGGCAATGACGGTGTGGAACTGCCCATCAGACACCTTCTTAGCTGTGGTGAGCTTGAACGTGCCACTGCCCAGGTTGTAGGAGAACCTCAGCCTCCCTTCCACTATTTCCAGGGCCAGGAATTCTGCCCGCTCTCCGGTTTGGTTGTCGTAGTTATACAGCAGCAAGGCGTTACTCTGGATGGTGGCAAACTTTATGTAGATGTAATTATTGTTGGGATCCATACTGGGGAACTCCATATAGGACAGCTCTTCAAATCCGTAACTGTTGAGCTCGCAGTGATTCCCAAAAACACCTGAAAAATGAAGAGCGAAGTCTGGAGTGGGGGAGCTTTTTCCACACTGTGCACTCTCCCAGGAGCAAAGGATGGATGCGCTCTCAACACGGAACCTCTGATGTACAATTGAAATCCCACAACCAAGAGAAGAATGCTATTACCCACAGCTGGGTGCTGAGGTACATTATAGTTAAACTTAAAAACTGAGTTACAAAGGACAGATGCATCTATTGAAAGGCATTTTGTCGAGCTCTGTGGCTTCTTTGGAAAACACCAAACCAAGCCAGTTTGACAGCTCTGACAAGACTTGGTTGTTAATTATCATCTGGCTATGATTAATCCATTAATCCAGCTATAGAAATAAATGTGCAAGTTGAGTTTATTTTTCGCTCTGCAGCTGTTATCTGAACTGTTTCTCACTGAGTGGTTCATTTTTTATACTTATGAAAAAGCATATGTGTGATTATTATGTCTTCTCATGTTTTTACTGATATGAATATTTTGGTGCATTCTATATACTTCTTTTCAGGTCTCTGTCATGTAATTTCCCTTGATTTTTCTTTTACTGCAGCAATGATGGGAAAAAACTCACAATTTAATTTATTAATATTGGTTACATTTACAATGGGAAATGAATAAACCCTCAGGAAATGTCCAATAAAGGAAATAAAAGGGAACAGAGAAATTATTCCACATGTTAATAGAAAAACTTACTCAGCATTAGTTACAAATGCATATTGAGAACTATACTTTTGTGAGAGGGTTTTCAGCAACCTTAAAACACTGTAGATTATTTCTTTACCCTATTTCTGGGGGTTTTTTAATTAATCTGTTACATTTACTTTCATACTTTTCCATATGAACAATGGCAATTCTGGATTAATCTGCACTCAGAATCAATCTTGCTGCAATTGTGTCATGATGCCTTAAAATATCCATGTTGTTCTATGTTTTTATTGGGTTCGTTCCACAAACCAAATCTGGGATAATTAAATTCTAAAAATTATGAAACTTTTTTGGCACTACTATATGCTTCTCTGATGCAAAATACTGATGATATAGAGGTCTTACTCTTCAGCTCCACTAAAAGTGCCTGTTTGTTGTCATCATACCTCCTCCTTCAGACTGAATTTTGGACATTCTTTTGGTGAAGGTACTTCAGCCCTGAGCCAGCTGTGGTTGAGCTAAGTTTCTTCTTTAGGAAGTCAGTGGTCTTGATTTAAGTATTTCAAGCATCCATTCTTACTTTTGGACAGATTATCTATCTATCTATCTATCTATCTATCTATCTATCTATCTATCTATCTATCTAATCAGAAATATTCTTTCTAATTTTTAGGCACTGAGTTGTTTGGCCAGGTCTTATGTTTTTGTGTGAGAGAGAAAGGATCTGCTACTAGGAATGACAAATACGTATTTGTAGTGAACACATCACTTTTTAATTTTCTTTCAAGAAAAATGAGTTAATTGAACCTCTAAACACGCAGTTTTTCCAAACCTTGAATCATTTGCAAACCAGGAATCATTCACGCAGGTAAAAATAAATAGAAATATGAATAGGGAATGGGCAGATGAAGAGGAGAGGAGGAGAAGGGTACTCACCGAAGGGACAGTGGCAGAAATACCCCTCCAGCCCACTTTGGCAGGACCCACCATTGAAACAGGGGTTGCACTCACAGTAGTTGACAGGGGAGTCACACATTTTCCCTGTGAGGAAGGAACAAAAGCAATTTCCAGGTCAGACTATGCAAGGAAATAGGAAAGGCAGACTGGTGTTTTAGGTAATGAGGTAATGAACCAATGCTGAATTCATGGCCAGGAGAGAGAGTGCCAGGGACCGGCTCTGGGATGGAGAGGGGAGTCACAGACAGGATGCTGGGCTGCTCCCAGCCCTGTCATAGACATAATGTGTGGCCCAGAGAAAGCAACTTCACTTTTCAAGTGTCTCATTGTGATTATATGTACTGGTGGACTGCTGTTTGAATTGAATTGAATTTTATATTTTATTTTATTAACTAGTGTCTATAAAACAGAGATCATGCAATTAAAGGCAATGCTGAACTAAAGAACTGTAAAAATGCATCTTTTTTTCTCCCTGTTGAGTGCAATATACTCAGGAGTGCAAAGGAGATACAGACAGCCATTGCTGGACCCTGCACAAGCAGGTCATGCTGAACAGAGGCTGCTATTGTACATTATATGATTTTTCGTATTTTTCCTCATCAATTACAACCTCCTTCCTGACTTGGAGAGACCACGGTTCTCTGGAGCTAAAACAAACTACCCTGGATACAGTCCTTTCCTAAGCAGACATTGTCACACGTGGCAAATATTATTCCCCAGAGAACAAACTGAAATCACATAATTCATTTCAGCAAGGAAGGGAACCAAGAGAAAAAGTGAAGATTTTAACAGACATCAAATACAGACACGTGTATTCTTTATACGAAACCAAAACTTTCTTTGTATGGAAACATTAACTACAGAAATATTGGTCTTCATTTCTAAGGTTTTTCATTGCTTGGCTTTGATGAGTTTAGCAACACTTGCATTGCATCCCACTCTTGGAACCTCTGTTCCTGTCGCCAGCAGTGCCAGCCTTCACTGCCTGTGCTCAGCAAAAGCTTCTAAGTATTATGTTTGTCCTCCCTTTTTCACTGCAAAAATTCACAAAACCAGCCACGGTCTTCCAGACTTCTCCTGAGCTTCATCTCAGCCAGGCTATATGCACAAAGCAAGGGCTAAGATTGTTTTAATGCTCCTTTTTGCATTGGTAATTAATTATTTTATTTCTTACACCATATGCATACATTTAAGTTAAAAGTACAACATGAGCTTGCACAGAGGGTGTCCATTCTTGTATGTCACATATATCTTGTAATTTTACATCTCCCATGACAGGAATGTACAACAGGCAGTTCTTAGAGGTTGCTGGTGCTTAAAACTGCAGAAAACCAGGACCGTGCCTTAAGAACCCTGCTACCTTTTTCAGAGTTTAACAACTTGAGTCACCTAATGAAGAAAACCTCTTGTTTTTTCCCCCCTCTTCTACTTTTCTGTTTAACCTACAGTTTGCAAGCAGCTCTTCTGTGTGAGCAGCAGCTCTCCATGTGTGACTGCAAGCAGGATGGAACTGGAGCACTGGAGGATTCCTGCGGTTAATACGTCACTTGTAGATGCACCATAAATCCAGGAAACTTTTCCAGTGTCTGAATCTAATTACGCTTTGGGGGGATTTATTTATGCTTTATTCTCTAATGGGCATGACTGAAGGATGAGCTAACTTTTTATGTGAGATTTTGCTGTTTTCTTTGTTTTCAATTTATGGTGCGTAGTAGAGATCTTTGACTTGTGAAGGAGAGCACATAGCAAGAGTGAGACAGACATGCTTAAAATAGCTCAGTGATGTTGCTTAGTTTTCCCAAAAATCAAGTGTAGCTAAAAATGCTTACTCAGATTCTTGCAGTTCAATCTAACTAAATACTCCTCTTTTTCTCAGCTAAACATTAAAGCTGGCACATTTGCTGAGTCAGCAAGAGAATATGGGTATTTATTTCAGCTGCACTTACTTTAACCAATGAATAACAGCATCTTCTTTATGCTTAACCATTGTTTGAAGAGTTCTTGAAACCAACAGACGTGTGTTTAGAATAACAGAATTATGGAATCATAGAATGGTTTGGGCTGGAAAGGGCCTTAAAAACCATCTTGTTCCAACCCCCTATCATGGGCAGGGACATCTTGCACAAGACCAAGTTGCTCAAAATCCCATCCAAATTGGCCTAGAGGAAAATTGAAGTTAGCTGAGGTTATAGATCAATTCTCGGCTGAAATTCTGAAAGATGCAAGGTATTCATTTCTGCATCAGAAAGATCTTTTTCTGAAGACCATGAAAATTAGGAGAATGCTGGATAATTGGTAACAGACAGCATTCAACATTTATCATTCATCACCTCCAGCTGATGCTATCACAGGCAGGGACTTACGCAAAAATCTAGAGTTCCTCAGACTTTTTTTTTTAATTGAAAAATGTAACAGGAACAGATATCAGCTGAATGCTCTTGAGTTAAGATTTCAGCTGATTTGAGAGTTTTCGTTTTCATGGTTCTCTGTGTCCCTCTTTTAAAGTGGTTGTTATAATATTCTAATCTTGCATTTGAAACAACTTCACAAACCTACATTACTTCATCTTAATGAATCCTGGAAAACAGGAAATGAAGGGTTCAAAGGAAGGGCAGACAACTACTGTAAATCACCAAGTATATTCCCTCCAGAAAGTGATTACTTTAAAAACAAAACCTGTTCATCATTAAGAGATATAATTATAACAGATTGTCCAAACCCTAATGATGTTGCTCTGAGGTAATCAGTCTTTATAATCCTATCCAGTGAAAAGAATGACACTACCTTTTGCAGTATGATGAAGTGAAATGCAGCTGACAAAACATAATAAATCAAGGAAAAATAAAGACTCTCAGTTTTCAGGTACACCATTATAAAGGTCTACAGCTCATGTACTCTAATTTACAGTGAACAGAGAGTCTGTCCCAGAAAATACTTATTTCTACTTGCATGCACTACCACGTAAACATTATTTTTTTACCAAGCATGCAAATTCAATTATGAGACTGTATTTTCATTCCAACAGAAGCAGCAAAGCTATGTATGGGGAACTGAATTAGAAATCCACTATTTTGGATGCCTCTTTTTTGTTGTTGTTGAGGCACTCAAGTCTTATATTCATGAAGAAACAGTTTGAGGCTTTATTTTTACATCCACTGTGGCTATCTTTAATCACATATGAATGCAAATTAAGAGCCCAAGCAGCTGTGTTCTCTTTCTGTTGGTAGTATAATAATGACATAATAGCCTCTATGTCAAGCATTCTCAAATAATCAGTACACTGACATTTGTTTGCAGAACCTATTGAATATTTAATTTGCAGAATTTCAAATATGCTTTTGTAGACATAAAATGTCTAAATATACTGTGTGTTAACCATGATCTTATCTAGTAAGTTCTGTTGATATTAAACTCCAAAGATATTTTGTCTTTTAATTACACTGGTGCCATTTGTCTTCTGTCTTGATCAATTAATCTCAGGTCACTTTAATAACTCTTGATTCTGCGATCGCCAACTGATTAAACAACATCTGACTCCCAAACAGAAACGTCTGCCTCAGTGGCAGTCTATTTTAAGGTTATTTGTGTTGACAAGGAGTTTAAGAAAGCTCCTATCAGATGCCACATTTAATTCATGGCATGAAAGAAATCCAACACTTCAAACTCTAAGAGTCTCTCATCATTTTCTCTTAGTAAAAATACTCTAGTAAAAATACTCATCTTTTTTTTTTTTAAACTTGTCACATGCAGAGCTTGATTTTTAGCTGACATAAGGGCTGAGTATTAAGGTACAAGCTTTAATACCAGAAGAAATCAGCTGGATGCTTCATAAATGTTTCAAATTACAGTCTAGAGGCATACACTGTAGTTTGCTGCTGGAGCTAATGAAGTGTTTTGCTTCACTGCAACAGCAAACACATGCCCATATACTCTCTGATGCTAATGTCCTCAAGAGTTACAGGGCATGGGTGCCCTAGAATTATTTTGCCATGCTCCTGGCAAAATAATTTGATGTGCTAATACAACATGAAATAAAATCCTGGACTGGTAACTTAATTAGAACTGCTTGTCAATTAACAACAATTGCTTCTGACCTGAGGCTCACGAGCATATTTGTGAAGTTCATGCAGAAGATCTCATCAGCATCCTTGATATTGCACTGAACATATATCCACTGCTGCAGCTGTGATTTAAATTAAGTAGTTAAACCTTTACTTTGAAATTAATTAATTGTCTCCTCCATTCTCTCCTGCACATATCTGCTTTAAGTAAAAAATCCCAAAGGAACAGTGGATCCCCTGATCCCTGCATGGGTTACAGGTGAGTTGTGGTGGTGGTGGTGGCAAGTCCCACTTCAGAACGGACACAGCTGTGCTGAGCTGGGCTGGGGCTTCTGCAATACAGAACTGCTTCTTAGAAAAGGCACTGAAAGCCTTACCTAATCTTCCTTGGTTAAAATTTTTTTTCTGATTTCTATAAAAGGTGGCTCTAAGCACTGGTTAAAATTGTTCAGACCTTCCTTAAATACCCTACTCATGGCAGAAGCAAAGGCCAGCCTGCTTTTCTAGGGTTACAATGCTGCTGTGTTTGAATGTGTAATAAATACCAGAGAAAAAGTACTCAGAAGGGGTAGGAATGCTGCAGACATTTCTGGGCTTAATGAAAAAAATAAATGACAAAGGGACAAAATACAGAACAGAGAGGTTGACCATTTTGCCCGAATTCTGGTTTTTCCCATATCCTTCATCTGTTTTCTGTCCTGCAAGTAATTTGGGGCTGAGGCTGATTTTCTTGCTTGGCACACTTCTAGCAGACTCGAAATGCTCCCACAATATGCATACCAATAACATGTACAGAAAAATCATACTTAAGCATTGCAAATGATTTCCATACGTTTAAAAAATTTTAACAGCTCTCGCAAAAATCTTTCTGTTCTAATGCAAATCAGGTAAGTGAGATTTGCCTTGGGAGAGAACTAAAATAAAACAATATTGCAGGCACCTGGTCTTCTGAGTTTTCACACTATTAATACCTCATTTTGCATGATCTCTTCATCTACTGGGGATGTTTGTATTCAGACAATCTCAGGCTGAGAAGACACATCTCCACGCTCTCACCACCTTTTCTGGACTGTAAGGTATAGAGGAGTAAAAACATACCTGTGTACCCAGTTTTACAAACGCAGTTGAAGCTTCCCGGGAAGTTCTGGCAGGCAGCACCATTTTTGCAGGGGTTGGAAAGGCACTCATTGACGTCCCTCTCGCAAGCCATGCCGGTGAAACCCTCTGGGCAGCTGCAGGAGAAGCCCCCCACCAGGTTGTGGCAAGTGCCATCATTGTGGCAGGGCGACGGGAGGCACTCATCGATGTCGGTCTCGCACAGGCTGCCATCGTACCCCGGCAGGCACCTGCAGACGAAGGGCCGCAGGGGCTCGTTGGCCACGATGATGACAGGCACGCTCTCGTGAGTCCGCAGGGCCGGGCTCACCGCCAGCCTCCTCAGGCAGCTGCCTCCGTTCTGGCAGGGGCTCTGCAGGCACCAGTCGTGGTCCACAGCCTCGACCCGTACCCCACTCTGGCGGAAGAGGACGTCCTTGATGCTCTCGAAGAAGGTGGCCACGCCGCTGGGGTTCACGTACTGGTTGTTGCCGCGCTTGACGGCCGCCATCAGGAAGGTGTGGTTGCTGTCCTCGTACAGCCCGTAGAGCTGGATGGCCGTGCCCAGCCCCGTCAGCTGGGAGCTGGCGATGCGCAGGAAGTGCAGGTAGTGGTTGGTGAGGAAGTCCCGCACGCTGTGGGCGCTCAGGCGAAGGAGGACGCTGTTGTCGATAGTGCTGTTGCTGAAGCCCGCAAAGAAAATCCGGACGCTGCTGGTGACGGCTCCGTGCAGCCCATCATTGCTCAGGACAGCCAGGTCAAACGTGCCGTCCGTGGACCTTGCCTGCGAGTGCAGATCACAGGTGCCCCCGGGAATGCTGAAAAGGCTGGTGACTCCTGAGGTGAGGGAGCACTGGAAGCTGTCTAGCACATCTGGATCCTGCGGCTTTACATTGCCCAAAATTCCACCTGGGAAGAGGTTGCCATAATAATGAACAAAGATTTCGACTGTTCTGGGCTGAGACGGGTTATCATTTTGGTCTATTACCTTGATGTGCACAGTTCCTGTGGAAGACATCTGAGGAACACCAGAGTCTCTCGTAATCACTGAGAGGTAGAAATCACTGATTTGCTCCCTGTCAATCTCCCTCGTCGTTGTCAGGACTCCAGAGGTGCTGAGGCTGAAGTAGCTGGTGGCAGGGCCAGTGCTGAGCAAGTAATATGTAAAAGGACCTTGGTTGGGAGGGAGATCAGGATCTGACGACTGAAGCGTCATCACCAGAGTTCCTGCGCGGTTATTCTCCAAGACTTCTCCTTGGCTGGTGGATAAGGTAGGGCCGTTGTCGTTGATATCTTCCAAAGTTACCAACAGAGAGGCACTTCCTGTTGCAGATGGCGTTCCCGAATCAATGGCCAGCACAGACAGGTTGTAGACAGGCAGTGTTTCTCGATCCAGCTCTGCAGTGACCATCACCTGTCCCGTCTGCGGGTTGATGGAAAAGGCGCTGTTCTCGTTGCCAGACCCGATGAAATAGGAAAACCTGCTCCAGCTAGGGACAGAATCTGAATCAAAGGCACTGACGAACGTGACATGGGTGCCTGGAGGAACCCCCTCGCTGATCTGTATATTGTAGGTTCCCAAAGTAAAAACAGGAGGATCGTTGGCATCCAGGATTGTGATATTAACAGTTACTTCATCTATATCTGCACCACGAATGCTCCCCAAATTTTTTGCAAGGACTTTCAATGAGATTCGTTCTTCTTTTTCTCTGTCAAGAGGTCCTGAAACGTAGATCTGGCCACTTTTCTCATCTATCTGGAAGCCCTTCTTTCTGCTGTTGCCAAAGATGAGATAGTGGACTTCTCCATCAATTCCCATATCACGATCACTTGCAAAAACTTCACCTACAGCGGTACCTTTGGAGGCTGCCTCTGAAACCTCAAAATAATAAAGCTTGGATACAAAACGGGGCACATATTCATTTGTCCCTTCTAACTGGATGTTGACAGTAGCAAAGCTGCACCTCTCTTCATCTGGAACATTAAAAGCCTTTACCGTTAAATGGTAACTCTGCTTTGTTTCATAATCTAAAAATCCCTGGGTGGTGATGGTTCCCGTGTTGGGGTCAATGACAAAGAGGTCGCTGTCTGAGGACTGGATGACATAGGCAATCACAGCGTTAGATCCAGAGTCAGCATCAGTGGCGTTTAAACAAATAACAGTTGTCCCACTGGGGGCATTTTCTAACACGGTGGGAAAGTACTCCTCAGGGCTGAATGCTGGTGAGTTATCATTGACATCAATGACATTAACAGTGACACCACAGTAGCCTGTTCGGGACACCCACCCTCCATCTGTGGCAGCAACAACCAGCTCGTGCTTTTGGTGTAACTCAAAATCAAGCGGTTTGGCTAGCGTCAGTGTACCAGTGGTTGTATTAATAGCAAAGATTCCAGCTTCATTTCCAGAGGAAATATTGTATCTGATTAATCCGTTCATAGCAGCATCTCTGTCTCGTGCTGAAACTGTCCTGACCACTGTTCCAACGGAGTAGCTCTCTGGGACAGTAACACTCATGTGACTCTGGGAAAACTCAGGTGTATGGTAATTTTCTTCTGTCACTACTATTTCAACAGCTACCTCAGATGAGAGTGGGGGATTACCCTTGTCCTTGGCTTTCACTTTAAACAGGAAGTTCTTGTTCAAATCAGCCATTAGTGAAGATGACACAGAAATCCAGCCTGTACTCCTGTCCAGTCTGAATTTATTAGTTTTGTTCTCATCAGAGATGAAGTATTCCACTTCAGAATTCAAGCCAAAGTCCTTGTCATCCACTGCAGTAACTTTAATTAAATTTGTGCCAACCCTCACATTCTTAGTAACAGGAGTGAAATATTTAGGAGCAAGGAAGAGCGGTGCGTTGTCATTGCTGTCTACTATGTTTATGGTGACAGTGGTCTCACTCACCAATGGGGGACTGCCCCGGTCTGATGATGTCACGATGAAGCTGTGCCTATTGATGTTGACATTGCTGGAACCGCTGGAGTTTTGGTACCTTAAGTACTGCTTGTTGAAAATCTCTCCCGTGGTTGCGTTAATGCGGAAGAACTCAGACTGGGATTTTATGAAGTAGAAGACTTGACCATTAGACCCTTCATCTGGATCGGTGGCTGAAACCTGGGTGACCTTTAGCCCAATCCCTGGAAGCTCAGGACACTCCAGGTAATAGGATGGTTTTGTAAATCGTGGGGCATTGTCATTGACATCTGTGACAAATATGGTGACATCTGTGCTCACCGTCCATCCCGAGTCATGCGCAGAGACCCTGATTCTGTAGCGGTCGATGTCCTCCCTGTTCAGCGGTCTGCTGATGGTGATGTCCCCGGTGCTGGGATTTATGGTAAACGGGAGACTCGTATCCCTTATGGAGTACCTGCTGACGGCGTTCACCCCAATGTCCTCATCTGATGTTGTGACACGCGTTACTGTAAAACCCAGAGGTGCATTTTCAGGCACAGAAGCACTGAATATCTGTGAAAACCTCGGAGCATTGTCATTTTCATCTAAAATATTAATGATAACTTTGACAGTTGTGCTCTGGAGCGGTGTGCCTTTATCTGAAGCTTTGATGGTTAGTGTGTACTGAGACAGTTTCTCCCTGTCCAAGGGCCGGACACTTCTGATCTCACCAGTGGCCCGACTGATACTGAAACTGTTTTCAGTATTGCCCTCAATTATTTCATAATTGAGCTGTCCATTTAGACCACTGTCTCTGTCGACAGCAGCCACCATCAGTATCTTCCGTGGGGACAGGTTCTCTGCTATTTCTGCAATGAAGGGATCTTGCTCAAACTCCGGCATGTTATCATTGACGTCAATCACCGATACTTCCAATTTCTTGTAAGAGGAAAAGGGGGGAAAGCCCGTGTCTCTGGCCTCAATCCACACCACATATTTCTGTACGGCTTCGAAATCTAAAGCCCGCCCAACAGAAAGCTGTCCTGTCACCTGGTCCACCAGGAAAGTGCTGCCCAGGTTACCGCTGGCGATGTAATAGGACAAGGAGCCTCCTCTGGCTGAAGATCCAGAGACGGTGGTGACTAGTGTCCCGACTGCTTGGTTTTCAGGGAAGGTAAAGGTCTCCTGCTCTGCCTGAACACGAGGAAATTTGGCTTTGTCCACAAACCTCACGGTGACAGTGGTAGAGTCTGTCTTGGGGTTCCGGCCGCCATCCCTCACGTGAACAGAAATGGTGACTTCGGACTCTCCCACCAGTGGTTTTGCAGCCAGGATTGCCCCCCTTGCTGGATCAATGTGGAATTTCTCAGAGTTCTTCCCCATGAGGGAATAATGGAGCTCGGAGTTGGAGCCGGCATCTGCGTCGGTGACAGTCACAGCAAATACGAATGAGCCTGAAATGGAGAACAAAGCTAGGTCAGTCCTTTAATGAATGCACTGACTGTGAGAAACATGATGCCAGCCTTTCACTCGGAAGCATATGCTGGAGCAGCATGCTCTTCCTCACATTGCCCTGAAAATGAACTGCTTTTTTCACAAAAAGGTGAGTTCAGCATGGGGCAGGTGAGTCTGTGAGTCCATAAGACATGCACACAGCCAAAAAATGCTGAGTTGAAAAACGGGATACTGCATTCAGAGAGATGGATGTACAGATCTCAGTAACTGGGAAATAGACTTGCAGCCTTTTGGAGGCCTAGCAGCCTGCTTCTAGACCATTCATACAATAAAAACCATAAACCCAGTAAGACTGAATGCTACTTTGATTTTTAAAATTACTCTTAGCCTATTTGTCCATGAAGAAACTCTACCCTGGAATTAAAGGACTGTGAAGGTTATACATGTGAACAGGCAGCATCCACAGACATTTACCCATCAGCACCGTCCCTTGCAATCCCTTCTCCTTTCCTCAGGTGCAGCTCCTTTCTCCCCACTAGCCCCTTACTTCTCATTTTCTAACAGTATTCCAAGGACAGTAACTAAGAGGACTGCATTTTTAAAAGCACACTGGTAAAATAGAAATACAGAACTATTGCACACTGGTACAATATCATGATTACACTCAGACTTTTCAGGTATTTTGAATTTATGTTTCACATTAAGCTTGACTGTAAGGGCATAATTTGCATTATCCTCTACCTTTGCCCAGGAGAGGCAAGAAGAATCTTCTCTGCAAGGAGAACCCAGGGTGTCCTTTCTCACCAGACTTTCCAGATCTAATGCACAGCACGTCTTTCAAATCTGACACTGTCCAACCAATTTGCAGAACACTGTTCATGTTTTACTGTTACTAAAACTTAGGAAATACCCAGTTTCCTATAAAAACCATGCTCTTTTCAACCTCTTAAGGGAAAATAATTTACAGGCAGGAATGACTTTGATAGCATGCCTTAAAACTATACTTCATGTCACTATTTGTCATGTGCAGTGATTTGTACTCCAGGGGCAGGAACATTTAGACAAGAACAGTATTCAAATCCCTGTGAGAAATGGGACAGGAAGAAATGAAGATTTTGTGCTTCAGTTATTAAAATTATGCTATTAATATTATTACTAGTTCCCCTTTTTAAACTAATTAAAAATTACCAAAAAGAAAAGAAAGTTGTAAATAAGAAAAGTGGATACATCCCTAGGTTTTTGCTAAGTTAAAAACGGAGTAAACATGGCTTAGGTTTCTAGTTAAAAGAGATTTCTTACAAAAAGCACCCAAAAAGATATTGCCAGAAAACATCAGGTTAACCTATGCATACTCCTCATGGAAAGAATTTAAAGAAACACCCCAAAAACAACCAGACAAAGGCACTACTCAGATTACCCAAAGTTTCACCAATGCAATAATAAAACAATTTCATAATGTTGTTCTGGAAACAGAAGAATTGTAAACAAATTCATTCTTCCATAAAAAGGAGAAGTATTTGCAATTGTTTAAGAGACAAAATCCAAGACATGGATATAAGCTTTTTTTTTCTATTAAAAGAAAATTTATTTTGTAAACCATTTGTCATGGAATCTTCTCTGTAGCCATCACATATCCATGTATGTGTATGTATGTGAAAACATGGAACATGAACTGAACCAGAAATTAACTCCTGTGTTGAGGGAAGTAACTTTAATTTGTAGGCTCCACAAAAGGAATACTGCTGCTTGATTACTTTTATTTCATTTTACTTCACCACTTGGCTCAAGGAAAGGCAACATAATTAACATCTGACATAGACATGGCATTTTTGGAAGAGGTTGTCAAACTCCTGTTTAAGAATTGCTCAGAGGAGAATTTCAGAAATAAAAACAGGCCATCGTCTTCCTACCCCTGGCAAAATAATAACTTTTTTTGAGTGGGTGATCATTTACAGTACATCTACTTTCTGTAACTACAGGAACATAATTGAATTTGGATGGGAGGAACGCAGTAGAAAAAACCTGCTAAATTGTGGATGGTAAATTGAGGTTTGTTATTCCTCGTTCCCATGCAGCACAAAGATAATGCCACGATAATAACTGCAGAGGAACATCTCAGAAACATTTCTGGTGGCACAGCTTTGCATGTCATTAAGATGTTGCCCAGAGAAGCTGTGAATGCCCATCTCTGGAAGTGTTCAAGGCCAGGTTGATGCGGGACTTTGCGCAATGTGATTTAGTGGAAGAGGTCCCTGCCCATGTCAGGTGGGTTGCTACTGGATGATCTTTAAGGTCCCTTCCAACTCAAATCACTCAACTATTCTCTGTTTATGGAAGTGCCTTTATCCCGAGCACTGCCAGTGATGAGGTTACCTGAAGTGGTGGGCGACGGGACGTGGGTGACGTAGGGGTGGTGCTGGAATTTAGGCGGGTTGTCGTTCACGTCGGCCACGGACACGAGCACGCTGGTGGAGCTGGAGAGAGCCCTGGGGAAGCCCCCGTCGCTGGCCACCACCACCAGGGTGTAGTTCTCCCGGGCCTCTCGATCCAGGAGAGCGCTGGTGATGATCTGTCCCGTGGAAGGGTTGATGGTGAATTGTGAATTGCCACCCGTAAGCCTGTAGCTGTTGGAGAGGAAAACCAAGAAAGAAAAATTGGATTAGTATTTCAACAGGCAGCCTGCTGCCTTAAGATAATAATAATTTTCTATACTCTTCAGACCACCATGCTGATACAGACAGTCAGATTTTCTTCTGACTCTCCATCTGTCTTCACCATTTTACTTTTTCAAATTTCAAGGCCTGTCATAAATGACATTTCTGGGGATTTCCAAGCATTGCTGTTTAACACAGATTTCTGACACATGAGCTGACTGAGCCTTTGGATGTTTGAAGATACCATTGGACATACTCTCAAAAATGCCTACAGGAGGCATCCTCCAGTGCTTATTTCCCTGAGCTAATGCATTAATTGTTACTCCAAAAGGCAGATGTGCCTCTTAACTGAACCTGCAGAATATAATTAGAAAAAGTAGTAGTGTTCTTCAAAATAAAACGATGACCGTTTCACAAAATAAAATGAACTTTTCATATCCATGTTGTTTCCTGAAACCAAGTTTTGCTTTTCAGGATTTCAATGTTAATTTATAGTAATTCACAGCAAATTAGCAACCACAGAGCTCTGTTAAGAGAGACTAATTGGGACCAGAGTCTGACCCTGGATGGGTGTATGTATGTGTGTGTGCACACATCCCCATGTGATCTGGTAAGAACAGACTGTGTGCTCACTGCAGACACATCGAGGGGCTACCTCTGGCTCCCTACCACACTGAGTTTGTCCCTTCTCTTGGAATGCTTATCCAGCTAGTGTTCATACAGAATGAATCTCAAAGATGTATTTTTAAAGGCACTTGGTTAATATTACCTTTTTTTAATAATTCAGGTAATGGATTTTTGAGAAAACCGTGGAAACAAACACTGGATCAAATGAACAATTCTCATATTCAATATCATAACCCAACACAGCTGTGGTTAGCATTGCTCCTCTGCTAGAGTGCAGTAGCAGCTTTCCTGAGGTATGATTCTATGAAAGATTCAGAATAAAGTGGCTTTAATGAAAGAGATTAATATTCCTGTCTTCACCTCTTTAAGACCAGAACAGGTTATGACAGCAGTAATAACACAGCCCAGAAGCTGCACCGAGAGGGTTGAGAGCCAGCCTGTGTAATAAGCTGTGGCAACTTCTCCTGCTCAGTCATTAATCTCTACACAACGCCACGAGCATACTTTAATTGCTTAATTATGATATAATGTGATGGCCATATGCAATTATTCTCCAGCCATAGCAATGTGCACCTAGAATAGAAAGAATGTGCACAAAGCCTAAAGCACCACTTAAATCTCTCTAAACAGCAGCACCAGGCACATTTCATCTCTGATTTGCAGTGATTTAACCCTGAGTGGGGTATTGCAGATACAGAAAGTTTCTCTTCTGTGTTTCCACATGTATGTGGCGGCTCAAATGTTAGCACTGGAAAGATACCATGAATTTATTTCTTTTTTATAAAAGGAAATAATAAAGACATATTACATTTGTCATAAGATATTCTGAATTATATCTGCATGTAAACCAACTGGACAGTGTACCAGTGTCTCAACATAGCTGCAAAAAATCCAAACTCAACCCAAAATACACTAAACAGAACCAAAACCAAAAATCCCCTTGAAACTCTAATGGTGGCAAGTGGTATAAAAGGAATTTGATCCAAACACTTAAAATCTGGCCTTTTGACTCATATGTCTGCTACCTTTAACAGGACTGCTCAAGTGTGCATTGCCATTTACAAGCCCATCACCCTCCTTTAAAGACTTCACAGGTTATCACCAGAAACAAGAGAACAAGAGTTGGCACGTATGGAGAGGTGACAGTTTTGCAGAAGATTAAACACTTCTTTCAAAACACAGCACATTTTTTGGCTTTATGTGAAAATGTCAGCCAAGGATTTTAAATATCCCTTTTGGAAACCAAAGGTTTAATTCTGAACAGACTGTAACAAGACTGAAAAGGAGTTCTGAGTGCTCAGCACCTCTGACAAGATGACCGTACATGTTCTGGTCCTTCTGGCTTTCACCAGTTTTGTAATACCACTCATACTTTAGGATCTACTTTAAATGCTGAATCTGGACAAGTTCTGTCCAAGAAAAACAAAGTCTGTTCCTGAGCCTGAAGAGTGTAAAACAAAACCTGAAAACAATGTTTTAATGTCTACTTATGAAGGGAAGAAATATTTTTATCAACTAATTCTATGATGCGGTACTGAGTGAATGACAAAGACTAATGGTAGAGATATTAAAGCAATTTAACCACGCTAAAGAAATCCAAGAGCACTCTGATAATTTCTGATTACAGGACACAATCATTACAGTCATTCATGCTGCATGGAATTCTTTTTTTTTTATAAAGGAGCTTGCCAGAAATAGTTTCTTAGACTATGAGTGAACAGAATTAAAAGCTTCATTGTTTCACAATTTAATAAATGGTAATTTTGGATGATTTTCAAATATCTAAAGATGTTTAAACGTCAAGCTTCTATTTTTGGCTTGTAGCTAGTTGGAAAAAAAAAATTTCAGTATTTTATAGACATTGCTTTGCCATAACATAGTTCTGTTTCATTTTACTTCCTTTAAAAAAAAAGTGACACAGTGGTACTCTTGTGCTCTTTGAAGAAGGAACTGAGGTGAACTAACAAAGGTAAATAAGGAAGCTACTTTTATATCCTGCTTTGTGAGTTTGGAAACAGTGATTGTTTGCACCTATTTAATGATAGGCAGATGTGGTAAGATTAAGGACTATTACAAATTTGCTTTGCATTCCATTCGCAATGTATTTGTCCTCAGTGGATAACCTTCAGCTTGTCACTGCCCCTCAGCATCTTCATTACTCTTGTCTGTGGAACTGGGGATGGCTAGTGTTCAACCCAGTTAAGTTCCATCAGCTGAGCCCTGCAAACCCTTTGGCATGTAGTGAAAAAATGCCAAATTCCAACTTTTTACTGGTTTTCTGAATGGCGTAAGCTTTATGCCATACCTTGGGTAATTTCCATGCTAAACCGAAGACATTAATCGAACAAAGCTTTACTCAAGGAGCACATTTGCTTTCAGTGAAAATTGCGCACTACATGAAAAGGTGTGAATGCAGCAATGCAGGTAGTGGGTGCAGGTACAAATTGAACTGGTTTGCTTTTCAGTCAGTAAAAAAATAAGGTAACTCCACAACTCTATTTGTCTTCAATATAACTCTAAAAGCCTATAAACAACAAAAAGACACATTTGCCCAAATAATTTAGTTACACACATAAAGCTGTTCTACTTTGTCTTACAAGCCTTAAGGCAAGCTAGTGATGGACACTGGGGAGAAAGAAATCTTCAGGCAAGATATGAGGCAGTGTTACATGGAGCAACAGTAATCGACCTACCTAATAACAGCATTTGCAGAAGCATCGGCATCCGAGGAGTTTACGAGCAAAATATCTGTCCCTGTGGGAGCATCCTCCGGAACAGTGGCAAAATACACGTTAAAGGCGAATGTGGGGACATTGTCATTGACATCATCCACTGTGACAGCAATGGTTCCAGTGCCAGTGAGGGCAGGAGATCCTGCGGGAAAGGGGGGATACAAAGTGCTAGAGGTTACAAACACCAGCATGCTAATCGGAGGTCTGCCAGCCCCGATTTAGAGCCGAGCGCTTGAGCATGTCACAGTTCACAGAGCAAGAAAGCCTGCTCAACACAGAGGACAGGGTCAGGCTTGTTTCAAAGTCATCTTGACATAAAGTACAAGTTGTGAAAGACAGAAAAAGAGAAAAGTTATTATTTTTCTTGATCTATCTAATTCCAGAAATATTTTGTAATACAAGCTCAGTGGAAAAAGATGGTCTTGGAACTGCCCAGAAAGCCTTCCTGTAACAATTAGGACCAATTTGAAGATGTGGTTGACTTCCCTATTTCTCTGTGAGAAGACCTTCAAAGGTGGCACGCTGACAGACGTGAAGACTCCAGCCCTCAATTTATTCATCCACAGAACAAATAGAGTGGAAACAGTGGCAAAACCCAGCTTTCCGTGTGGCTTTTCCACTGTTGGTTACACTCCTGACCCGGGGAGACCTTCTGGGAGTGGGTGAGAAGGTTGCAATGAGTCTCCAGCCCTGTTGAGACTCATTCTCTCCGCAGAAGCAACCATCTATAGCAGCAAATAATGCTCGCTCCAATGGGATACTGGCTTACGGGAAATCAGACTGAACTTATTTAACCCGGGGCTTTCATCCTACTTGTTATTCTAAACTTAACTCTGATGAGCAGAAAGAGCATGAAATAGCATGTTTATTCATGTGCAATCTCTCAGTATTTGTCCTCTTAAGCCTTTCCTTTGTCAAATCCAAAAAAAGACAATGAAGACTCTTACAAGCTCATGTTAGTTTTGTCAGTCCATTCATTACACATCTTTTCAGCCAAGAATCAGCAAGACATCTTCTGCTAACCGAATTCTTCCCCTGGAAAAAAGGGATCGTTCCCTTCTTCGAATACATAGGAAGGAGCAGGAAAAAGTGATAGCAGGGCATAAAACACTGAAGTCATGGCCCCTTTTACTCAAAAGACAGATGTCGACCACGCCTGTTTCACCCAAGATTGCATCGCTCTCCCCTTCCATCTCAGACACAACAATTGAGCGTTTGCTGGGCTCGAGAAAAGCGAGGATAATGAAATGCTTTGGCCCAGAGACTGGCGGAGCCCTTGCCGCGAGGCAGGCATATTACGCGGAGCTGTCACTTGATGGAACGCAGGCCACCCCGTGTGACCGCCCCAGTCCTTCCAGCCCGGCAGATGATTGGGTCACTGTTATCCAAGGTTATTGCTGGAGCTCAACCTCAGGGCTGGGAAGGAGGCAGGCTCTGCTCTTGGGTCTCATCTGCTCCTGGCAAGGGCTCCAAACACAAAGTTCTTATATAAAAGGAGAAATAACAACCCATTTTCCCACACGTTAACCCTTGAAGGCTGAAGAAGCAATGCGGCAAGAAGCTGGGAGCAGCCTCAGCACGGGAAGGAGGATTTTTCACCACAAAATGCTCTGCAGCAACGTGGTTTAATGCCCAAATGGGCTGAGTGATAGAGCTTCCAATTGAAAGGTGTTATAGATCTCGCAAGGCTGGATTTGGAGGCTGCTGATCAGAGGGGAAGGATCAAAACGCCGAGGAAAGAACGTGCAAGCCAAGGAGTATAGGTTTCACATCACACAATAGAGGCCTTTCTCTGCTCTGGTCTGAGGTAATTCACTCTGCCAATTAATACGCTTTCAGCCAGGAAGGTTACATTAAGGCAGTAAGTCTGACTCATTTTTTAGCCTCTTTTTTTTTTTTTAATTCACGATTTTGTCATTTAGCCAAACACATATAGATAGAAAAGTCTGCAAAAGTGTTCTTGATTGCTGAAATATTGCCTGTGAAGTGTTTATTATTACTGCATTAAACGGAAGAGAGTCATCAGCAGCGTTTGCTGCATGTGTCATCAAGCTCTGGCCTTCCAAAAGCATTTTATTGACATTCATCTCGCAGCTAATGAAATGAAAGGTTGAAAGTTGTAAAGTTTCGCAGCTGATTAAACAATTTATATATAATTCAGAAATTAATCTTGGGTCAGTCATGTTCAAAGAGCATCAGTAATGCAATTCAGCCTGGAAAAGAAAGCTAACTCACAGCTAAAACCTGAAACTCGTTGTTTAAAATGTATTTGCTAAGACAAAGCCAAGGCCAGAAAATTCACACCATGGGTCAAAAATGAACAGAGGTGGCAGCACTTTTAGATCCCAGCCTTTGCCTCATGCCCCAATCCCTTATTCTCCAATTCCCTTTCCTCTCTAGAAGTGTCTGTGAGGCACCATGCAGCGCAGTATGGGCTCATTTGTGTCAGCCTCAGGGAAGGGACTACACCAGCCAAGGCTGAGCACCACACCAACAAAATTAGCTGGGGTAACGTAAGTAACCCAGACCTCATCAACCTTAGCTTGTGGCTGCAGAGTGCTCACAGAGACATCCCAGAAGTCCCATATTAATTCAGCTGTTTGCAACATCCCAAGTCACTGCTCCTCGGTTCGAAACCCCAAACCTTTCTCATCTTACTTGGATGGAAAAATTCACGTATTTACATTGGTTTCCTGTCTGTGTAGTTATCCAGATATGTGTTTTTTCCTCTAAGTAAAATATCACGTCCACAAATTTACTCCTTTCTTCTATTACACTGAAAGACAAAGTTGCAATTTCACAGAGAGTCCTCAAAGCTTTTACTTAGTTGAAATTAAATTACTAGCTCACATTTCTGCAGTTACTGAGAAATATAAGAAGAGGAAATTACAAATGAAGTAATTTCATATGGAAAAGAAATAGCTCGGGGCCAAATTCTACCGTCCTCAGTGAACTTCCAGTGAAAGCTGTGCTTGCATAAGGACCACAGAATTTGGCCCTTGGTAATAAGCAGGTTTCATAAAACGTACATGCCATATTTGTGGTGAGAGAAGTAGTTTCCATGGTCAGGCTGAGTTCCCAGATTTCTTAGTTTTGCTTCAATAGCAAATCTTCCCCAAGTCAGTTAATTCTTATTAGGGTAGAGCATCACCCCTATTTTATTCAAACTGCTCTTAATATTTAGCGTAAGTGCAGTAAATTTAGTGTAAATTCTGCAATATTAGCCAAACACACAAGATGACCCCAAACCATTCTTAATAAACTAGACATGTTACAACCTATCTAAAATTGCTGTACATAGCCACACAAGCCTCTGAGTACTTTTAAAAACAGCCCTGAGGGTTAAAGCCACAAAGAGACATAAACTTTTCCCTTAGTGAACTCGCATCAAAAATTTCTATGATCTTTCACGTTAGCCTGAACTATTTTTCAGCAGAAGCAGCAGGTATTTCTTTGTCAGACACTCCTCATTTAGAGCAGTTCTCTAGTGTTATACAACTAGTAGGGTTTTTTTTTCCAAATCTCAAAATACTACGTCTCACAGAGTCTTAGAATATCCATGTTGGACAAAAAATTTTCTAGAAGGATGAAGGAGTGAAGGAACCAAATGAGGAATAATGAAAGAACATAAAATCGATTATGTGAACTGAATGGGAGATATTGAATTGGCTGTTCTCATTCAGTGAGTAGCAAATCTTTAAAATTTATAAGATGGTGCCATTCATATATTATTGTCATTATAGTTGTGAATTTCCCATCTCTGTATGCTGAGGTCTGTTTCTATGAGCTGCACAGTTTATTTTCTAGGTGGCAGCTGTACATATACACTAAGCAGACAGTCCCACAAACGTCCACACACGTCATTGTTGAAATAGAGATTAACCTGGGATAGTGTCAAACTAGTAACGCTGAGTTCAGGCGGAAAATTGCTTCCCACGGATGTTCTTCCAAAAATTTCAGATTTTTTGCTTACATCTGCAAGTAAACATGTCTGGGGATGAAGAGAAGGAGCAGACCTTGGGAGCCTGCTTCTCGGAGGCCTGTGGTGGAGGATGAGTTACAGAGAGAGGTTATGAGAGGCCACCCTGGGCTGGGCCAATGCTGGGCTGTGGCTCCCCTCTCTGCATGGGACACTGGAGGAAGTGACACGAAGGATCAGCCATGGGGAATGTGGGTCAGGCAGGCAGCAGCATGGGACAGGATGTCTCTCGTCCCAGCAGGATGGGACTGGCGAAGAACTACGAGCAGGTTTTCTGCTCCATTCACCCATGCTTGCTTGAGGCTGATCACCACAAGAAATATGATGAGACTTGCAATTTTTTTACCTTAAAAGTTGCAACAAGCATTCTCATTTTTTCCTCTCCCTGTCCAGGGGAGGTGGGATGAAAAATATTGGCTCTGTGCAGTAATTCGAGTAGAAGAAAGGAAACGAAATGCAGGAAGGTGATGGTGGGGAGAAACACCATTGAATCTGACAATCTCTACTTTTCAAGTGCTGGATAACCAGCAAAGAGAGGTCAATACTCCTTTCTGGATGAACTCATCATAAGCCACTCATTGCCCTAACTTGTGCCGATGCTTCAAAGACACGAAGTCACCCACAAGGGATGCACCTACAGACTGCTTCCACTTTTGCCTTGGTCTATCCATGCACCCTTGGAAAAAGGGAGCACCATGTGCTTATCCCTTGCTCTGGGGAATGGGGAAGATGAACTGTTTGGGCTCCCTGGAATGCCCCCACACATGGCAGCGTGTGCTCTGGTACATGTTAAGCTCTCCACAGCACATCTGGGTGACTGGGGAATGATCAGAGCACTTAGTGCACTGGAGCAGCAAGAAAAAGCCATGGAAGGGAACTTGCAAAGCCATTTAGATTCCTCAAGAAAGCTCAGGAAAAGATGATGCTATTGGAAATTATCTCGGCTGCGTGGTGCTGTTTGGCTCAAAGCAAAAATTAGAAATAGGAGAATGTGTCCAGCACACCATCCACATATTGTTTGAAGCCTTAATGGTTTCTAGGTCCATGCTTAGCACAGTAGATAGTAAAACCATCATTCCTTTCAGAAGCCAGGAACTCAGAAGTTCTTGCCAGCATTAAAACATCAAAATCACATGCCAGAAAATGAACAATAAACTTAAGCAAAAACACCACAGATACATTTCACTAAAATGAAAAAAAAAAAGGATTATAATTAAATAAAATTAATCTAAATGACTAATCAAGCCTCATCCTGCAGGCAGTTTACCATGTTTTGTGGTAAATTAAACACATCATTATCCTGAAAATTGGAAAGCGATTTAACAGAAATGGAATTTTTGCCTCAGTGAAATGTGTTGCTTTGCAACAAAGCGGATTTCACTTCTCCAGTCAAACACTCGGTGTATGAGTCCCAGGACTAAGAGTAGTGTGTGTTATCCCAGAGAATTAACTTTTTCACTCAAGTAAACAAGGCCTTTCTCACAATAAAGTAAGCGGCCAATCTTTCTAAACGCATATGGAGTGTGCTGAGCCTCACTCAGATGGTGAGTTTTAAAATGGAGAGCTAGATTGAGTGAAAACGCAACTAGTCTGCATTACACTTTCCATTTCCAGCGCACATGAAGCTTGATTTAGAGCATGGATGACTTTAACTAATTTTCCAAGAACACAGAAGAAACTGTGTCTGTGAAATGAGAAAAAGTAGTTCTTTTTACAAGATCGCACCACAAATATTTGTCCGAGCTGGGTATGTTGTCTGTGCTTTGTTTTCTTCTTACTCAATTTTTCACCACAAGCTGACATGCTAAGTCTTAAAAAAACTGGTGAACCTAGATTATTTTGAGACAAAAGCTGAAATAAGTGGCTAATAAAAGACATTAAAAAGTTAGAAGCAATCTGTACTCTCCGTCGGGTCATCAGGTGATTGAATAGGACCATGCAGGAAACTCAGATTTTCAAAATTTCTGAGTATGTCAAATTTGAATTTACCTCAGAGTTAGGTACAAAGTAGTAGTTGATCCCAAGGCTGATTTAAAAGAACCTCAAAAACCAAGGGAATAGATTGATAGTTGGGATAGATCTGTACTTTTGCAAGGATTATCTAGCAAGAATATAAAACAGGAACTTTTTGTACTCCATCAGGTATTAGAAAACTCAAGCAGCCTAAATAAACTGGGAGCAAATAGAACTAAATTTGAGAACATAAAAATTTGAGAACATAAAAAGTGAAAATAACATCATAAATTAATCACTAGACCAGAGCCCAATCTTGTTCAAGCAACAACATGTCCAGCCACACTTGGACTGGTGCATGTGCACGAACACAGATACTCACACCTGTTTTAAGAGGCAAAAGAAATCTTTGTCCCAAAACACTGATGCACGATGGGATCTCTCATCTGGTTTTAGCCACATGGGTTTTAAATTTGGATACCAAAATTCCTCACTGCCTGCATGCTATGAATTCATTAAGCTTCAGAGCTTCAGGACGGGTAACATCACATTACAACAGATTTAACAGGCTGTTGGAAGAACAGGATTTGCAGGCACAAAGAGAGGCAATTTTAAGGCCTCTGGTGTATATACACATCTCACTATCCCTGTTCTCTTCCTCTGATCAGGAGCAGTTTCCTGCAGCTGTCAACCCAGAAAAGTGAAAAAAAAAAAAAAAAAGCTGGAGCACTGTTAGAGACCTACAGGAACACAGACAGACTGAGAACAGAACACATGCAATAAAGAAAAAGCGTAATATATATTTACCACAGATTCGAGATATTCAACAATCTCACACACACATACTGCACGTTTCTTAGCCAGAAATGCATTTTTTTCCAGAGCAAGAAGTTGCCTTCTACCAAATGTTTCGAAACAAGAACAATCAAGGAAAGTGTTGAACCTAATGTTCATAAAAACCATGGCATATGACAGGTTGTAACGGTGCAAGGAAGAAATTGTTCCCTGCGAGGGTGGTGAGTCCTTGGCACAGATTGCCCAGAGAAGCTGTGGCTGCACCATCTCTGGAAGTGTCCCAGGCCAGGTTGGATGGAGCTTGGAGTGACCTCGTCTGATGGAAGGTGCCCCTGGCTGTGGCAGCAGGTTGGAATTCGATGAGATTTAAGGTCCCTTCCATCCCCAAGCATTTTATGATCTCCCTATGCCTGCAAAAGCGAGCGGGCACAGCCATGTGCCCCACCCAAGGCCTCCGGCGACAGAAGTGAGATCGAAAGAAAGTGGAACTGCAACTCAGAAGAAAGGCAGAGCCATTAAAAAAATATTTTTCTTAAAACCACCAAACTACTCCTCCTTGTTATAAGTTATTGCTGTAAACAGAAAAAACAGAGAAGTTGGCTCCTGCAGGGACTGCTGACTAAGGCAATTTTCGACGGCTTGTGACTCCTGAATATCCCACAGCAAAATTCCAGTAATGCACAATTTTGAATTACACTTTAAAAACACCCTGTATAAATAGAGAAGATTAACCAGCAGGCTAAGTGTTCAGGCCATATGTGCATGTTTTACTCGTTTTATCCTTGCAATTAAGGCTTCCTGAAATTGTAGCTTTGTGTTTGAAGATTGAGCTAGCAGACTTACAATTTATAAGGTGTAATGTTTAATTTTAAAAAATGGTTTAAGATCACCAAGGCTGGAAAAACCTTAGGATTTCTCAAAGGCTGATAAGCTGCTTAACAACTACTCCAAGTATTCTTCTGCAAAACAGATTACATTCAGAGATCTCATTAGCAGACATGAAATAGAATTTCACACGTAAGTGATGTAAGCAGAAGAACAATTTAAAATTAATTTTGATGTAGAAGTTCCAAACTAATCAGAGCAAGATGGATGAATGAAGAGGTAAGGGAGGAAGTGTAATGGCTTGAAAACTGAAAAACAGGCAACTCTTTCTAACTCTTTTCTCTTTCTTTTAAATATTAAGCATTATATTCTAGCATACCTGTTTTTTTCCCCCAAAATTAGTTTGAGTCAGTTTGAAAATGAAGTGTTACGCATTATTTTAATCTGAGTGAAAATCTTTCATTGTTTTCACAGATATTTCAGCTTGAGCCCTTTGCCAACCTGAATATAAATTTCTCCTGCACCCCACCCCAGAGGAACTTACATGCTTGGATTTAGCCCAGAGGCTCCCGCTGGACTACTTAGAAAATAGTGATCTAATAATGAAGTTTTAAGTCCAAAAAGAGGACTAAATGCCTCAAATGGCATTCAGGGGCTGTATTGTGCATCTCGTGGGGTGGTTTTCTGAGGGGATGGGCTAAAGCCCTCCTCTCCTTTGGAGAGGAAACATGTCACATCCTATAGACATTGACATGCTCTCTTCCTTGACAATAACTCCTCGGGGGATATCAGACTGACTCTGCCACAAACACTCGTCCCAAATAGCTTTTGGAGCTTCTGACTTCTAGAGAAAAATGTCAAAGTGCTAACAGTTTCTAGGCTCTGTGATAGGGCAAGACCCTGCTCTTAGATTCCCACAACCACAAAGTGCCACTCTCAATTCTCTTGTCTCCTGATTGTAGATGATGGTAAGACAAAATGAACACTATGAACTCACTGGTGAGTGTCACCATCTCAGTTCTCCCAAGGTACCATTTAGAAATAAATTAAAAAATCATGTGGAACTACTGCATCAATAGTTTTAGTACCAGTATTAAAAAGAGCAAAAATAATAAAGTGAAATAGAAAACTACTAAAACTAGACTAGAGCAGAGAGCAGGAAGATCTTCCATGAATACAAGGAAATAAATGGAGCTGGGACAGAACCCAATATTCATTCTGAAACAGCTGTATCATAAAACAAGACCACAGAGGAGAGCAATCCTTCTGTCAACTGCTAAGCACCAAGGTGAGCAGACTTCAGCTTCATTTAGCTCACCAAAGCCTCAGCAATGGGAGTATTTGGACATTGCACAGAAAACCTGGCAAACAGGACATCTCCAGCTGAAATAAATGAGTTGCTTGTTTATTTTGACAGCACCAAAATTTAAAAATAGCTAATTTTGTTCTAAAAATAGTATTTGTCCTTTTCAGGCAACACCTTTTCACACTGCAGACTCCATGTTAGGTAGAAATATAGTGTCTGCTAAGGAAACAGGATGAGTACAAATGTGTTTAAGCCTAGCCACTTAAACCTCACACAATGTTGAGTCTTAAGACTTTCTCAACATTACTAGAAAATACAGCTGTCCTTTTGTTGTTGGGAAATATCTTGAAATGTGTTAAAAAACCAACGCAACTGCACTGTCATCTTTAATTTGATTTTAGGATTGAAGGGAACCAAAAGCCTAGCTCAGAAGAGAATTCCTGAGAAGGATATAACCTCTCTGCTTGGTTGCCCTCCTACATTCTTGAAGGAAAGAATGCATAAGTCGGGGACCAACATTTTCTAAAGAAAAAACATATGGTTGTTTTTCATCCTGGCCAGGGATGTATACAAAGAACAGCTAACTAAATATAATAACCAGTTCACTGATTCATTTCTTTCAGGACTATTTATCTAAATCAGTAAACAGATTATTTAAGAAAATAAAATTAAAAAACCTCAAAACACAGGAACACAGCTTCTAATTAGAAACATCACAATTTGATTTTTGTTTTATTGTGGCAATGTGCCATTCTGACCAACCCAATCAAGAGATGGTGACTGCAGTTTATTTAAACAGTAGTCCTGGGCAGTGAGCAGGTTTCCAGATGTGCTACTCCACATCCCTGCAATCAATAAATAAAAGGAGGAAGACTGTTGGAATGCTAACATTTGTCCAGAAAATTGCTCAAAGAGTTAAAGACACGGATGATAAAAGCAGCTGCACCAGTTCTTGTCATGCTGCCAGAGTTGAATGTTTACCTAGTGCCGCATCCCCACCAGATGGGGTGAAAAAAAAATGTAGAAAGTCTCTTTTCCCAACCATTTTGCCATGAAGAAGGGTATAGCAAAGCAGAACAGATTTATGTGGTAGAAGCAAACCCGTGAAGACACATTCAAATAGTTGTGTGTAGGTTTCTTGGCATTTATGTTAGCAGACATTCTGGGGCAACATCTGCAATCTAAACACTATCCTGTTGTTCCACAGTCCATCACTTTGCCTGTCGCTGTATTTATCACTCATGCACTCTGGTCTTACAGCTAGTGCTGCAAGAGGGTCTCTAAATTGGGATGGCTAAGCTTTGGGGTTGAATTATGTTTTATTTCTCAACCAAAGCCACAGGTGTACAGCTCTGGAAGATACTGAACGTTCCCAGTGATGGATGCCTTGTGTGTGCTCATAAATCCCCCCTGCCTAGAGAGGCGGCCTAATATCCAAGACCCAGCCACAGTGAGAGCACAGTGGAAGCGCAGAAGTGAGGGAAGAGTGATGATAAACCAAGGTAGGAATCAAAACCCTCTGTGCAGCCTGCCTTGTGGAAACTGGGCATGAGGCAGGCTGCACGGCCACAAATCACTGAGCCGAGCGCCAGAAGTCGTTTTGTCCGTCTTTTCCTTCCCCCAGCGCGGAGGGAAGACTCTCCACCGACCCACGATCCATCCTGAGGACCGAGCGGAGGATTAGCAGCCAAGGCCAAGGAATAGTTGGGCCAGAGCCAGGACAATGCATATATCATGACTGACTTCTCTGGGCCTGAGGGGAACTCTTGCTTGGGAACATTTCTTCAACAACCGCCCGGATTTCCATTGCTGGCGTAGTGGTCCCACCAGCAGTCCCCCACCTGACCCTTCTCCAGTGCTTATGAGCAGCTCAGCTCTTCATAACTCACAGGTCTTCTCACATGCCCAGGACTAAGGTCTCGGCTCTGGGAGAGCACGCCTGTGTGCAGTGACAGAGTGCAGAGATCCCTGGG
Source organism: Nicator chloris (assembly GCA_013400495.1). Classification (NCBI taxonomy): domain Eukaryota; kingdom Metazoa; phylum Chordata; class Aves; order Passeriformes; family Pycnonotidae; genus Nicator; species Nicator chloris. The sequence goes on from WAAE01003034.1 coordinate 165,332, forward strand.
GGCACAGGCACTGTATCCTGTGCAGCCCTGCCGGCTCCACACTTTACCACGTCCTAATCCTTCCCTTCCTGTTATACTCAGCATACCTGCTGCCAAAGCAGGCTGTGAATCTATAAAGGTGCATTGGATGGACACCTCGAGATAAAAATAATGAAAAATTACAAGTCATCCTTCTTCCAGCAACTTCCCTTACACAGGCTAAGGTAACACAGTAAGAACCCACAGTCACAACTTGATGAAGTGAAAATAAACATAAGAAAAGCAAGAAATCCTTGATTATGGACAAGGGGATCAGGAAGACAGCCAAATGTAAGTTGGGAATCCATTAGTTCTTATATCTAACAGTGCTTCTAAGTATGTATTGTGTCTGCTTCCTGGAAAGAACAGGAAGAGTTGGCATAGATTTCTATAGGAGCAGGATATAATCTCTGAATCTTTTAAACCAGTCAGTGCAGCCTATAAAAATTGAGATGCAGACCGTAAGAAAAATGGGAAGAGGGCTGGACAGACAGAATTTTGCTCTTGATGGACTTTTCCAGAGTTAACTGCATCTGGATGTGTACGATGATTTTTATCTGTAAAAAACCTCCAAACCTTATATCAGATGCACCAAATATGGCAAGACTGTTCTTTAGGCTGCTAAAGACTACTTGAAAGACTGTTTATTACACCTAATAAAAGCCAATCTCAAAGCACAAAGGATAATACCTTTTCCTTGATTCATTTCCAAATATAATATGGATGTGGACAATTTCAGACAAGTCTGCTTTTCTCAACACTTTATCAGGCACAGCTTCCCTACCTGTTTTGCATTTCTGGATGAATGGTTTATATGCAAAATCCTTCTTACTAAGAATATCAAACAAACACAAACTAAGAGACTCAAAAGAAATGGTTATGTGAGGCAAAGATCTGGACATGCTTGTGAGAGTTTCTTGTATAAACATTTAGCAGCTGCTCAAGAACATAAATACTCCAAATGCTTTTATTATCCATTTTGAGATTGGGTCATCCCCATCTTTTTTGCTAGTATGGCAGGAAACACATCATTTAATGAAGCAAGCACTGACTAGCAGCAGCCAATGTGGTACCACCTGGATATCTCCTATGCCTATGGTTCCCAACCCACTTGCCTGAAATCAAGTTAAGTTTTGCCACTGACTTCTACAGAAGACTTCTATTTTCCTGTGATGTTTTAGATAAATCATGAGTAGCATAGTTTTCAATGTATTCGTTGCTGGTATGAATTCAGAACAAGTCTTCAGTGCAACCAGAAGGTGATAGCTAATGTTATTCACCAGCCTGGTTGAAAACTACCCCAAATTACACCAGCTATGGATTAGTGAGGTTGTAAACTGAAGCACAGTAGAGCAGTTACATTTAGCTTAAAGTCACTACTGAACAGCTGCTTCTGAACACACTTGCTAGTACATTTTAACACTGGCAGGAGGGCATGAGAACTTGTGAGTTAGCTTTACAAGAACTTAGCAAATTTAAAAAGGAAGTTTCAAACAGTGTTTAGTCAGTGAGATATCTACATGTTTAAACACAGGAACTCATAAAACATGCTGCTGTTCTTGTCAGCCACTTATGGCAAAGGTCCCATGCACACTTCATGTATTAATGTCTCCCTGGATTACCTGAAACTCAGAGATCTCCCAACACAAGTAAATATTTTCATTTGGGACTGCTGGATTTAACTGTTGGTTAAACCTCCTGGATTTTGTGGGGTTTTTAGGAACCAGAGTCCAGGTGAAGCCTGTGCTGTGGTCGAACTCTTGGCTTACACACAGTGCTAGACGTGGGGTACAGCTGAGTTCTGCTCCCCTGCCTTCTCAAAGAAGAGCAGTAACTGTTGGCTGCATGACACCGCTTTAACAGGTCAGTCTTTGGGTGTTTTGTTCTATACAGCCCTCACTGACTTGTGCCAGCTTGGATTGATAGACCAAAGAGACATGGAGACAAATCCAGCCTCGGCTTCTGAAGGAACACAAGGACGTTCAAGCCCAAGCAAGTCCAAGTCACAAGTGAGCAGTTTGAGGCTACAGAGTAATAGAAAGCCAGTATAAAAACCATAAAGCACACCGTTATCTCTAGCCAAAGTACAAGACAAATGATCCCTCAAGCCTTAAAATTGTGTTTTCCAGCTTCAGCTATGCTCAGACTGTGGAATACCTGAGCCCTGCTGCAATAGGCAAGTATAAGCCATAGCTGTTGTCACTGGCACAAGATACTGCACACAACGTGGCAGAAAACAAAAGCCTGTTCATGTATTCACTTGTCAACAAGTCAGCTTTGGTTCTATTTTTACTGTTAGAAAGCAGGAACAAGTTCTGCAGTAAATTAAATCCATCAAACCATGGGAGACCGCAGATCAGTCCAAAGTATGATGCAGGATGTCTTTGTTAATAATACTCACACCAAAATCTGAAACCAAAATTTTGGGCTTGGACACCTCAAGTGAAAGTGTAATTAATCTTCATAACAGGACTTCATGTCCTGTTTCAAATGAAAGAACTTGGAATACATTTGGTATTGTGGAGCAAACACATGACTGGATGCTGAGCAAAGCAGAATATTAAAATATTGAAATGCAAATTCTTATTTCTTTTCAGGGCTAAGATTTCAGTAAGATTAACTGGGTAGTCCATAGCTGTTTTCTGGCCAATGATGTGACCTCTGCACATTTGTGATGCCAACATTACACAGGGTTTTACTGCCTTTTAAATTGGTTGTAGTCATGCAGCAAGTTCTTATGATCTAGGTAGGACCACTTATTACTGCAGGGCAAAAAATCCACCTACCTGAATCTGTAGTGAGTACTACCAACAGCAGACAACTGGACATAGGAATCAAGTCCTGATTTCCAGAAACCAAATTCCCTTTGACATCAGGTAAGCCCAGCTCTCCCCACAGAGATCTCCATTCAACACGACTACCCAAGCTCCATCCACTAAAGTTTCAGACCACCACGAAAACATTTACTTTCTGTCCTGAATGCGATGTTTTCTGCTCGAGCCCAGCAGAAGAGATGTTCTGGTTGCCTCACCTGCATCAGCAGCTGTGACCAGCAGCAGGTACTGCTCCTTGGCCTCCCGGTCCAGGCTCCGCACCAGGCGCAGCTCTCCGCTACCCGAGAGGGTGAAGGCTCCCTCCTCATTGCCACCAACCAGCACGTAGGTCAGCTTGCTGTTCAGCCCTTGGTCATCGTCCCTTGCTACAACCTACACAAAGCAACGCAAACAGAACAGATAACAAAGATAAACAGATAAAATTGTATTGGGATAGAGGAAGCATTCTCTATGATAGTAATCCAAATTTACGGGTTGAATTAATGCAAACGCTACAAGTATAAATTAGGTGTAATTGAAAAAAAAAACAACACAGCGGTGGTGGATTTAAAATGCATAATTTGAAAATACTAAATAGCTGATAATTAATTTTTCTCAAGTGTAAATACAGTAAGACTGTGTTGGGGCTCAGTGAAAACCACAAATGACCTGGTATAGGCTAAGTTCTGTATGAGAGCAAGACTGCATGTTCTCCTGTTGGAATAGATTTAGTTTTCTCTCAATATTTGGCACACAGCCTCATCACATGTAGGCAATGACCAGATTGAGAGATTTGTTGCATGGAAGTTGAGAATGAGATGACAGGATAGAGCAGACTCTTAAGAGTCTCAGTGCAGGTGAGAGGATAGGTAGGGAAAACACAAACAGAACTCCAAAGCATAATATTAACTTTTGGTAAAAAAACCCTACCCATACAAACAAAAAGGAAAACAAGCCACCAAAGACTGCAAATTGAGTTAAAGCCAAGAGGCAACTTTTCCACTGTTTTGCCCCTTTTTAATTTTGGAGGAAGGACACTGTGCATTGATACCACGTAGGCATGCTACTGATTGTCAGAGACACATATTTATTGCTGAATGCACCCACCTGAAGAATAACTTTTGGGAGCGTCTCCAAATTCTCGGGGACGTTCACAGAGTAGGGGGAAAGCTCAAACGTGGGAATGAAATCATTGACGTCCCTCAGAACAATACTGACTGTCGTGGTGTCGGTCCTGGGGCTGCTCCCTCGGTCAGACGACTGAACAGTCAGCGTGTAGGAGGGCTTCCTCTCTCTATCCAGAGGCTTGGCCACAGTTATCACGCCCGTCACAGAATCGATCCGAAACTCATTGCTGGCATCCCCGCTCACGATGGCGTAGCGGACCTGCCCATTTGTCCCTTCATCTCCGTCAGTAGCCAACACCTGGATTAGATCCGTCCCTGTCAAAGTGTCTTCCGCCACCTCCACTTTGTAAAGCTTTTGGGCAAAGAGCGGGTTGTTGTCATTAATGTCCAGGACTATAACCACCACATCCGTAGACGAGGAAAGGGGTGGCTGGCCCTTGTCTGTGGCTACCACAGTCAAGGTGTAGTTGGCCACGGCTTCTCTGTCGAGCTCCCCGGTAAGCCTCACTTCCCCATCAATGGTGCCGATGCTGAACTTGTTTCCCAGCGGCCGGAGCAGGCTGTACTCGATGTAGCTGTTGGGACCACTGTCGGGGTCAGTTGCCTGTGCTCTGAACACAACCGTGTCTATGGGCGTGTTCTCCGGGACGTAGGTCAGCTTAGGGGAGATAAAGCTCGGGGGGCTGTCGTTCACGTCCAGCAGAATGATGGAAACTTGGGCCGTGCTGGTGTACCTGGAGGCTGGGAGGGGGGGCATGTCGTGCACTTGCACAACGAGGCTGTAGAAGGACTGGCTTTCCCGATCCAGGGGCTGCCGGATGCTCAGCACCCCACGGCTGTCGATGCCAAACTGCCCCGCGCTGTCTCCGGACGCGATGCTGAAGGACAGCTGAGAGTTGGGGCCTGGTTGGGGAGGGAGAAGAAAGGCAGATAACGTGACTTCATCCCACTGACCTAAGTATCAATATTTCTGGCCTCGTTTCCACAGGAAATTTTCCTTCATCTTCCTACAGAAACGAGGACTGTACGACCACGTTGAGTGTTCAGCTTCCTCCCTACCATTTTTTAATCCACCTGCTAATTTCAGCCAAGTTTCACAGTGGAGCAGAAGCCTTTGAAAGTATTATTTTCTGACAAGATAATATTCATGAAAGAGAGAGGGAGGATGTTAATTGGAGAGGCTACAGAGGGAATGACTGGCAGGGTTAATCTCTGCATTTCATTCAGCAGGAGCTGCATGGTGGATTTATATCCATAAATAATTTTTTCCCTGTGTACAAGGGTTAGGGATAAACGGTTTAAAGGGTTTTCCTTCAGAAACCAAGACTCGGTAGTTCTGCTGCTCATTGAACATCTGGTTTCCTCCATTCTTCCCAGTTCAACTAAGCAAAGTTATTATTAATGTCATTATTTCATGAATTTTTCCACTCAATTAAAAAAAAAGCCACAAGCAGAAACTCCCAAGCCTAGCTGGAGCAAGCCAAGAGTGAATACTAGAGAAGGTATGCTTCCCATATATGGCATGGTATTCCAAAATATCAGATGAACAGCCCTCACTCATCTCATGATCAAAACATAACTAGCAATTATGGTCAGGGGAGAGATTTATCATTCTGGTAAGGGAAACAGACCTGAACCTGGACAGGGCTGCGAAATATCCTTAAATATTCCTTGTAGGAAACAATGTGTTACTGCTTCGATTCCACTGTTTGCTCTAAACTAATTACTGGGAACATCCAAATGTGAAAAAGGTTTCTCTCCTCCATCTATTTTACTCCTATTTTAACTAATTTCAAAAATTGTTCTTGTTTTGCGTATTCAAGACTGTGTTTAGGATTAGTAAAGTAACCAACCATTAGGTACTAATTTGCCCCTCAAACTAGCTTATTCATGCAAAGAAAGCTTCCCACTTCACTGACTGCTGTGCATTTTGTCACTTTTACTCAGAAGCTCTTTTCTCTCCGAGTGAATTGCTTTGATATTAAAATTATCCCAGCATTAGATTTATTAATCTCTGTTGTTTATTATGCTCAGACTTGAGACATCTAGTCTTACGTGTCTTTCCCCCAGTGGCTACTGTAATTGGCATCTTTCCCTCTTTTTCCTCCTGTAGAAGCTAAATTATAAAATGAATAGAACCAAACATGAAAGACAAAATATTTGAATGCAATTAAAGAAATTAATACATTTATTTGTCAGATATTAGTGTTTCTCCATTACTTTGACCAAATGAAGGACGGTGAAAGTTTAATGCTACTCTGTTTTTTGTTCAGTTATATTTTCAAATGACTAACTACATGGATGAAAGTCTTAATTTCAGTAAAGTACTTTGTCGCAATTCAAGATTTTTGGGGATGGGTAGGATTTGGGTTGTGTAAAAGAAAATTACTTTAAAAAATACTCTAATTCCCCCCTCCCCCCCAATGTTTTCTCTGGTGTTTATTCCTAAGACAAAATTACTTTGTTATTCCTTATTTCACCTCCATGAAGCTTTCATTCTTTGTCCTGTATTCTCATAGGTTTCTATGCTGCTAATGCTTATATAAATTAAACTAAGAAACAGAGGAGTTGCCTAAATATCAGTGGAGCCAGGAAGGGCACTTAATGAACTATTCTCTTTTTTAAACACAGCATGCCAAGTTGGCATTGTGCACCTCATCCATCCCCGCCTTCCAAGGTTTGGAGCTGGGCTTTTCTTGGGGAGAATGTAGGGACATCCTCTTTGCTGAAAGGTTTATTTAATCTGAGGGTTCATCTGATAAAACACTGAAAGGACAGACATGGGGTCACCAATTCCATGATAACACTCTTCTAAAGGGTTTTGTTTCTATTTTTATTTATTTACTAATAAGACTAAAAAAAAAAACCCAACAGAACAACTTCCCCCCTGCCATTCTATAAATACCAGTAGAGTTTAGCTGGGAAATTACACCAGCTTTGCCTGGAGGAATACCTGACCACAATTTTAACAAACTGACAAACAAGTATGTGCTTTCCTCTGAGATTTTTCCTTTAATTCTTTGTTGAAAAAATAAAATCTGAATTTCAAAATGAATGTGTTTAGGATAACTGAGTTCTTTAGTATATTTTATTATATTGCTATATTATTAAAAATCCAAGAGCTGTAGCTGATATTTGCTATAGACCTGTATATGAACCAGTCCAAGCTGAGATAAACAGCTGCTGTTTCCCAACGGGTGTGCTGAACAAGAAAATGAAAATTGGAGCAGTTTCACTATCAGCATGTTTCTGTCTTTTATCAGTGTTTATCCTAAAACAACAGCCATGCCTCATTATAAAACAAAGTCTTTTCAGAGCTCTTTCATACTATAGGGCCATGTAACATAAATAATCAACGAAATTATATTTGTATTGAGTGCATTATCTGTGAGCACATGGAGAAGAGTATAATACTAGCACTAGCTATTTCTCTGCTCCAGATAAATATAAGACAACAGAAGATAACAACTTTGGGCTTGAAACAGAAACAACAATAGATCATAGCATTTGCTTAAGTTACAGTCCTATGGGAGAACTCAACCTGGCATGCTCTTGGAATGATATTTCTGCCCTATTAATTTTAAATCCAGCCTGCTAGAAAAGCAAGTGTGCCAGAAAATACAAAAGCCAAGATATCTGACTTCACGTTGCATTGCTCCTCAAATACTCATTTGCCTCCTTGATAACTGAGTGTGTGATGAATGGGAATTGATATGTCAGTGCTATGACATAGTTCCCATCCACTGTGCACAGATGGAAATTAATGTCTGAGGTGCAAGAGAAAAGGAAAACAGACTCATAATGGCAAAGTGAAATTAACTTCCAAAAAGGTCTGAAACCGAGTGCTGTAGTCCCGACAGGAAAATAAGAAATAAAAGAGGAGATAGACACAAACCCATTTATCTACAAGTCTGGAGGAACAACACCTTCCCCGGGTGTGCATGATACAATCACAAGTTCCTCCTCCAACTTATGTTTAGTTTACATAAAATAAAAGCCTTAACAAGTGTGGTGAAAGAGAGATTAATGCAAGAACAGCCTGTATCACAAAGTTATGACTTCTGATTTGTTGGCTTATCTTATGGAATCTCTTCTCCCTTCCGCAGTTTGATCTCAAAACCAGTTACACAATTTTTACCATGCAAAGTTCCATCCATCAGTACAAAGTTTATCTCCCCACAAAAATGTTGGAATCCAACAACTCAGCATCTCCTGAGGAAAAACTGCTTTACTGAGCAATCTTGATAGGTTCAGTCAATTTAGGTGCACAAACAAGGATTCCTCAAAGCATGTGGGTGCTTTGTCCTTGGAGCACATTTCAGTGTGAAACACTTACACAGGCTCTGCTGAGCCCCTGTCAGGTTGAGAGGACACAAGGTTGCTCAACATGTCACAAAAATAACCTTCACCTGTAAAGTCACTGTTAGTGTTATGAAGAGTTTTGCATTAAGTCACACTGGGTAATGTCTGTGGACACTTCAGAAAATGTGGCACACGATGGAATGTTTATGTATTTTATGGTCATACTATATAATTATTTCTGCTTGGGCACAACCTGTAGAGCAAAATGGTTAAGCAAGCTATAAAAACTGTACCTTTTACACTCAATACATAAACACCCTCTAGATGCCATAAATAATCCCAATATTAAAGCTTATTTCAATGGGAAATTTTCCTACGGTCTCTTTCAATTCGTTTTTTAACCTCCACTATCAACACCTTGTAGATGACAGCTGTCCTCATGATAGACTTGAAAGTTATAGTACATTTAAGATGACTGCAGATAACATCTGATACTACCACAACCCTCTTTAGAACTTATAATAAACTTTCAGAAAAAAGCTTGGCAGACTTAGGTCTAATTTAAATGTGAATTTGAGCATATGAGAGCAGCAGCTTACGGGTAGCCATAATTTTCCCTTTTTTCAGTAAGTCCTCTAATACATTGCTAAGGTGAGACACAGATTTCGGATCACAGATACAGAATGTGAGGGAACTCCTACCATCATCGGCATCGGTGACGCTGAGGTTGAGGATGGCAGACCCTGGGGGCAGGTTCTCCATCAGGGAAGTGCTGTAGGAGGCCATGCCAAAGACGGGCGGGTTGTCGTTGACGTCCAGGATGTTGAAGTACACCCTGATGGCCGTGGACTGGCCTCCCCCATCCTCAGCCCGCACGGTCAGGATGTAATACTGCTGTGCTTCGTAGTCCAGGGCCCGGGTCAGGTTGAAGACCCCGGTGACAGGATTCAGGAAGAAGATTCCATCTTCATCATCCTCGCTTATGGTGTACGTGATCTCCCCGTTGACGCCTGAGTCGGCGTCGGTGGCCAGAATGGCTGCCACCAAGGAACCTGTGTGGCACAGCAGCAGAGCATCATCAGGCGCCTGCAACAGGCAAGCTGGGCTGCCCAGAGCCAGTTTAGCATCAACCAGATCCACAGATGAGAGGTGCCCTCCAAGAGAAACTCGAGCCTCCACACTGTCTGAATAACTATGGCAGAAGGTTTTTCAAAGCTTAAAGGGACATCATATTCTTGCTTTTACTCAAACACCATAAGAAATGGCCAGGAATGTCTTTTATCTTTATGCAGGTTAGATATCAATGGGGGCAAAAATACCTTTTCTCCCGCTAGGTATTTTCTTCCTGTGACTCAAAGGACCCGCAGACAATCACAAGTTCTGGAACCTTCTAGAGATTTCTTTCCAAATGTAGAAACCAGTATGTGAGTACAAACCACATAACCCAGCTTTGCTTTTTGAAACAGTGCCTTTGGAGGGTAACTGCGGTTAGAAAACTAGAAACCTTATAGGAGTCTGTTCTCTGCTGTTTTCTGAAATTCAACGCCCTGTGAATTCGTGCCAGTGTTTTCATTTCTGCATAGCTGCCCTCGCATGACTGACCTATCTGACTGGAGTTTGGAAATCAAGTGTCACTTTTTAGTATTTTGAGCATTAGTTTTAATTAGGATCAGCTCATTTCCAAGAAAAGAAATCATTAAGTTGCCTTTCCCTGGAACCAGATGAACTAAGTGCAGCACGGTTAACTACTTTCAAGCAATGTGATAATGAAAACTGCTTATACCATCAGAACAAAGAAGAGTGCTGTAACTCCCTTTAATCCAGCTGGATATGCTGGTATCTTTCACACCCATTTGATTATCTCAAGCTTTAACGTTTCTTTAACTGCAAGGGGAACGGGAATTACTCTCTGGGACAGAAAGTGGAACCTTGAAGGGGAAACTTCATGGTGCTTCCCCTCTGGGTGAGCCTGCCTGCTGCTCCTGGACTGCTGGAGAGCACAGCAGGAGATGCAGTACTTTAATACAAAATCAGCTTTCATCACTGCTGAGCATCATCACATCATTGAGTAGCATCAAAATCAGCCTTCATCACTTCAGCATCCATCACTGCTGAGCTGGGTATAAAGCACTAATGTACACCCTATAAACTACTAAGGAGGGAAGTCTCTTTTTAATGTGGAGGGAATTAGGCTTGCCTTTTCCCGGGTTACTCCTGCTGAAACAGATTGGGACTCAGGGCTCTGAGAGAAAAGGGCATGGCTGGGGATCAGCAACCAAAGCACTCTGTGCTATACAGACATCTCAATTACTTCCAGATCAGATTCCTGAGGCACAGCTGATTGCACTGTGATCCTTTAATGCAGAACATCACCAAATTTTGGGACAGGGACTGCGGGGCAGAGTGCAAAAGTTGGAGGCATGGGGATAGTAAGCTTAGTTCTCCCAAACGGAGACTCCCATGCTTGTGAAAACCCTAATAAAAGCTTGAAAGCTATCACCACGTCATTTGCATCTCCTTGGTTTATTCATGTTTTAGAATAAGCTTCCAAGATGCTACTGGCAGATACTGCTTTTGTATTAGCAACCTGTATAAAACCTTGGAAGTAACATTAATGTAATAGAGCACAGTATTTGAAAACCTTTTTTTGATCTAAATACTTTTTAGTTCACAACCCCCCTTTTAAGCATCAAAACACTCCTGTGTACGAAACCAGCTTTAAAAGAAGCGAACAACCATTTGAGAGGTCATATTTCCACGCCCCGTTTACCTGGAGTGGCATCTTCTGGGATGTCAAAGGAGTAGACTGGCTTGGAGAACTTGGGGATGTGGTCATTAACGTCGCTGACGGTGATGTTTATTCTCACGTCCGAGGACTGCAGGCCGTCGTCAGCCCGGACCAGCAGCGAGTACTTGGAGCGGCGCTCCCGGTCCAGGCGCTTGGTGGCTATCAGCTCCCCCGACTCGGGGTCAATGTGGAAGCTGTCATCTGCCCCGCTGATAATGGTGTATGTGACCAGGGCATTGGCTCCCTGAGGCAAAACACAAGTGGTCAAATCGCATCATGTGCCAGGAAAACCACATCATAACTTGCTGTAAGAAAAGGACCGTTCCAGTAACTGCTCTTGGAGATTATTTTTCAGAGCAGTTTCCTTTAATAAACAGCCTTCCTGCCCAGTCCCTGCTTCACTCCCACAACAAGGACACATACACACACAGTTTTTATTTATGAGATGTGAAATGATGAGATTACCCAGATACTTTGTGCTCCACTCTTCATAAAATGATTTAATCCAATCAATACCAAAAAACTCTGCTACCTGTTTTAGTTTCAAACCAGCATCACTGAGCAGTGTCACATCTTAAAAGGATCAATGTTTATTCTTGTTTCATCTTTGAAGGTTAAATTAAATCCCTGCCAGTGGGATCAGCTCTGCCTTTCTTGCTCTCTGGAGTTGGGATGGAGGGAGCAGGAGAGGGAGGGAGGGAGGCATGGAAGCAGGGGGGACCTGGGGCAGCCATGTGGCAGCACTTCCAGCCACCACACATGGCAAGGGCCACAGCTCATGGTCAGGAGGAACTCATGGAGGCCATGCTTGCAGCAGCCCCTCAAAGGTCAGTTTCTGCATGGAAATATATTAACCCATGTAAATAAAAGAACTCCAAAGGGACAAATCACATATCATTAAAATCACAGTTCTGATCTCTTGGGTTGTGCTGCAAGTCAAAAACATTTGCTTTTGGGTCAAAAAAATTTGTTGATTCTTGGGGGGGAAAAAAAAGCATTCATGTGGGCTTTGAGCATTTTGTTTGAAAGGAAAATTAAGGGAAAGTAATTTTACGTAGAAAAATGTCATGTACTTCGTTTCCAAGACAGGCTTAAGGATACTGAAGGCTTGGCAGCCTCTGACATCAGATATAGTGCCTAAACTCTGTGTACTGATGGTGTCTGGAAATGCAAGCAATGCAATACTGTGTCCTCCTCTGGTGCCAGGCCAGAGTTTGGTTTCACAGCTGAAACCTGCTGCTGACATGACAGAGGCACTTCTGCAAGGAACAGCACATCAAAGAGATCTGCCAGAAAGAAATTCTACGGCTGTTTCAAATACTTTTGCCTAAAAAAGCAAATTAACAGAGATAAACACCTGCTTGTATCTGTGAGAGGAGAGACAAGCATTAGTTACCTGACCTTACCAGAGTGCCTTGTGCCAAACTTTCTCTCTGGGGTGTTGTTTCAAAGAGCCAGACTGAGGTAACTGATAAAAGGCTATTTAGAAAGAAAACAGGCTTCTGCAGGTGCCCAGCCCTGCAGAGCTGCGTGCAGTGCTTCATCTGTGTGCTCAGGTGTGCCTAGGGGATGTCACACGCTTTCCTCCAATTGTGTGGCTCAGCCATCACATCTCAGGAGGATTTCAGAGGTGATCATATTCTTCACCCCGTGTTTGACCAGCCAGAGTCCTTCTAACAGAGTGCAAGCTAAAACCACAGCCATGTGTGACACTGGTTTATACTGTGCCCTCAGCTTCAAAAAGGGGGAGGGAATAAAAAGGCGATCTTGACCCTGAGCTGCGCATCGCTAGTAAAACTCGGGCTCTTCGCAAAAAGTTTGCAAATGTTACAAACGTTCTGGTGGGGAAATTGAAATCATTCCTTTCGATAAAAACACTGACTAATTTCTCTCTACGGTAACAAATCACTCCCCACTGGATGGAGTGTGTCAGAATGGGTAATAGATTAAGTGCAGTTCAGGAATGGTTAAAAAGAGGCTGGAGCATAAGATATTGCTATAATCTTAGATATATATTTGATATATATCACACCACAGACTGGTAGTTCAGTATTTACTGCTTCTTAAGAGAAAGACAAGCAGCTAGAATTTTTGTTACAGAAGTGCACCTTTCCAAAATCCTGGATTTTGCCTTTGTATCAGGCTACTACTGGAAAATAAAGGGAAAACCAAAATATTTACAATCACATTCGCACCATTCCCGGGGGGTGTTCCCGTGGTTCCCTCTGTAGTAACAATTAACAATCACAGGAAGACTAACCAAGCTAACACAAAAAAAGGCCAGGAATAAAATTCTCTTGAGGAGGTTGAATTGCCCCATTATTTGAAAGCAAGAACTGCTTGTTGTTGTCAAGTGTAACTGTATTTTAATGACAACACAAACTTTTTTTGTATGATTATATTGACTTTTTAGTCATTTTCCTCGTGGAAAGCAACAGTTCAAGTAAACAAAAATAACATGATTAACATTTTTATAACTTAAGTTTCTAAAATAAATGAATCCATCAATACCATGGTAGCTTCTTTGTAGCACCTTAGCTGCAGCATTCTCATAGTAATGAATCTAAGAGGGCAAAATTATTTTGCAAACAGATTCGTGTACAGAGCACACATTTTATCATTATTTCTTTTCCCCTCTTTTTGGTAAAATAGAACCTTCTTCTGGAAGAGATAATATTGACCTTTGTTAGGTCTAGTCAAAGGGAAAGCAGGCATTATCACAATTTTTCTTGTTCTCCAAGGCCTGTCTCAGACTAATTTTATTGCACACCTTGAAACTGGGCTCAACTACAACATGTTGGTTTCAAAGTTAGTTTAGACCTCCACAATACTGGACAGAACTTTGTGAATGACTGCCATGATTCCTAAGGCCAAGCTCACACAAAGGGATGAAGAAAACAGGTAAAAACATGTCCAGAATGGCACTTTTAGTACCAACATTCAAAACTGAAATCCTGCTCCTACCTCATCAGCATCCATTGCTGTCAGCTGCAGTATTTTAGATCCATCTCCTATGTTCTCCTCTACAGTCAGATCGAGCATGTCTGTGGGGAATACTGGTGGGTTGTCGTTGATATCCTGAAGTGTTATTTCTACCTGTAAAAAGCAGGAATAGGAAAAAATTTGAGTGAGCACTGGACACTGATTGGACCTGAATGTTACTAATAACATAATTCTGAAAGAAATCAGGTAAATTGCTCTTAATCATGTGAATTAGCACATTCCCAAATCACACCAACAACAGGAAAATCCCATCCGGATATTAAAATTCCATATTGTTATAAAATGCTCCTAGGAAAACCTCTTACAAAAATAAAGTTAATTTGACTTGTTGATAGCAACTGATTTTAAATGGTCCTAGTCTAGTTTATATTGGAAAAGATCCACTGATAGACTGTCATTGTAAACCTCAAAGTCAGCCCCTGGGGAACAACTGCCAAGTGCTGGGGCAGGAGATCGTTCAACCATTAAATGCTGCCTGACATAAAGATGAGGTGGTGTAAAATTCTCTCTGAAATGTTTATATATTGGCAACTCTCTGTTCCGAGAGGGGGAAAAACATCCTTGCACTTAATATATTTTATAACAAATAATCTGCTTTTCTCTCTCTCTGAAAACTCTCCTCTAATTGCAAACATAAACGTTGCTTTAGGAGCACCCTCTAGCATCTACTCTCCTTGCCTATCCAAAACTCAACAAATGTTCTTTTCACGTGCCATATTTGCATGCCTTTCCAAGTAAGAATGATAGTTCCTGAAAGGCTGTTTTGTGATCTTTATCCCTAGTTTTTCATAAGCAAGATTGCTGCCCTGCTGATGCTAATTCAAAAAGATGCAGAGATACATTTTCTCTTGTTGCTGGATCTGGAATGTAATATGCTAAAAGAGAAAAAGAAGATACAGCTGTTCTATATTTCTCATGGAAAAAAAAAAAAAAGGTATGGTTTTGGACCCAAAATATTGAACAGTCACCAAAGTCTGAAGACCCACTAAGGAGAAAATAAGTAGCACAAAGAACCAAGGAACAGAGAAAGGTAAAAGGCAAAGGTATGGATGATTTAAAGAAGGTACCTGGATTGACAGACAAAATGTTATTTACGCTACAATATCAGCTATGCCCTTATCCACAAGGATTCTTATCCTTATCCATGGATTCTCCATGCACTCTGTTAAAAATATATGGATTGGGCTGCTCTGGATACAACCAACAGAGGCATTTCTGGTGATCCAAAGTCTCTGGTTTCTACTGTTTGTAGTCCCCTGTCACAGCATTTCCTTCTCTGTTCTGTTTTCATAGGGACCACCAATTGCCAAGCTGTTCTGACTTGATCACCAGGATGATCCCAAACACAGAGGAAATATTATATTAATACCAGTGCAATATTAATATAATAGCTATATGGGCTGGAAGTGGAGACAAATAAGGGGTCTTTTAAAGAAGGCCGTTATTTATTTATCCCCTATTTCATCTCTTTGGCCATTCAAAACTGGTACACAAAACAACTCACAGCCTGAGACAGATCAACCCAGAAGGTTTTAGCATTAAATTTATGTCCCTGGCTGCAGAAGCACAAGGAGTGTTGAGCAGAGCATCATGAGCAGTGACTGACACCCACTTCACCAGACACAAACTTGCAGAGAAGAAACCAGCCTAGGTTGGTTTTCAAGGAGACTGGGTGACAAATAATCACAGAAATGGGAGCTACGTGGCCGAAATGACAGATGAAGGATTTTGCCAGCCCTCCTTGCTCATGAACTGGCCCAGCACACTCTTCCTGCTTTCCTCCCCAAAGGGTAGCAGTTCATTTATTTATTTATTAATTCATTTATTCCTACCACACGTGTCATTCACAGCTAATGCTTCAGCTGCAGGTGACATTTCACCACCAGAACCCATTTTCACGATGAGAGATTACCCTTTGTACAGATCATATGAAAAATATGTGACAACTTCTGGGGGTTTTGGGATAGGAGCTGTGCCTCACCTACAGCCTGAATAATGTAAAATGGAGAGGATCCAAGAACACACGTGGCTAAGGAATGCGGGACAAATAAGTTAATTATAAACGCAGATTCCGGAGGAGTGAAAAGCAAAAAAGAATAACAAAAGATGTAATTTTGTTCTGAAAATTCAGTTCACAAGTAAACAAAGAAACTGTATTTTATACCAAAGATGGGCTTTAGATGGTGGAAAAATAATAAATTCTCAAATAAGGATGAGAATTTTTTAAAAAAGAACACAATATTTTTACAGAGTGTTTACATCATGACTTATTACTTATCCACAGGGCTTAGATAACGTGTATTCTTCATAATTCACCATTAGCTAAGTCTAATTAGCATCTGTGTCTAAAGCTATCTTTTTACTTCTACTAAAATTTACTACTTCAGCTTACAAACAGAACTGCAGACCTAGGGAGTAAGATCCTTGGATGCCCTCATTTGCAGAAATTTCACTGAAGTAATCACAGAATCACAGAATGGTGTGGGCTGGAAAGGACCTAAAAGATGATGTAGTTCCACCCACCCTGCTAGCAACAGGGATGCCACTCACTAGACCAGGTTGCTCAGGGCCCATCCAGCCTTGTCTAAGACATCTGTGAGAAAGATTTGAGGAAAAAAAAAAATCACGTTTTCCCCAAGCAAGAGTCTGTTACATTTCATTTAAGAGAGGATCTCATATATCCTGAATGAGATCGGATGTAAACTGAAAGTCCAGGAGCTCACAAATTAATTTCACTTTGAAATTATTCCATAAATTCTGACATGAAGCAGAAGCCCACAGGAGAACCACAACCACAAAGCCTTCCATTGCCACAGGGCACCAGAAGACCACAGTGTATCTTATCACATCTTTACTGGAGAAGAAAAAAAAAACAAACAACTCCACAAAGCTTTAAAAATCAATGATCTAAACTAAACATTTTCCCAACCAACTGCTTCTACCTTTCTAATCCCACTTTGCATTTGCATGAAGATATCAATGTGTGCCACTTTAGGAAACACATGGTTTGATTACTGTCATATGGTACCAACCAAAAATTCAGTGTAATTCTGCCCCACACTTAACGAAGGCAAGACGAGGTGGTCACGGTGGTGTCACCAGCTGTTTGCACCCCAGCAGCCACCTTCAAAAGGGCCTACAGGTCATGTGCTGTCCTCCCAGCTCACACTGGTGGCAAACCACCCATCAGTGACAGCAGCAAGTCCAAGAATAAATATCTAGGAAACCAAACGCCTCAAAACCTCAAATACACCACAGGACAGAAAACAAGGGAGCTGAAGGGATTTATCCAACCCTTGGAAGCAAGGAACCATTGCATGCCAATGCCTGTAGAACTGTAGGAAGCACACGTGCCCAGGCTACATGGAGAGTGATAATTGCCACCCCCTTCTCCAAATCTGTCCAAAATGAGGGATATTCTTCCCTGACCTCTCATCATTCAGGAAAAATCTAGGATGCAAAGGCAGATACAAACCAACCACCTCACAGCACTCAAAGTACTGCACTATGCAACAAAAATTTCTGCAACTTTCCATCTGACAAATCCTACCTTCCTATTTGTATCAACAGCAACTTTAACACAGGACCCAGAAGTTCTTACTGCCACTCAGAGGACTCAAATATAATAAAACACAGAAACAGCAAAGATAGCTAAGTGTCTTTGCACCTTTTTTATGCTCTAACTTGCCCTCTCCTGTGGTCCAGGCACTGATGGGGGCTTTGCTCCTTCTGAACAGCCTTGAATTTCTGCAGGAGCCATGGGAACACAAATAGTTACAGGCTCTCCTAAATCTGTTCAGACTGTGATGGAAAACTGATGACTAGATTCAGAATATCGTCTTGCTTTTGTTGTTCAAGGGAAAATTAAAAAAAATCAGAAAGCTTTGGTCAATCCACATGCATGTAGATCTCCACAAAATCAATCTACTTTTGTAGAAATTCTGGTACAGTGCTTCTCCTTCACACATTTATTTAATATGTTTAGAAAAAAAAGACTGAAAATCAAAGCTTTCCCTCAGAGCTTGTTCTTCAGACAAATTCACGGTGCTTATTTACCAACCCTTGTAAAATAAACACAGGAATTTTACATATCAATTTCTATGCAAACCATCTTTGGGTGGGTTTTTAATAAGTTTTGTTTGTGTACTTGTTTTATGTTTGACTCAAGCTAAGATGTAAAAACAGAGGCATACAACAGACCACAGAGATTGGCAATATAGAAAGCCCAACAATACCACAAATTTCCCTGTGCATGAATCAAATTTCTCCTTCACAGGCTTAATAACATTCTCACAATAATGCCCTGCCCCTGCCACAGTTACAGATGGCTGTGACAATTCGATTGCTGCAGCCTGTTGTCACAGACATTTTCAAAGCAGAGGAAGTATTAATTGCCTTGATCTTGTTAGGATTCTTATTTGCTGCTCAAATTAGCGTCTCGTGTTTTGTTTTTTTTCCTCCCTAAACAAATTCAGAACAGATTGAGGCAGGGCAACACTCACCTCAAACAGTTCTGCCTCAATTTACTCTGAATGTAGATGCTGGAAAAATAGTTCTTTCTCCGTTCAGATAAACCTCAGCTGTTAACAGATATAGGAATCATATCAAGACCTCAAGTTTTAAAGCACACAGATCTATTAAAGCATTTAGGACATAAACTACTCTTAAGGTTATTCAAAATAATTCGTTGAATTAAGAAACAGCTGCTAAAAGATGAGGTTTCACTCTTGGAGCAAAAACACCAATCCCACTTCAAAAATACTAGCACCCTAGGTAACTATTACTGAACAGGCTAGACAAGTTCCACGCTCAACATAAAAAGTTTAAAATGAGAGTTTTATCCTGGAAAAAGAAATTCTTTTAATGACTGGCTTTATGAGCTACAAAGGTATGTAAAACAAAACATCACCCTGCAAGGCAGTGTGCCAAATTCTAACCAATCATAACACCTTCCATAAAGCAATGGGCTTACTTGGCCAGACCCTATCCTTCTGTTTTACTACAGTTATTAACATTTAGTTTTCTTTTATTCCGAAGTCAGGAGGGTTTACAGACAGAACAGTTTTCTGAAGTTCTTCCACCTATCCAGTGACAATGAGAGGAGAAAAAAAGATGACACGGGAAACATGAATGAGCTCACGTGGCAGCAGCAAGTTTCCCTGGGAGTCCCAGAAGAGTAATTCTTGCTTGGAGCCACGCTATCCATGGCACAGACTGGATCAGAGATCTATAGATAGAACACGATCCGAGAAGGGAGGAACTCCCAGATGCCTCACGCCTTCCATGCCTCTTCAAACGCTACAACTATTTGATTAAAGATCAAACAGAGTGCAGAGGCAACAGCTTTTCTTTCGATTTATAGGGTGTTGAGTCATTCCTCTTCCCTTTGCTTGCTGCCGTGACGTTCCCTGCCTCTCTCAGGAGATACCATCTAACGATCTACCAGCAGCATCGCCACAAATCACCCCGAAGACTTTTGTTTATGCCTAAGTCATCAGACGATCCTCCACCTTAAAACAAAATTAAAGAGCTTTTTCTTCTTTGCTGGAGACCAGGGTGGCACGTTATCAATTTGAACTGAATAAAAGGGAAAGGATTTTATTTCCCCCTCCTTTGGTAAATATTCTAAATAATATCATTCATGATGAAAAAAGGGAAGATTACAACTATTAATTCACCCCATCCACGGAATTGACTGAAGAATCTGGCCAACACCAGTCTTTTTTTTTCCTGGTCTTCATCACTTTAGCCTTCTCCTTCATCCAGCAAACACTCATTCCCTAATCCTGGAAAACACACATGCATGAGTAGATTCCTTTATTAATTGACATGAGTAATCAGATTGGCCATTTACACCAGTGAAGCTGTGGTCACACTCAGTGCTTGGGGACCCGTGCATGGGTGCTTCCTCCAAACTGGAGAGGCAAGGGAATTGGGAGATAAAGGATCAGAGAACAATGCATTTCTGGAAATACATTTTCAGGGGAAAAAAAAAAAAAGAAGAAAAATCCTCTTCAAAAGAAATAAAATTTTACATAAATATATATATAAAACCCCATAGCCCATCTTGAACCAGTTTCCCACCTTGCTCTAAACCACTGGGAAACAGTAAGTTTGAGGGTAAAAAAAACCACTTATGCTTTGAAATTGCTTGAATACCCAATAATAGCAGAGCTCAGGAAGGTGAAAAGCATGAACTACCGATCATGCACATTTACAATTTTCACAACAAGATGGAAAGCCCATTTAAAAAGAAAATATCTTGGGACAAGGCAATAGCTGAGGCTGAATGAGGCATCTGAATATCCCATTTTCCAGGAGGCAAACTATCCCAGCGCACACTAGCACAATAAAAATCACATTAGTCTATTGTGCTGCAGGCCAGCAAACCTGTTAAATAGAAATGTAATGTTGTTAAGAATCCCACTATTAACAGGGGGAAGATTGCAGCTGGGGAGAAAAAGTGGGGGAAAGGTGCTAAAAAAGCACTGTTTGGGGAAAAAAAAATTTAAAAAGCCAAGTTTAAAAGACTTAATTCTGATGTCTGAGGTCAAGCTTAATGAAAGACAGGATGTGAAAGCTGCCCTAGGCCACACCACTGCCCACTCCAGTTGCCCCAAAGCAAATAAAACATCAACCCTGTACAAGAAAACAGCAATTTAGAATAGGGATTACAGAAATATTTCCTTTGACCTCACAGAATCAGGAATTACTACTGATTACCAGCCTTGAAATTGTTTTGAAACTTAGGGCTCAACGCACTTTGGAAACATGTTTTGCGTTGTCCATTAAACAAACCTGTGTGGATCCTTATAAATGTTATTATGATTAATATGTAGTGCTGGAATTTCCCAGGTAATTTCAGTCTGCGGGCTTCAACTCCAGTATTTTAACACTGCAGAACCTTCCTGGAGCTAATATCATATTATGTAAGGTTTAGTAGGGTGATTTGATGTTTTCCAACCAAGACCCTTTCATAAAGCATCACTATAAAATGCTGGGAGATCAGAGTGATCAAAGCCACTGTGATTTAATTGATATTATCAGAAAAGTCCTGGAACCATAGAATCATTTGGGTTAGAAAGGACCCTTAAAGACCATCTAGTCCAGGCTCTCTGCAATGAGCAGGGACATTTTCACCTGGATTAGGTTGCTCAGAGCCCCATCCAACCTGGCACTGAATGTTCCTAGGGATGGGACATCCACAGGTCTGGGCAACCTGTGCCAGTGCTTCACCACCCTCATCGTGGAAAATTTCTTCCTTGTATCTAGTCTAAATCAGGCGTAAATCTGCTTTCATCTTCATTTACAACTAAAATTCAAGAAGCAGCTACTTCCTTCTGTTGTCTCTAAGAAACACTGATCCTAGTGCTGTAAAGAAAAGGTGCCATAATTGTTTCGTTTTCTCTCCCCTTTTTTTTTTCCCTATCTGTTAAGGTGACCACTGGGAGTTGCACTGCCTGGAGTCTTGATTAAATGTTTCACTGCATCCAGAACACTTCATCATGCAGCATAGCCAAAATCTATTATGGCCTGCAAGTGACTCATGCTTTAGCTATGAGAAAACCATAATAAAGAGCATTTTACATAAAAATGCCCAAAAGGTTGGTAATTTAATCTTGATTCTAAGTAGTATGCAAGGTCTTTGCCTCCAGCCTGTGCAGACAATAAGGCATTGTCTGGAAATGCCTTACCTACTGTGGTTGCATCTAACTTTCTTTGCCAAAGTCCAGATGAAAGACACTGAAAAGAAACAATCTTGTCCCAGCAGAAGGCCACCAGCCAGGACAGGACATTGACATTTCCAAGCCAAAAGTTTTCCTAAAGACAAAGGAAGCAATGCTAAAATTCTCATTCCTTCTGAAATCAGTATTTTAAGGTAATTTAAGCACTGCATCATTTTCTGCTCGCTCCGAAGAGACACGCTCTCACATGCAGCAGAGAGAATTACAACTGGATTAGGGAAAGCACTGCTCAAACTTTGGCTAATTTAACAAAGTAACAGCACGCTGACTTTAAAACACACATCAAAACATACAGAATCATAAACCCAACATGACCCAACTTCACAGCAAATGAGTGATAAACATCAAATTGGTACAAGGGACAAAACTGATAAGAAACACCACAACCAGTTATGTTTCCCCTTCCTTCACCACCAGAACCATAACGAAATACAGGTTATTTTGTCTGCTGGTTAAAGAGTAACATGTATAGCTAAGTCAATATTCACACAGTTTTAAAAACAGATTGCTTGGAGGAATTAGTTACTTTGAACTCCATTTTAACAGCACTAATCAGCACACTAGGAGCTCTCCCAGGTCTTCCCAGAAACTGCAATCCAGTGGCACCAGGGTAGAGCTGGGCTGGCACTAAGGACCAAGAAAAACTTCTCCACCCACCCACTCTTTCCATGGATGCTGGATATGCACACACACATGGCATTTCCCCAGAAAAAAGGGGTGACTTTCTCATAGAGACATTACTTCTTCTGCATCTAGTACTACCTCTGGTTACCAACTCAGTTCCAAATACCTGCCAAACCAACACAAAAACTTGGCAAACACTTGCTAGTGAGTTGGGTTTTTTTTTTTCTTTTTGGAATTTTTTTTCTTAGGTTTACATTTGGGAACCATTTGGTTTATAACTTTGCATTTAATTAAATGAGGTCTACTGCCATGCAATATGAAATGGATTGAATCGGTAAGAACATTTCAGTCCGTGCCAGAAAAAAAAAAAAAGGATAAAGTCAGAAAATGCAAGCATTAGAAGCTCAAGAATGGGACTGTCACGCCTCTAAATTAAATAAATCACCTAATTAAACTTACAAGTGTGATATTTAAGACACGTGCAGTCATCGGGACAATGCGATAAACCCATCCCATCACTGAAGGCTGCCCAAACAGCAAAAGGAAACCTCTTTACCCAGGGCCATGGCAGAAAAAGCACTGCTATAGACACTAAGCAAAGCCCAGATTTTTTTCTGTGAGTGCAAGGGAATTAAAGATACAGGACTGAATGCTGGCTGATGCTTTGCAGTTACAAGGGTTTCATACATGGCATCTTTCTAAGAGGAATCCCTCTAAGAATCTAAACAGACTTTAAAACACACAGCCAATAAAACACACAAGGCCAATGTGTTAATCCCTAGTTTCACATTTAGAAGTACAAGGCCATTTTATAGAAATGCCCAAAGGTTTTTTCCCACCCACAGCATCAACAGGCTGCTAGCAGGGAACAGTCAGGGCTAGAAATTCAAAATATTTCTGCATCCTCCTACAAATTTCAGGGAAATGCCTTCCTCGCCATTCCTCTTTTGCAGACAGCAGGCTTGTGCAGCAGCTTCACATCTGGTGTCAGGGAGGTACCCCTCCCTGTGGCCACAGGCCACTTGAGGCCAGAAAGGCTTTTTTCTGTGGCCACAGATGGACCTTTTCATGTGGCTGCCCTCAGCAAAGCCAGCTGACAATCGAGGCTACGGTGGCAGCGTCAAGAACTTCAACCCACTGGGCACACCAGCCCTCCTTTATTTCACTTTCCTCCCATAACAGAATCTTTATTTAGGCAGCTGGATCTTCAGGCATATCTTTCCCCAGCTATCTTTTTTGTTTTGGAACCTTTAGCACAATAAGAAAGTCCTACATGATAACAGTAGGCTGATGCACTATGTATTAGACCAACTCCTATACCTGGACAGAAAAGAAAGTTCTACATGCCTCCAAAACCTAGTTTTTCTGCCCAACTAGATTCAACATGTCTACCTTATCTCTTCTTGAAAAAATTGCTTTTTCAAGACCTCATTGGTGATGAGGTTTTCCACTAAAGCCCTTCTTGAAGCTGAATAAAAACCTCTGTATTACTCCTTTACCAAACCGTGAAGATTCAAATTTGCATATAACTACAAACTTTCATCTCCAGAAATATTCTAAACAGCTGAATAACACATTTCTTTTGGCCCAGGAATGCGAAAGGTGGCTGAAACTCCATTTGTAGAATTCTTCACATCAGCCAACAATTTTTGTTTCCCTCACCTTTTGAATTTTCTTAACTCGCTGTTGGACTTTGGATTTGACACAGCAAATTTAGAAAATCAAGCATTAAAGACTAAAAGGTTTTAAAAAGACCTTCACCTTTTGAAATGTATCATTTCACCATAGCTGTAAATACACACATGACCTTGTGCACTGAAGAAAAATCAAGTAAAAAACCCCAGGCTTTCACAGAAATAGCTGGAATAGCTGGAACAGTGTGCTCATGTGGGATTCTTACAGTCATCTTCTTTAATAAAGAATATGGAGTGTTTTATTTGAGCATAAATTCAGAGATTTGACTTTTATTAGTTCCTAAATATCCACTACATCTTCTCTAGATGTAGAACCTACATCAAACTATGGAGTTAGGCTCTCTGGCTGCTACAATCAATAATGAGAACTTTTAATAGCCCAGATCCTGACATATTCCTATATTACATCTCCCTCCCCCAACACCCTGACTCTGCACACAGCCAATCTTTCACTGACTTGGTTTTATTGTAGGCAGTCATAAGCAAACCCTGATTACTGGGTCAGAACTATCACCAGCAGCTGACCATTGTAACAAACCAAAGCCTCCCTCCAATCAAGCAGAAACTTTTGAGTTCTGACAATCTCAGTAAACCCTTAAAGGGGAAAAAGAAAAAAGAAAGAAATACACTGGCACTTCTGCATATCTTAATTTCAGTGTGGCAGGAAGCAGATAGACCACAAGAGAATGGTTCCCATGGTATTTCAAGCATAGGAGAAACCAAAGAACCTTTTCATGCTCAGGTCCCTGTCTGATGTCCCGACTGAAGTGACTCAGCTCTTCCTTATATTATAGCACTTGGGTTTTCCAGTTATTATCCTGATTGTGCCACATCTTTGATCCTTTGGAAGTTCACCACCACTGGTCACTCCTAAAAGTCTCTGGATATTTAAAATGTATGGGAGGAATTTTAGAAGAGCTGAGAATCACCAGTTCCCTTCTGAGGAACACAGAAAAAAAACCAAACCAAACCAAACCAAAACAAAAAAAAAAAAAACAACCAAACCAAACCAAATCCAAATAAATGTTCAAGTGTAACCATAAAAGATTCAGAAATTCTTTACAGAGTTCAAGAACCCCTAAATATACAACTAAAAGATATAATTCTGCCTTTTGAAGATTGAACCTAAGCTCAATTTCTTTGTGTTTTCCCCCTGTTTTTACTTTCTTTGATTTGTGCCTTCAATAGGGTGTCTGTGATGTGGCATGGGAATTTTTTTTTTAAAAGTACATTTTTTCTAAAGAAAAGGTTGCAACAGTCTCAGTCTTTCTGGTTTTAACTGAATTAAGGAGTGCTGTGTACTGAATGTACAAACTGGCCCACTATCCATGTGGAACAGATTAGAGGGTGATCATCCATTGTATGCTCACAATTGAAGCATTTCAATAGTTTTATAGACAATTGAGAAAAAAGAAAAAGTATTTTGAGGACAAAATTTGAATGGCTTTCAGTTAAATGATTATATTATATTAAAGAGTAGGAAAACAGAGACAGAGTAGGCAAAATTTAACAGAAAAAGCTGAATAAAGTCGCACATTAACTCTTACTAAGAAAATTACAGCAGCAAACCTGGGTATCATGGAGAGGTCTAAAAAGACAATGGTGAGGGGTTTTGTTTCCTGGGTTTTTGTACCATTCGCCCCCTCCATCCCCCCAAGATTCCTAAATCTCAGCCTGGTTTGATTTTCCATAACGTGTGACACACTTTATTTTATTTTCCTAAGTGTAACACAGAAAAATGGCAGAGCAAAACTTTTCTGTGAAAAAAGTATTTTCTAGGTACAAGCGTAATAAATCTGAAAGCTTTCTGAGAAAGTCATCAAGCAGTTGAAAGAAGGACAATAAGGCAGTCAAAGACTTCTGAATAATTAAAAAAATGGCGACAACTCAAATGCCTCCGCTCGCTCACCGCATTAATGGTGACAACAACATAATTACCAACATAATTTCATAATGAACAGCTGCTGATAGGGCAACAGGGACAGCATGATGCCCCAAAGACATCATGGTGTGCTTTACAGGGATTTGTTTCTCTTACAAGTAATGCCATAGGAAGTAGAGATGCAGCTGTTCTGTTTAAAAACATCCTGTAGCTGAAAATACACCTATCTAGAAATTATTGCTTGAAACATCAGCATTTGTGAGAAATTAGTAACGGCAATTTCTGCGTTTATCAATAGCTGCCTTCTACAAACTTCCAGCGGACTTTCTCCAACATGATTAAAGGCATCTTCGTAGCAATAAAATATTACGGTATCTGTCTTCCAAAGGGGAAAAATAAGGGATAGAGGTATAAGGTGATAAGACTGGTACAGTGCAGTCCTGGCTGCCAGCCTAAGCCCTCACCACTCCTTACTTTCAGTCAGAATGTGACATTATCCAAAGGCTATATGGTCTCTCAGCCCCCAAAAGGCACGTGTAAATTGAAGCCAGTCCTTTGGTCACAGTCTTTTCTGTGCCCAAACTATAGGACAGAAAAGCAGAAGCTGTTATTTACCTTTCCTTTATGGTTTTTGAATCACTGACACCCTCCCTGCTGTGTGCCATTTGCTGCCATGGCATATTTTGTCTCAAAAGAAGATATTGTTCAAAATTACAAATTGCTGGTGTATTTAACACATCTTCTGATAACTAATTAATTGTGCATTTTTCCTAACAACATGTTTCTTACATAGGCATCACCAAACAACACCCAGCAGCTTTCGTACTTCTTGAAGCCCAGTAAGTCACAGATGCCCTCCAAGCAGGCTGTGGCAATTCCCTGACATGAGATGGTATGCAAAATTGCTTATGTCTTTGCAATATGCTTCAGGGAGAAAGTTATGGGTACAGTAATTCAGGTTAAAATAACAACAGCAAAAAGAAATGAAGGGGGAATATTTGTAACAGTGCTAACTGATGGGTGGATTTACATTTTGTTTTCAGTTACCCCAAAACAAATCTCAAGGGACTCCAGCAAGGTTAGTGCCTTTCTTTGCACATATATACAGCGTGGGCTAAGGCACTTGGAAAACCCTGCTGCATGAGTTAAAATGAGCCTACGATACAAGCAAGTTAGAAGGGTTAACTGAAACCTCTTTGTGCAGCACTGCAAACTGCTCAAATCTGTCAAAATTAATGAGAAAAGCCAGAAGAAACATTATGGTTCTGTCTAGACTGCCAGAACCTACAGTCTGCCTTGTATTAATAAATGCTATAGAAAAGAAACTCTGCTGTGAGGGTGGGGAGGCTCTGGCATGGACTGCCCAGAGAAGCTGTGGATGTTTCAGCCCTGGAAGTGTCCAAGGGCAGGTTGGACAGGGCTTGGGGCAACCTGGCCCAGTGGAAGGTGTTCCTGCCCATGATCTTTATGGTTCCTTCCAACCCAAACCAGTCTGTGATTCGTTTTATGTCCCGCTCTGTCCTCCTGGTGTTGGGGGCAACAAAGGCACAGACAATCCTTCTATTTCTCCAGGCTTGATATCACTGTTATGCTTGGATGGCAGAGCAGCTCCAAATGGCCTTCTTGTGGTGATATCTGAGCTACAGAGCCACCTCTCCTCCCCACATCCATCCTGCCCACAAAGCCCTCGCTGCAAACTGGGTCTGACCCACAGCTGGAGGGAACCAGGCTGAGCAAAAGCCCCTTTCATTTCCCCCACAGTCTGCCGACTTCAGAGAGCAACACAATGGAGGCCTTTGATAATCATACCCTACGTCTGCTCTACAGCTTCTCCCATCTTAGCCCTCAGAGAAAAACAAACAAAAGCAAAATTAATAAAATCTGACAAAGAAAAACCTTACAAAGCAGAAGGAGCCTCCCAATACGACTTTGCAAGCCCAGACCAACAGCAGAGCTTGGAGGGGCAAAACCAAGCAGAGGTGACCCTGAATGTGCCAGAGGGGCCCAAATGCTCTGACATTCCTTCAGAGTTTCGGGGTCTCCAGGTCTCCTGGACATTCC
The DNA here is from genome assembly GCA_013400495.1 of Nicator chloris. NCBI lineage: Eukaryota > Metazoa > Chordata > Aves > Passeriformes > Pycnonotidae > Nicator > Nicator chloris. The sequence goes on from WAAE01003034.1 coordinate 193,389, forward strand.
TGTACCCAGGACACATGAGCACCTGTTGGCACCTCTGGCAAATCCCGACCTGTTGCCTCAATCCATTTATTTTTCAGGCTGCTGAAGGTGTGCCTAATAACCATCAGAAATGAAAACAGGACTCCCAAAACAACTTTCTACTGACCTAAAGTAGTTTGACGCTTATGAAGACATCCTTTTTCCATTTATGTCAGACAAAAGTCATTTCCTACGTTTCTAGCAGCCCCTGGCAAAACACCACAGACGCCAGAACAGCATTAAAAAGCAGCCTACATAGTACACTATCACTACTTCCTTCACACCGAAGGTCATTAAAAATATGAAAGTAGCTTCAAAATCGTATTTATTCACTGCATTTCAGCACAAGTGCAATGAATGTTGAACTTTCAGTTCTTGGGCTTAGTATATGTTGTTTTTTTATAAACTTTGGACTTTGAAGGTTTAGAAAGCGTGCTGCAAATCATGATCATCAGTATTTGTGGCTCTTTAATATACAGTTACAACATTATAAATATGTTGCTGAACTAATAAAATCATCACAAAACAAGAAGGAACATCAATTTTTATACTATACAGTCATTGACCTCACCAGTAGTTTCTAATCAAGCTTCCTGTACCACACTTATGTCATTGTAGCTCATCAAATTTTCCAATTTATGTACAAGGACAGCTCAGCTTCTCTGGTTTTTTGGTACATTCATGTATGCATCTTATTAAGACTAACTTGATTAACACCACATATTCGATAATCAGTTTGACAAATACTAGCATCAGACTACACAGAAACAGGGCAGCACTTTTTTTTTTTTTCTAATTCTTCTAAACTTGAGCTTATTTCCTGGTATTGAAATCATAATTAACTTACATCAAAAATCCTGCTGCTGTAAATCCCACTGACTTCAGTAACTATGCCAGAAAGTGGTCCATTATGTGAGTCATCTGCTACAAAACAGAAAACAGCAACCATGCCACAGAATAATGCCAGCTGACAAGATTTATGTTACTCTCACCACACGCCCCTTTGAGTTGTGTAACTCTGCACAATGGCTACGATACCATCTTGTTTCTCTCAAATGTGACTAAGGAAAGGTGACTAACCATTTCAATAGACGTGTTTTTCTTCCTGTGGGCCTAAAAAGCAGCTTATTTGTACAACTCAGGCACCACAGCAACCAAAGTTGTGTCTCACTTGGCACAGGGCCAGGTAATGCTTGCCGAGTGCCAAATGCTCCAGTAACCCAGATAACTTATACACAGGAGAAAAAAATCAGGTTATTACTGCATTTATGACCAGATACAGCCTTAAAGTTCACTGTATACAGGGCTGTGCTTCAGAGTGAGCCATCCTCAGCAGCCACTTTTGGAAAATACACTCGGCACTTACGGAGTACCATTTAAAAAGAGGGAGGAAAAAGAAAAGAAAGAGGTAGATTTAGACACAAGAATTAATGAGTACATCTGTAATTCTGTAATTACAGCATCTGCTCTCAAGCCTTGGCATCTGCTTGTGTACGGCTGCTCAGCACTGTCAACAATAACCTTAAACCCATGACCAGATAACATCTCACAACTTCGAGCCAATCAAAAAAAAAACCAAAAAAACCAAAACAACAAAACCCCAAAACATTAAATTCACATAGTGGATATGAACACACTGATGTGACTAAGCTAATGATCCACTGGAGAAAAGCTCGGTTTTAAAAGTATGTGTGTGTGTGGGGGGGGGGTTATGTTTTCCAAAACAAAAAGGTTTGTGTGAAACTGAAGAGCTGCCTTCCAGGAATTAGCAAAAGGAATAATCTCCATGGGAGAGGCTTCATCATGCGAATTCATTGTCTAGAAATTGTGTTTTACAACCAAAGACTTCAATAAAAATATTCTGTTAAATGTATTTTAGTAAAAAATCTTCTCAAAACAAAATGGCCAGGATAAACAAAGCACCACATTTCAAAACAAAAAGAGCTGTCAGCATCAACACCCCCTGACATTTTAGGAAGAAGGTTTCTGAAGGTGTCACACTAATACTTAGTTCAGAGGAAGCCTTGACCAGTTCCTGGGGCATCTCAGTAGGAGGGGTGGACAAGCAAGAAATTTCAGTGGGAATTGAAAGCTACTGAATGTCCTCAAAGCCTACAAAAAGTCTCAGAAAGATGATTTCAAATACAAGTTTTAAAAAAAATTCAATATTTAATAGAGACCACCTCTTTATTTTCTGCTGCTAGCGCTGTGCAGAGCTGCACCCTCTGGGAATGGCTGCTCCCTCTCCCAGGTGCCCACTGAGATTATCCCAGGCCTGGCAAACAAGGTTTTTCTCTCTTTTTCAGTCTCAGTTCTGCCAAATACATGAGAACCAAGTGGAAGAGGTCCAAATATTTTCGTAGATGTGCGATTTGGTCTATCTGTGCTTTCCTGTCCTACTGAAGGAGTGGTGACACACCTATTTGGGGTGCAACTCCCATGTGCTAATATATGCCAACAAGACCACTTGTTGGGTCTCTTCCATCGTTTGTGGCTGCACAGTTACAAATGGGCTGAGTTACCATGATTATGGGTGTACTAACACAAAAGTACGAATTAAATATGATTAATTAATGAAGAGCCTAAAATTACTTTCCTTGGCAGAGTATTCACCTAGTGGTGCTGTGGGATTTGAAAGGTCTGACACTTCCTTGGGGAAAGGAGAAGAACAGGGGTCACGTGAGTTATCATTCCCAAGAGTTCAGCCCCTCCTATACTAGTTACTGGGGCAGTGATGGTGCCACAGAAGGTACAGGTTTCCAAAACCCTGCCTATTTCCTTTCCTTAACCTTGCTACTTTGATGCCCCTGCCATTAATATCTGTCTCTCCCTGCATCTAAGTAGGCAAACTAGGAAAGCTGTCTTCTAACCACTGAAAAATTAACTAACCTCCCACAGGCTTTCCTCACTGGCCTTATTCTCTACCTGCAGCCTTCTCATAGCTTTTATTGCTCTTCTGTGCACGCTCCAATATCCCTCCTGAGCAGGCAGGCAGCACTGTGGGCGAGGAGCAGCCAGTATATTCTGATGTTTTACAAGCAGCCTTCCAATCCAGGCTCCTGACAGGGGAGATATGAGCTGTTTAATACGTCCCTTCTGCAGGGCAGTTACGTCCCAGCGTTGTGTCCCACGTCAGGATCATTCCTCACAGAGAAGCCAGGGAGGTAAGGAGGAAGGATTCCAAAGGTAAGGAGGAAGGATTCCTGCTCATTCCAAAGCCATTAGCAAAAGGTTTTGTGCATGCTTCTTTTTCCTAGAGGAACACAAAACGAGAGAGATACCACCTAGAGAGCCAAGGGAAGGGTTCACAGGCACCTAGGAGACAACAAGGAGATGAAAACCAGCCAACTGTGCACCACAGACCTAATTTCCTGCAGCGAGGGAGCAACAAACACTTGCCACAGGGGAAGAGGCACAGATGTCACATCTCTCTGTCAGAGGGGGGTCTTCCCATCTGAACACGGGCCAGTGACGTGCCCCAGATGTAGGACAGGCCAGCCACAACCTGACACGGACCAGGAGTGCCACGCATATGGCATGGGAAAAGAGCCTTCTGTTCTGCTGCTCACAGGCTCACCTTAGCTACAACCCCCAGATCAAATTCCAGTGCAGAAATCCAGCAGCTGTGTGGAACCAAGGGAAAACCCTCAGAAAAGAGGAGCAAGGATGACTACAGTCACTGAACATGGCCCACAAACGGATATGGAAGAGATGACATTCAGTCTCGAAAATGAAGATGGGGAGAAATTATATTATAACAGTCTTAAAGCACAAAAAGAAAGGTACCAAGCTGTCTAAAAACCAAAGGACTTACACAGTAATAAAATCAATGTAGGTCAGCACCTAGGAGTAAGTGCTGCAGCACTGGGAGGAAGGAAAGTGTAGGAAGGAGCAGAAGTCACTGCCAGAAACACTGAAGGCACATGAGGTCCTGTCTCTGTGCTGGAGAATGTGTGGGTTCCTCCCAACCTGCTCTCTGTCAACACCACCACAGTTTAGGAGGCAGTTGAGGTGAACAGTGACTGCCAGTGGTTGGTAAGACCAGGCAGAGACCTCAGTGAGAAAACAGGATAACCAAAGAGAAGCTTCAGACTGCAGCTCAGCACCATCCATGACGTGCAGGACACTTTCCTGCAATCCCTTTTAAATGATCTCCAGTGCAAGCCTTTTTTTTGGGGATAGGAGAGTATCGACACCACCTTGAGCACTATCACCAATAAAAGTCAAGCCTTCATAAAGAAACCATCTGCATTTGATTTGCTCTTCCTGCTGCTCTGCACATCACCACCACAATTACAAACAGAAGTATTTGGCTCCCCGCCTTGCCCTTTTATTGCTCTACTATGCTTCACTGCCAATCCTTATGGCAACAGAACTTGCAAAGTCATGGACTCTTATAAAAATCTTACAATACTAAAACCCTGTACAGAGAGATTTCTCCTACTCTTGGACACCGTGGAGTTTCCAGGTATTGTTTTTGCTCTCATCTCATTTTATATTTTATATAATAGCCAGAAATATGAGTCAACAATAGTAAGTTGAAGATTTTTCTTTTTTTGTTTTCCAATCTTAGGTATTTCCTTTCTGCTTTCCTCAGTGCACTCTGTTCTGATATTACTTGTACTGCAAACTCCTTGAGGCAGAGGCAGTCTGTACAGTACATTCTAAATCTGAGTTTACAGAAGGTAGAATACTGAATTGTGACCCCTGCTAGCAAATACTGAAGGTTTCCTCATCATTTGACCAAGTGTTTGTCCGGTAGGCTGAGCCCACTGGAGTAAAATGTGTTCCTACAAACAAGATTAAATAAGATTAATGTATTTATCAAGAGGCAACAGAGTTTGCATTAGTTCCTGTTCCTGCAATCTTTCTTTAAATCAAAGAAACACAGAATCCCCAAGATAGCAAATAGATGGATTCAGCTTTTTCCTCCCAGGCCAACATGCCAATTACTACACTTGGTTTGGAATCTGGAAGTTAAAAGGTGTTCCCCCAGGTGTGTGCATTAGCAACACGGCCAAAGTTTGAACTCATGTAAAATTAAACAACCTGCTGTTCCACGAGGTGGAAATAATCAAGGTAGCTGCACAAACTGACTGGCCCCTAGATTTACAGTGCTTGAGCACATGGGGATCAAGTGGATCTGTGCAGCACTGGGATGCTATTTCTGATGGCTTATGATTATGGGATCCTGGGAGAAGGAAAGAGATCTGTTACTTTTCAGTAGGTTTCCCACGAGATTACAAGGTTGGAGTGTTTCTCGCAGCATTAGACACGTCCCAGGAATTCACCCGCTCCCAAGCACACGAGCTGCTGCCTCTGAGCTGCCTGCATTGGATTGCATGGTGCAACATGATGGGAGGAATAATAATAATAACAATAACAATAACAATAATAGTTCAACAGATCATAAGCACGTTCAGAGTGGAGGGATAGACCAAGTCCAAAGAAAAGAGCAATAAAATTTGAAAATTTTCCTTAACTTTACCCAGTGCTGCAAAAAGAAAAAGGCTGCCTTTCGCTGCATTCAAATCCTGTGCCATGTGGTGTTTACTTTCCAAAAACTGTATCTTAATTGTTGAAAAGTTGAACTTCATGGCAAAAGAGATTTTTTTGCGGGGGGATCTAATCCTTAAGCACACAATTACTTTAAAGGTTTTAAATAAATAAGAAAAAGTCTACATGTAAGAGAGACGTGAGAATTTATGTATTCCTTCACATTTTTATTCAAGTTGTTTGAATAATGAGGAAGCAGCCGTTTAATTAAAAAAAGGCAAATCTCAAATAGGCAAAAACAGTTTGGAGGGCACTCATACAGATTTTTCACTGTGAAAAACAATGAGATTCAGATGGGACCCTAACAAATAGGAATGCTGTTTCTGAGAATGCATTTCCAGTATGATGGCCCAGAGGCAGGGTCCAAGAGCAGTGCTTCTCATCAGGACCCACCAACACCCAGCACTGTGGTTTTTTGAGCCCAAATAGCCAACTTCCTTTTCCGAAGCACTATTTTTTGCAGCACTGAGAACCTATCACCCCCATCACCTGAAGGCTTTGAAGAGGAAAGCATGGTAGGTAAATGCTGCCATCTACACATGGCCAACTGAAGGCGGCTGTGCCAGCTTGGAAGGGGAAATGCAGGGAAACACTGCTCTGCTGCCCTCCACAAACAGCTACCAGAGGGTTTAACCAGGCTCTTGATCGAGCTCAAACCAGCATTACAGGCAGGAGGCACATCCTGGACAACTCAAGTCCCATAAGAAAAGCTAAATATTATCTAAAGCTGTAAGCAAGAAGCACACAGAACGCCTGGATTTGTGACTACTGTGTCAAAAAGGGCTCGTCATTGAATTATCGCTTTCTTCTCCCGACCCACAGGCACAGAGTGCATTCTGCAATATGTCAGCTGTCAATTGGACGTTTATATGACACTCACAGTATATTTTAAAATAACATTTCATACAGCAGCTGTGTTTACAGAAGGAAATATTTTTATAGGGCTCTTAATAACAAATGTCTCCCCTTTCTGCAAGGCTGTCCTTCATTCTAATTACCCCTTTCACTCTCTTGATGAAATCTGTCTCTGGTAGACATATTATCATCCGTAAAGTTCAGAGAACATTAATCATCTCTTTTGGCATGCCACCTGTAAAGGACATTAGGATTTCAAGCTTCAGTTACATCATGTGACAAAACATTCACCAAAATACAAATCATTACCAAAGACTGAAGTTATTAACCCTATTTAGGCGACAGTAACGGAAGATAACTTCTTCAACTTCTCATCAAAGAAACACACCAAAATACAAGTTAAAAATAATGTGTTAAATTTTAAAAAGAATAACCTGATATTAACAATAGTAATATCTCAGGTTTGGTTGGGCTTTTTTCTTTGTGGGGTTTGAATCTCTTTGCTGTCTTTCTCTAATACACGTATACATACCTGAAGGTATTTTCAAAATATGTGCTTTAAAAGCAATATTGACACTATGATCTACACAATGGTCTAATATTCTTATACCAAAAAGACAGCAAAAGATGAAAGGTCTCCCACCTTAGACTTCACAGATTTGATAAGAAACTTCATGCTACCAAAATAAAACTCGGCCTTTACCTAAAGACAACAGCTTCTGAATGTGCATTAGTTATTTATGTAACCCCATTTTGACTTCTTGGGGTGATGTATCCTCCTCCCCAGTGTTGCAGTGGTACATGAATATTTCAGCATCCCTTGGTCCCTTTCACACTGACGAAGATCCTCTGAGGAGGGCAGCCAGCTAACCAGCGTCTGCCGAGGTTTCTGAAATGATGAATTTCTGTTGTGCCTCCCAGAACGTTGTAGAAGTCAGCCTCTTGTACCCATGCATGGATGCAACAGCTAAAGAACCATAAACTCAAATCAAAAGAAATATTTTTGTGAAGTTTTCATTATTAACAGAAATTACAGCCAAAAAAAAAAAAAAAAAGATTCAGAAATGAACCCAGGGGTTGGAAAAACACTGTCCTTCCTGAGACTGTGAAACACATCCTCTTGACAGAAAAAGGGATGCACATCAAGAAAGCAGCAGTGGATAAGGAATGAACCTGAAACCTCAGCTCAGTATTGTTTTTGGCAGGCCTTGTCCTTGCCAGAACAATGCAATGTCCTGGGCTGCATGTGCCTTAACAGACCACCAGAATATCCCAGGTAAGTATTTGCTAGAGAAGCACAAGTGGTTGGAAGCAAGCCATTCCTTCTTTTTCAATCTACTGGAAAAGAGGGGAAAAAACCATCATGTTTTTATTTGTTTTAAACTTACCTAGAAGGTTTATAGGACTCACAATTATTAATAGGGAGAAAGGTAACCCATTACAAAAAAAAACTCCTGCAATCAACAGTAATTCATTTGTAAATACCTTAACTGATTTTCCAGCTTAGAATACATTTGTTCCTCTTTTAGGGCACTGCAGCTTGAATTGCAATTTATTAATTGTACTGTACCATGGCTTGCCTAAAATTTGAGTATGTCTGAGTTATTCAACCCTGCTAGGATTAGCAGTCCTCAAAGCCATGCCAAGGCCTTCTGTCCTGCATTACAAACACAAAAGACTAAGGACTGGAAAAATCTGGAAATTAGCTAGCTGGTTCATCCCCATGCCCAAAGAGAGGATCAACTGTACCTGTGGTATCCCAGACAGGCACTTCTATAAGCACTCTGAGAAATATATATGCTAAAAACTGTTTTACAAACTCCCTGGACACTTCTTTACAAAGCATCAGGAGCTTTGCCATTAAAAGTTGTCCAACTGACAAAGCAATCCCTCCCTTGATGCTCCAAGCCCAAAATAACATTTGTTTTGCTGTCCAATAAAGAGATGGAGCTGCAGAAGCCATTCTCTCATTGCTTTTACTGCTATGCAGCAGCATGAGAACGCTCATACTTAGTCAGACCAAAGGTTCAGCTGCTCAAGCCTTCACTAGAGCAGTAAGAAGAGCCCAACTTCATTTCCATACAGCTATCATTTTGTGAAAGAATGCATAGAAAAAAATGTTAAGTAAAATTTATCCTATTGCTAGGGTTTGGGTTTGTTTGGACATGGCAGTGCTGGGTCAATGATTGGACTCTGTGATCTTGGAGGTCTCTTTCAACTGAACTGATTTTGTGATTCTGTAATTCCGAGTGAAAAGGCAAGTGTAAAACCATGGAAATAAAAAAAGCTCTGGGACACATATAAGAATAAATCCACCCACACTTCCCAGCTTGCAGCCATTCCCAGTTCAAGGATTTCTTGAGCAGGATGTGGTTTCTATACATTGTCCAATGTTACCTTGAACCCATCTTGACTTCCAGCACACACAATGCTTTTTGGCAGGGAGCTCTACTGTGCAGCTCCATCAATTGTGCAGAGAACCACCTCCTTCCAGCTCTTCTGGAGACAAAATGGGTTTCTAGCTTCTTATATCACTCTTTTTTCTTTAAAATGACACGGTATGTGCTGTTTCAAGTACTGCTCTGATAGATCAAGTAGTCCTACTCTCATCTCGATTTCCCTCAAGGCCCAAGAGAATGATTTTGGAAACAGGATCAATGCCTCAGCAGAATTTACTAACCGAACACTGGATTAGGGTAAAGTAAACTCTCCCTGGATCTAAGGAAATGAACAAATGGATCTGCCAGGTGTACAACTGTTCAGTTCCTTGCTGTTTCTTGTGATAGCTCCCCTGCATCCAGGGCCCCGACAGAGAGGCCAACCTACCAGCACTTAACACCAGTGAGCAGCACCAGGAGGGACACTGCCAAACACTGCCCATGAGCAGAGCCCCAGAGGCCAAACCCTGATCCTCAGGGCAGAAAAAGGAAAAAGGAAAGAAATTAGAAGTGACAAACCCAATTGTCGTTGCCTCGTTATTTACAGAGAGGTCTTTCCACTGCAAAAACATCTGTGTAAATCCAGTCCCAAAGCTCAGAGGTTTTTTTAACATCTGCACAGGTGGGTATGCTCATATAATGCTTTTTGAGCTGTCTACCTCAAAAAATAACTTAAGTCACAAATTACAGTGGTTTTCTGTTGCAAGTGTCCATTTTTCTCTCCCCACACAGGATATTGGTAAGACAGAAGCACATATGAAGAGAGCTACCTTCACAGCTCACTCACACAAAAATGGCACAGATTAATCTCCAGCTTCTACATTAAACAAACAGGAAAGGTTAGAAGCAAAACCAGCCAGTCCTGGAAGTTTATAGATGATGCTAGAATTTTGCTCTTTGGGTGCTACTTCTCTCACTTCTGAGCTCTCCTGCTGGTGAAACAAGATCAGCTTTTCAATAAAAAACAGCTGGCTAAAGCTAAACCAAGTCATGACAAATTATATTCATACAGCCAACATCATTAGAAAGGAGAGAAAAAAAATCTACCTCTCCAGTATCAGCACCTGGAGGTTTTCCTTAAAAACTACTGTGTTTGAGAGTGTTATGGATAAAGTACCACTGCTGGATAAAGTCACCTTTCTACCAGCGGCTGGCAACAGCAAAGGTCATGGTGATGTCAATTTGTGGCTTCCCATCTTTAGTTTCCTGCTTCTGGTGAATGAAAGGGAGTCATGCAAAAACACAGACTACAACAGGTCACCATATTTTGTGGCAGATATTCAATGCCAGAGGTCTTGCAATTGACTTTCAATGTTTTTATAAGTAGATGCTTCACAAATGAGTCTGTAACTGGATCTCGCCTTGTTCTAACCTATTATGAGACTGCCCATAAGGAAAACAACTGACATGAATACAACCAGGCAAGGTTTTCCTACTTGTGTTGGAGGTAAATAGCTTTTTAGAGAAGACTAGATATCCCAGGGACACCTTTTAACAAGCAGAGGAGCCCTGTAGCCTGTGAAAGCCAGGGACAAGGCTGGACATCACGGTGGTCTCTTTGGCCTTTCAGCCTGCTGCTATTCATTGACGGTCCCCTCCTCACAGCCATGGGAGATGGGCTCCTGGGCAGCAGCAGACCAGAAGAAACCCTACACAAATTTGGGAAGAGCAGCTTGCATCCTCAGAGCCCACTTGATCCTCGTGGAGATTCAGGGGAGAACGATGAATGAGATACACCAAGGAGGCTTCCCCAAAAGGCAAATATCAATACTTAGGAGAATAAACAGCTACTTCCAGGAAATACTTAAAAGTAGCTATCAAGGAAGTTACACATTAAAAATCTACGGAGCTGGTAATTAATTTCACAGGTAATGAATACTATAAAGACCAGCATCTGTGCATCCAACTTCTGAGCATTGTGCAACTGCGTGTTGGACAAGTGCTCCTGGAAAACAATTCCCTTGCTGCCTGACCTGCTCAGATAACCTGTGCATTCTTAGCAGCCCGTGCCTATCTGCAGTGTACACCCAGCAGTGGCCTCAGAAACAAAGCAGACTGCTGAATACAACAGCAAGGTGCAAAGGGTGAATTTGTCCAAGCACACCACTGCTTTTATTTTATCTGCACAAAGACAATTCTGTTCTCTGAGACCAAAAATGGCTCCTGCCCCCAGCACTGCCAGGGCTTTTTGAAGTTATCGCTCTGGGTCTCCAGCCATCTATCTGTGCACGTTTCAGTAACCTTTACTTCTGCTGAATAATTCAACAAAGCAAAGATTTGCTATTGGCAACTTCTAAGCTACAGGAAAAAAACTAAAGCTTGCATTTGGTTTATTAAAATTCCCAGAGGGGGGAAAAATAATATATCTCTCCTCTTTGACCTTATTTGGGACTGTGCCTTAGGAACTGGCAGGAGGAAATCCAATGCTGTCCAAAGTTTTAATTATGGGGAAAACAACGGACAAAATTGCACGCCTAAGGGTTAAGGCAACAGTGACAAATAAGAGTTGGTGACATTGCTGATGACAATCCACTCTGAAAGCCCTGGCAGGATGGCAAGGACTGCACGGACAAAGAGAGTCCCCACTGCCCAGGTTTGAAAGGACACAATGGACTTCACAGAAAAGATATTTAATTTTTTTTGCATGACTGTAAACTCACCAAAATGGAGCTCTGCTTTAAATCCTGCCTGGAGGCCAGGCCAGGCTTCAGTGTGCTGAAAGAACCTGACCAGCTCATGGCTCTGATCTCACCCACCAAAGACAACTCAGCCAGTTGTTTGCCATCATCATTTTCCTTTCCAATACCTAAAATTATTAATCTGTTCCTTCAGGTCTATCAGGAGAACACCGCAAGGCAGGACGGCACCACAGCCCTCCAAAACCACACAGCATCAATCTTCCCTCAGCTGCAGCCTGGCATGAAACTGCACTGACATCATGCAACCTGGAGCTTCACAGAGAGCATAAAATCTAAAACAGAAGCCGTAATAGGATACGTTTCCATTTGCTATCCCTCTGCCTTTAATACAGGGGATATTATCCTCCTATCCTATGGCAAACTCGCTAGGCTGGGGTGTTTTTTTCATTCTTGATCTTCATCCATCGAGCAAAATGCCATCAGTGATGACAGTACAGCTCTTGGCAAAGGAACGATGTGTTAGCTTGTGCTCCCTCTGCTGCTCCTGCTGCAGCACAGCAAAGCACAGCTGGATCTGCCCTAAAGATCCCTGGGGCTTCTGCCCATCCCTTCAGCCCATTTCACTAGCTTTTTCTGCACTTTTCTTTTTTAAAAGGGCGAGGTTTTAAAACAGACTACTGAAGTACGCAAACGTGTAGGGTTTTAAACAGAATTATCTCTGAGATGACAGATCCGGGTGGGACCCACAGCCCCTCAGGATCCCAAAGTCCTCGTGGCCCTGCTGCCCAGGCTTGAGGTATCTCCTCTCAGGGGCATGCAGAGCCAGTTGCAGGGTGTACGAAGGACCAGCACTCACAAACCCTTCATCCTCCCCAGGCTGCTGCCCTGCCAGGGTGGCACATTCCTAACGTGGCAGTCACAGGCAGCCCGACTTTCTGCCCTTGCCAAGGACATCATCCCTGCAGGGCCATCGCATCTCAGGGGCAGTGGGGAGGGAAGAGTAAGTGTGAAACTTTAGACCAAGGTAACCATCAACCTAACTATGGCTGTCCATTAAAATGTTAATATTGGTAACAAAGCGTAAGAAGAGAAACATTTCTCCCGAATTACAGCTCACTCAACCCAGGTACAAACCAAGCCTTTGAGGAGACGGTTTGGTCATTGATGGTTAAGCATGTCCTTGGTTTTTACAGCTTGAACACCCCAAATTAAAACAAGTGGTACTAACTAATCACCACCAGCATCACTCAGACTCACAGGAAGACAAAGATCAATAACATTTTTTTCCCCTTTACTCATAGTATTTTATCTAGAAGTACCCAATTGTGTCAACTGTCATAAAGAAACTAATTTTAGGAGAAACACTGAGAAGGAAACAGGAAGCATGTCCCCGATGCAGAAAGGCTGTGCAAGCATATATACACACATTCATTTGCTTGAAACCTTACATCCTGACTGTCTTGGCAAGTTCAACAATATAAATAGCGTAAGTCTAGTATCTCTATACATATATTTTTGCTTGGTGTGAGGAAAATACTCCCCTGAGTATCTAAGATTTTAGGATTGCAGGTTCGATAACATGTATTTTTTCCGTTTTAGTTTGTATGTTTTTCAAAAGTAACTCTAACTCACGATTCTGACTAGTAACTCATAACTCACAAGGTGCTGTGATGATGGAGAAGGCAGAAGACCTGTTCATGCTGCAAGGGAGTGGAGAATGACAACCAATTCTATTGCTATTGCCACCATGAGCCTTATTCAAGTGGAAGCAGCCAAAAAGCCATAAAAATGGTCAAAGTTACAGAGCTAAGCCAGCCAACAGCAAGGAGCATCCACTGCAATCAATGCACATTAAAATAAGCAGGAAGAAACTGATATGCAAACTATCCACAATAAAATGTGAAAATCACTTTATGCATCTTCCCTTCCTGGAGAGAAATTGTGCTCTCAGGAAAGGCTGGAGGTTGTGCCTGAAGTTTCCTAATCTCCCACTTTAAACTGGATGCTGAGCCTTTGCACTGACCCAGTGATGCTTTATTTTTTTTAAATGGATGTGCATATAAATAATTTCGTTAGAAATCTATTTGGCAGACAAAAACAAGGGAAGGAAGCCTATCATTTACTGACCATAACTTTAAAAAAGAGAGGGTGTGTGAATGTATGCTCCTTTGATAAATCTTCCTCCCAAGTATACACCCATATCAGCATTTCCTCCTCCTGCCGATTTCAGAGCAAAAATGTGCAGTCTAAGTGAACTTCTATTTTATGCCACAAAAACCTATCATTCAGTGGTTAACAAAGACCACTCAGAATTTGTTTTTCTAAAAGACAGCTAACCAATCCCTGTAATTCAAAAAGACTTTTTCTCATCAAAGCACCACAGGAACACCGAGGAAACATTTCAGAGCTCAGCATCCAAGATGTGGGCATTATGTGCGACACAAAAGTATTCTGGAAGACTCAAGGCTCTGGTATGACACTGTATGATTCAACTTCTTGGCACACTCCCCTTCCACCATCATCTGAAAACCATCTGAGATAACCTCCAAAGAAGATCTGGGCAACGGTCTCCTCTTCCCTTCCTTTCTCCCAACAGAGAACTGTAATCTGCTCTTTCATTTCTTTCGTAAAACAGGACTACAAAGGAAAAGCAAGGAAAAAAAAAGCCAGTTTGAAAACAAGGCAGCCAGACACCCAGCTAGAGCTTCTCATCCAAGCTTGAGGGAATCTCACAGCTGGCTGCTGCCACATCTCCCTGCGGATGGCCACGGCTTCCGTCTGCTTTTGCCATCACCTCCGTCCTCTGGCTCAGACAACAGCAGCAGGTGCAACAACACCAACACACCAACAGGACAGCCCATGGAATGTGCATGTTTTCTGGGGCAAGGCTTTAAGTGATAGCACAGAAGTACGTGCTCCATGGGTATCGCAGCCCAAAGCCACAGGACGACATGCAGCCTCCCCACACAACAAGCCATACAGCTTTTTGACCATGATATTTGGTAAATGCAGCCAAAATATTACACTCTGGGCTTGACAGTGAACACAGGAAAAATATCTGGCTTGTAGGACCAGGCTGTTCCAGGGTGCCAAACACAAACACAGCCTTCAGCTGTTCTTCTGTTTTCCCACCTGAGGGTAACTACCCAGCTCAGAGTAAAACGTCACCTGTTGTCCCCACTCTTCCCCACACAAGCACCTGTGACAGAAAGACCAGACAGAAAAACAGCTGGGGAGGAGCCCATAGCCTTTCACCTTTAGGTTACCACTTGGAGACACCAAACAGGTATCAGATCACTGGAAACCACCCCCTCTGACACATGAAGACAAGGGTCAGCCACAGCACACCAGTCCTTAAATTCTGGGAGGCATTACCGCTTATAAGAACCTCTTTTGTACTTGGGAGGAGAGCAGAAGACAATGTGTGTTTGCATACTTTCCATAATTCAATTGGCTAGTTTCAGTAGGTCGTTTGTTGCCTCTTTCCATCATCCCTGATGTGGACACAGCAGGAACATCTGCAATCCAGGCGTGAGGGCTGAGAGTCGAGAGAAGGGCTGGAAACACAAATATGAACTCATGCTTTGCAATTAAAAAGATAGATGATACCAACTTCACTCCTATATGAAAAAGACTGGTTATTACTAAAACCTTTTTCCTGTCAATCTGAATTTATTACTTAATATTTACTTTTGAACTATCATATTTCCAAAGGATATCTCACAAAAAAGCCTTGCCAAATATTTTCTGTCTTGAATTCTTGAAAGAATGCATTTGTGTGCTTTCCAAACTATGGTCCCTCCTTAAAAAAAAGTGGCCCAGGCAGAAGGAGCAGAAGTGCCAAAAGCACACAGTGACCCAAACAGAGGAAAGGTGGCATTGTCCTTAAAAATGAAGACAGGTGATCCAAGGCTATGAGATCTAGAGGGGGAGAGGACTGGCACAGCCACAAAGAGGGCAGTAATTTATTATATTTTTGATAATAGAGCATGGGATGGAATAACGACGCAGGGCCCTGATCTCTCATTCCAAGCATACATCTCAACTTGGCAAGAGGAATTTGTGTCCGGTTGTATTGTCCTGCTGATGGAGATCAGCTTCACATAGGAGCTCTCCGCATTTTTTGGCAGCCGCTAGCAAGTCATCCTGATTTTTCATTTTCGTAAGTGTGCTGTCAGGAAACAAAAACAAGCCCAAAGCCCAAGTGTCAGACTCTGTGGAGCAACATATGCACACACAGGAGCGCTGGGAAGCCGGCTCTGGTCAGACCACCACACCTCACTCTGGCCTTCCAGGACTTAGAGGGGACTTACAAGGAAATGGGGACAGACTTTTAGCAGGGCCCATCGTGACAGGACAAGGGGCAATGGGTTTAAACTAAAGAGGGTAGATTTAGATGAGGCATAAGGAGGAAGTTGCTCATGATGAGGGGAGTGAGGTACTGGTACAGGTTGTCCAGAGAGGTGTAAACATTCCATCCCTGGGAATATTCAAGGCCAGGTTGTATGGGGCTTTGAGCAACCTGGTGTACTGGAAGGTGTCCCTGCTCATTGCAGGGCAGGTTGGCAAGATGACCTTCAAAAAGCCTTTCAAACTCAAACCATTCTATGATTTTCTATGAGCTCATTTTGTGGGAATGGCTGAACTTCACTTTAACCCCACCAGGATTACTTTACTTCAGAGTATTTACAACTCTCTCAGGAACCCATTTATACCTGTTATTGACTTTACAACCCAAGCTTTGGTTTGGTTTTTTTTGGTAGGGGGTGGGTATTTTTTTGGTTTGTTTTGTTTTCCTTTTTGAAGAAGAAGTAGCAGCTCTGGCAGGCCTTTAGTTGCTTTTCACTGTAGTTCTCCTCAACGATCTATTTCCTGTAAAGCCACATTTCTGGCTGGGCACAGCTCACCCAGGCATCCAGCTGTCAGCAGGGCCCAGCTAACCAGGAGGGTCCTCGGTGATGCCAGGGTGACAGGGGTTAACTCCTGTGGTCAGACCTCTTTTTGTGAACCATCTGTCACAAGACCGCCTCTTCCCCACTGAGCCGCTTAAAGTAACTTTTCTCAATTTATATGGGAGGGGGGAGCAAAGATTAAATGACTTCAAAAGAAACTAATACTGGCAGATGAAAGGAAATAATCTTATGGATACGTGAAGGAACTAGCTGTTTCTTTGATTACTGCAGGGAAGGAGGTCCCTAGCTCCATCACTTCATTAACATCTGAGATCTACCAGTGTCTAAAGGCCTCCAAAGCCTATTCACACTCATCCCACAACAAACTCAGTGGTAAATGACAACCCCCCCAGGAGGAAGGTAGGTGCCTTTCAAAACCCAAGATGCAAACAATATCCACAGGATACAAACCCTCCGTCTTCTACCATTTAGATTTTATTTATCATGCTTCCAAATCCCAGCTGCAGAGCTGAAGAGAGAGAGATGTGGTTTCTCATTAGCAAAAGCAGTAAAGCCTGCAAGAAGGAGCTGTAAAATAATGTCCTACATACCCGTGTGGAAAACCCCTGGGATACCACATAAACTAGGATTGGCTGGTATTTTTCATTTAGCTAAATATGAATATAAGTTTTCCTGATCCATCCCAGTTGTACCCTTTTGTTTTACCATCCCAAATTCATTCTTGCCTCCAAATTCTTTTCCCCTGGGGAAAGGTTATAAACTTAATCCTGGAGTTTGCTTCACACATCATTTGCAGCTTGTCAATGGGCTTTTGAATGTCGCCCGTGTGCAGAGTAACATCAGCTGGGGGAAGGGTCTAGAGAGTTTATTTTGTTAATGGAAAGAAGAATGATACGACTAAAAACAAGTTCTGTGTTTTGTTTTGTTTTTAAATCGAGTTAATAAACTTTTTAATTTTTTCCCCTGCAATATAAGTGAGTATAAAAAAATTTTTGGTCCACTCTTAGTAAATTTTTTCTGTTACTACTTTCTACCTGTGGGACAGAATGAACACCCATTTGTTAAATTCTAGCTTTTTCTCCATTTCTGACTCAGTTACACAGTGGGTTTTTCTTCAGAACAAATTACCTCATGGCTCTGTTCAAAACAGATACATTATCAATGAGGTCTGCAGATACAATCTGCCGTGCCAGGGGAAAAAAAAACACCTTCCTCAGAGGTTTAGCTCTCAGGATGTTGCCACCTGGTAACGGTTGCCTGATAACCGTGACTACAGGCAAATTACTAGCTGGAAGAACTGGGCTTAAGAAACAAATTCTTGCCTAATACGTAATTTGGGGATTTTTGTTTTTAATTTGTCATTACTGGGAGCATTTGTGTGCCTTAACAGTTTGTACTGTTAAGAAACCTCCTCAAGAGTGAACTGTTCTCTGCAAACATTGAATGCTTAAAGCTGTAATTTCTCCTAACATCACACACACTTCCTATCAAACAAATGGGAATTTTTCTGGCACTCTCTCAGGAAACACCTTCCTTTAGGGGGAGTTGAAAACAAAACAGAAGTTGTCTTAATGCCCTTGCTCCATGCAGTTTAAGGAAGAGCACATCATATCACACAGACCAAAACCAGAGCGAGTGGCATTCGATAAAGCTTGAGGGGCTGCATTACAGAGACTTGTGAAACATCAGGCTTGCTTGAGCCTTCAGGCTGACTCCTGCTCTCAGTACCACAAGGAGCTGCTCAATTTACGGGAATTCCTCAGCGGGATTCGCCCAATTGTCAGTCACTCCCCTGTGCCCTCAGTGCTCCCAGGCTGGGTACCAGCTTGAGGGATGCAGAGACACCACTGGTGGCCACCTCCAAGGCGGATGGGCAGGGGGAACAGGGCATCCCTCGTCCCCAGACAGCCCTGCACAAGGAAGGAGCTGTAACCCACACAAAGAATGCGAGTGTGATCTGAAATCCCATTAAATTGAACCCTCTAGCGATCATCCTTCCCTCCCCCAAAGCTGTGGCATTGCTAAAGATTACATATACAAGTTCTTGCCTTTTATTCCCTCAAGCAAGGCCAACTTATCCAGTAATTGGTATTTTCAATCAGAAAACACACAGGGAAGATCCAAGTTATGGAAAGGAGAGGGTATGGAAGCAATACCACTGTGCCTGTGGGCAGGAGCACCGCCACAGCACCCGCCTCATCTCCCAAATAACTCAGAGACACTGACAAGGAGGCTTTTTATCCACGTGGGGAAGGCAGCACCCACCAAGGCGAGTGTGTGAGACACGCCACAGACCAAAAACACAGACCAAACACAGACCAAACCAGCCAGGCTGCTCCTCTCCGGATGCGACCGCAATGTCAATCACAGGAAGCAGCTGCGGTGCAGGCAGCTCTTTGACAAAGCAGCCCGACTCCTGCCTGCTCGCCCGTGCCAATTTTAGACTGGTTTACCTTCACAGGAATAACGAGACATGAGGGTTGTGCTGGGCAAGACCTAAAAGCCGCTTTGATTTGTAAGGAAAGCCGCAGCGGGCCGTCGCTCACAGAGCACAGCCGGGCCAGCCATCCCGAGTGCCTTTGGCGCTGCCACGGCCAGACCTGCAGCACCCACCCAAAACACACAGTACTCCACACTGCTCTGCACTGCTGTGTGCCTTCTAAAAGGCAATTCACACACCTAAGCCTTTCTGTGAAGGAAACTGGAGCAAGACATGGTTTGTTAGCTTCCCCTTGTCCAGTTTTGAGAAAATATATTTCCCATGGAACGAGTGCATTTGTGGTTAAAGACAAGCTCTGCAACCACTGCATTAGGACCAAACATGGAATTATGTACAAGCCTGACAGTGATCCATTTTAGTCTTGAAAATGAACAGAATGCAATTAGAGCAGAATTGTAGAACTACGAGGTGGCTTTTGCAGCTACAACAGAAATTCCCCTGTCCATATTGGAACACACTCCACTGGTCTGCAAGCACTGTCAGTAAAAAAGTCAGTAGGAATTTAAAATTATACAAACCTAGGGGACTGCACTGGAGTGAGACTCAGAAGACTCACTTTGGTGTACCTGGGTCTTCACATGCTGCTGCTCATCTTGCCTGGTGAATGATAAGGATTTCTGGATCATATCTTGTACTGTTTTTCACAGGTGGAAAGATCTATCCCCGCTGGCAAGCCAGCACTCCCAGTTGGCTTCCCAAAGACTGCAACAAAGCACAGCCACTCACACAAACAGGCTGCCTCATGCTAACTAACACTGCCAGGGAGAGTTTGTCTCTTCTTCTTGAAGAGATAACACTAACAACTTAATCCAATTAACACAGCACAAAGCAAGAGTCTAATTCCAGGCTGGATGTGCTCTAATGCCTCCTATGGCTTTAGCCATAGAAAGTTTGCACTAGATTAAAGAAAATATTCATTTTTGCTTATTGTGGAGCAAAGCAGCATATAGGAATGCATGAGCCAGCAGAGGCCAAAAGCAGGGATGATGTCTATCCCTCGTGCATAACATCTTTGCCTGCTTTGAAAGAATGTTGTTTCTCAATGATATCACTAAATTACTGGCTCGTTTTCCATTTGAAAGATACTGCAGAGCTGCGGTCCTTAAGCAATCTCTGACCAGCTGCCAAGCCACTTAATCACTTACATGCATTGGAAATAAAAGCTGTCTAACTCACAAGAACTGCATCAGCTCAGTTGCCTATCCCAAATTGCAAGGAGCAATGTGTGCCTTTATTCTGATAATGCACAGAGGAAAAAAGTTGAGAAACTACACAGAGAGAATCAGCTTGTTCATCACACTCGTGAAATCCTAATTGCAACCAACAGCAACGGGATTTTTACTGACTTCAGAAAAATTACAGTTCTGCAATATCCAACCACACAACCACTAAAAAAAGTGCCAAGAAACTTGGGAAAACTATTCGCAATAAAAGCTGACGATAGAGAATAGATCTAGTTGAAGCCTAGCATAATACAAACAATGGGAGGGATAAATCAGAGATTCCACACTTTCAGTGTGCAAGAGGTTAGAAAAGGGTAGAAATACAAAATACCCAAGATTTCCAAAAAGTCAGAAAGCACGGGATGCAGAAAGGCCAGCAGTGAGGTCTGGAGCCTGGGGGGTGGCAGTGAAAATTCTCTCACTTTTTGTAGTGGGACAGAAATTAAGGTGTGACAAATAATTGGAAGTCATGTTAACTAGGAATGTCTAGGAAAGACTTTCCACCCTAACTGTCCTGTTGGAATAATTTCACTGAATAGACACAATGGGTTGGATCAAAAATTTTTCATTCCACTTCAGACAAAAGGGCTACAACTTAAGAAATACACACACTGGGCAACAGCCACAGTGTTATGAAACAGCTTATTATGAAAATGGTAGTTGCCTGCAGAAATACAAAACCTTCAAGAATTAATTTTTCACCTTTTGTGCCTTCAGCTCTTTTCAGCTATTACTGTATTTTATGCAGCATCACCGCATCACATTTGTCTGTCTACAGCATGGAGCACCATGATTTGTCATCTTAATACATTAGCTCTGGATTCAACAAAAGCAGATTTTCTTTTTCTTTGCTTGAATGAGTAGCAATAATGCACAGCTTTCTCTGAACACTCAAACATCATCTTCTCCTGATCTGATGTTCCTTTACCAGTCAATTCTTCTCGGGAGTGTAGAGAGGCACTGAACTGCCAGAAAGGAAGGAGGCGGCTATAGGACTGCTGCAAGCAGAGGGAGTGACCTGAGAGCATGGGTTTGCCAGGACATGCAGGTTGCTGGCCCACAAATCAGCTAAAAATGGATAATCTGCCAGACGAGGTGATGAAGATTACAGATCAGACCAATTACAGCTGGAAGCTGCTTCCCAGGACTAATTGATTAAGGCACCTTAGGGCTAAGCTGAGGACAGTATTTGATCTGGTGGGTGCTATGGAGAGCCCATGGGATTCATAGAGCTTTCCTCATGGATCTTCCAGCTGGAAGATACCCAGTAAGGGGTACTTTCATCAGGCAGAAGGCACTTGCTGCCAGAGTCCTGTTCCCGTGGTGCCCACACAGTTGCCTTGAGCTTTCAGTACACCAGATCCTCCTGATATCTGATCCTTCTCCTTCCTTTGCATCCTTTCACCCCCACCACATCCCAAACCCAGAGAGACCCCGCTCCCACCCAGACTGAGAAGCTCACAAGGCTCAGCGACATTCCAGCACTCAGAGCTGCCACTTCGTGAAACACAGAACATTCATTAAAGCTCAGGAGCCCACACTTCTGTTTGATTTTAATGATGCTATTTATGCCTATTAAATTATCCATAAAGCGCTTTAATTCAGCCAAACCAATTCCCTACCCTCTGCTCTTTGCTTTTTTTTTTTGGTTTTTGTTTTGGTTTTTTTTTTAACCACCATTAAAACAATCTTAAATAAATGTTTTTCCACAGCACCATCCTCAAAGCAATTATTCTGCTGCAGAGATGCAGTCAGGAAGAATAACCTCCCCGTGGTCTCTTTGGGAAGGCAGGAACTGAGCGAAGCCCTCAGAAAGCCAATCTTTCAGCTCCCATTCTTCCCACACACATCTCAAATCATCTACTGCATTTCTTCTGCTCATTTGACTTCTAAAGCTCAAGCAAAGCGGGGATTCAGATAAAAGACAGCGCTAGAAAAGAAAAAAGAAACAACTCAGCCACTTCCTATAGTGATCTTTGTGCAGCACTAACCCCGGGGTTTTTTGGATGCTGGGCAGTGTGGGTTGGTTTGCTTTCAGCCAGCATCAAAAACCATGGACTTTGCCTTGGATTGCTGTTCTGAGCCTTTGCAGAGTACAGTTCCAATTCAGACCAACTCTGTAAATTAAGGGCTGCATGTGTGAAAGGAACCTCAGCTCTCTAAAAAGGGAAATTCAGCTGATGGACTTCACAAGAGTTTAAAAAATTTTAAAAAATTAAAGAATACTTTCACAAGACCAGCTGAGCAATTAATGACAAAACAAATTAAAAAAAAAAAAAAAAGCCAAAAATTAACAGTAAGAAGTACTGCTTATTAAGGGAGGTAGCACTTCTCAGAGCAACATCACATACACATCTAAATAAAACAAACAGCTCCCATACATCTGCATATCTTGATACACATGTCACAAGCCCACTACAGGCAATTCAAAAGAATTCACGAAAACCCGGCTGTAAGATCAGGCTGTGACGATTTACTTAACTGTACTGTCATCTATGAAGTCATACTCAGTGAAACCGTGCTAAACTGTCTGAAAAACAGAGGAATACAAAAAAATACCCAGTTATTTGTTTGTGAGTCAGAAAAAAGCTACTAGCAGACAGCTCCTACCTCTGTGCCTTTCCTTTGGCCTCAGAGACTGGAAGGAAAAACCCAGCCATCACCTCCCTGTCACCCTGCTCTCCAGGAGCACACAACTAGCAGATCTCATTTCCTCACAGTTTCTTCATTATTTTGGGGTAAGAAAATTATTATTTCTCCGTTTTTTCCAGCTTCCAATCATTTTCCCAGCTCTAAATGACCTGAATTAACTGAATGAAGAAACTTCTGACACAGCCAACAAGGCTTCTGCTGCCAAAACTTGGTTACGTGGTGAAAACCAAAAAAAAAAAGAAAAAAGGAAATGGTTCTGAGATTTTAGGTGGTGGTTTTTCTGTATGCAGTAGTGAAACCTTCACGATGGGGTTGCACAACCAGGTGTGGGACCCTGAGCAAGGAGAAGGGTTTGCTCAGCTGCTCTGAAGGGTATCAACATTTTGGAGCCCAAAATAAAGCCCGGGTGCCAAGGTAAAAGCCTAAAAGAGTGGAGAGAGTCCTGTCCTAGGAAGTATTTAAGGGCCAAACTTGTTTGTTTTGGCTCTTTCCATGCTTCCTTTACCTGCAAAACCACACACAAATGTAATTTGCCTTGAAGTTATTTTAATAGCTTATGAGATTACGCTTTAATGAACTGTCACTTCTCTTCAAGTGTGGACTTCTTAAGGAAAGAAAATATTTACTTTGAATAACAATCTTGTATCCCACATGTGATGCTCAAAAGAGACCAAAACCTTCCTGTAGAAAAAGTTGGAAAAATCACTGCAAGAGGGAAACTTGGCTGGGGAAAGAGCTGCTGGCACCCAGTGAGGTTGGGAAATAATGGCAGAGGTAGAGGGAGGGACGAGAAAGACACGGGATTAATGGGATAAAAGGAGACAAATGAGGACTCGAGGCCTTGCGGGCTGTGACCGTTTTGGGAATGAGCACGCACGAGTGAAGGGAGGAGGAGGAGGAGGAGGAGGGAAGAGTCTGGGATGTGCTGGCAGAGGCGGGAGGGTCACAATGAGCAGGAGATGGGACGTGCATTTTTCCCTCTGAGGAGAGGCGGTGATGAGACTGGAGGAATATCCATGTGTCCACATCCAAGGGAGAACAGTTGGACTGGCTGATTTATGTGCACACACCTCAGCCTCCAGATTATTTCTAATCACAGAGTACGAGCAAACCAGGTGTCAGACGAACGAAATATCGAAAATAATAATTAAAACAACACCTTTACTTATTGTTCTTAGCCTGTAAGAACTTACTAGGAAATCTTGGCAAAACACACCTGGATTCCCAGATTTCTTTGGCACGAGCTGTTCTTCGGCGGTGAGAAGGCCTGCAAGGGCTGACTGAGCACCCTCTATACCCATCCACAGTGCACGCATGGAGGCACAGGGCACAACTTCTCCAGCTTCTCTTACAGCAGACTATTCCTCACTTAAGGGCAGCCCCTTTTCATTGAGTCCAAGCACAACACACGTCCACCACCAAGGAGCGGCGGCCCCTCAGCCGGGGACACTGCAGCTACTGTTCCCTCTGCCTCTCTCTGGGCTTTGTTTTCCATCTCCCCTTGTTTTTCCCCAACAAGCCGTGGCGCAATCCCTGCTCCCGCAGGCCCCCCTCCCCAAACCCCAGCTGGCAATGCCCCCTCGCTTCGCTCCTGGATATGCGAGCACTCCGGAGTCAATCTTCCCATGAAAATCAAGTCAATGACCTGCCCTTCCCTGTTCCTTAAGAATAAAAAAAAAGAAAAAAAAAAAAAAAAAAAAAAAAAAAAAAAAAAGCCAAAAATTTTTNAAAAAGGCCATAATTTTTCTTTCCCTCAGTTCTCACGTGTTGTTGATGTTCACTCGAGTTGTTAGGCAATACAAAATGCATTAATTCCTCCAAAGTGAGTTCCCCGTGAAAGATTTAATTGTTGCTGATTAGGCATAGTTTTCTCCTTCGCCACCACCCCCCCCCAGTCCTTTTTTGGGGTTGGTGAAAAAAGAAGGGCAGAATGCAAAGATATTTTTCACTCAAAGACCACGTTAACCTTATTATCTAATCAAGTGGAAAGGCCTTCGTCTGTCCTGGCCCTGCCAAAAAAACAAGTGAGGCAATAAAAACCTTTAAGATTTTTCTCTATCCTTTGTTATCCCAAAAGACCCAAGTTTAGTCAATTGCTGTCACATCACTAGAAAGAAAGAGAGGAGGAAAACAGAAAAGAAAGAGAAAAGACACTGCTGTAGCTGTTTTAAAAATAGGAGGGCTTTCTGTAACCCATGAAGAAGCCTGGTACACAAAATTGCACAGTAACTTTCAAAAGATTTGCATTTAAAAGATTGAATACAGGTCGCTTCCCTGTGGCCATAGAAACATTAGAAAAGGTGGAAAATTCAGTCTACTAAACTTCAAATGACTTTATTAAAGTGTCACTAATCAGAACCCAAGGACACAAGGTTTTAGTGTTTGAGCTAACAACGTGAATAACCCTCAGAAGTCAAATGACCTTCTAAGAGCATTACGTTTAAAAAAGCCACTTGTCGACAGCAAGTTAAGTAAGAAAAACTTGATTGCCTCTAAGAAATGAGTAATCCCATGCAGCTCGCAAGAACACAACTGAGCTATGTCTCTAAAAGCAGGCTCATATAAGACAAAAATCTCCAAAGCTTTTAAAACTTATACTATGTGGACAACCAAGCATTTGCTTTCATTTGAGATCATTTAAGACAAAATTTGAATTAAATATATAAAATATTAATTTGAAATTACTATCTACATGCAATGAAACACAGATAAGGACAAATTTCTAACAAGCTTCGTTAGGAAATGATGTTTATCCATATCAGCAGCACCAAGATACAGGTAGACACTTAAAAATCACTGAAAATAAGTTGCATCCACATAACATCCTCTGTCATTAATCAGAAGGTTACCTGAATCACAGCTCAGTTAACATATTTATTCACCTGAGGCACCATCACTTCTATCCAACAGGCATCACCTCCAATTGGGTTCTGTCTCCAGAGTTACACCAGGTGTTCTGTGCCTAAAACTTGTTGTTCCTCCAAATACAACCCCCTGCAGCTCTGGCCAGCTCTCCTGGTTCATGCAGCAAGGATTCCTCTCATAGGCATCATCTTAACTCCTGTATCTTCATTCCTTTTTGCTTATTCAAGTATTTGCTGTGTCTTTTATACCAGTTTAAAAATCCTTTGGGTGTAGGAACCACCTGCTAGAAACAATCACTAGTAATAGAAAAGTATCCTGTAATACGGATTGAACACTTTTAGAAGTTAACATTATGCTTCAGAGCCAAGCAGGTAGCTTTCAGAACTGAGTAAGATCATCTAGAGGGCAGCAAAAATTTAGTTTGCTTATTCTAGTGTCTTCATTATCCTTTAAAACAGGGCAGCACAGACACTACATACACACAGGACTCTTTTTCAGTGGTGAGGTTATATTCTTATGTTATGTGGGCTCTTTAGCTACACCAAGCAGCAAATTTAGCTGACAGGGTCCCAATCTTTAGCAATCCTTTAGTTAAATGCAGTATTTCAACGTCAAAGGGATAGAAAACTTCCTTTAGGCATGACCACGGGGAACACTGGGGCTCTCTGATCTTTAGTGCACAGGTCCCAGCAGACAGGGCAGATCCAGGGGTTTCAAGTGTTGGTACAGACAACTTCTCCACAGGGTGTTCTTCTAGGTGACCTACCTCCCAAACTACAGGGAAAAAATTGGCAGCGCCTATTCCAAACCTGCCAAACACAAATGTGTAAAGCTCTTTAATCTGAACTAACAGGTGACTAATATTTCCGACACATTTCGGGTGAGGTGTCACGGCACAGACTGAGTAATCCCCTTAGCGTGACAGAGCCCGCCTTGGGACTCATGCCCAGCATTGTGGACCTGGAGCAGAAGTTTGTCCTTCCCTACAGTGGTCTCTCTCTTGTTATTAATTCCTTGTTAATTTTCCTGGGCTATGGCACAAAGCTGTGAGGAACACATCATAAGGAACGCTCCAGAGTTATCCAAGCGCTATCCTTAGGAAGATACATCATCTTTTTCAGGGGCACAGCAGCAACACAAACTCCAGTGGCAGCCATAAAAATATGTCAAAGGTGATGATATAATGATGATACCCATTTCTGCCCATGCCTACCATCTACACTTAATACTAGATACACCATTTGGATTGAGATGTTTATCCACATAAAAATGATATGTCAAAAAGTAATCTGTCAAGATGAAAATTTCGTTGAAGCCTGTAAGGAGAGGTGAAATTCCTTCTCCTCTACACATTTTCTTTTAGCTGACACAGGGGCACACATACATGACAGACCCAAATGCAACGCTCTAATAAAGGTTCAGCTCTCACAAATGCATGAAACAGTTTTTTAGTTTCTTCTTCCACCCAACATGCATGTTCTTATCCTGGCAGGAATGCCCATCAAAGCCTGGCGAAGGGAGCAGTTCAATTAAACAAACAAACAAAAAATTACTCTTAATACATTAATCCAAATGCAGACAATTCAGTGCACTCTGTTTTGCATTATACTTGAGTGGCTGGATCCAGTGTCTGCCCAGGTCTCACAGAGTTCCATTGCCTTGCAGGCAAAACTTGGTAGGTGCACAGACTTTTAATAAGATATTATACCATATTAATAAAGGGAATTGATGCGGTTTTATTATTACTAATAATTGGCACAGCGGTTCTTTTAAAGTTTCATTGTCAGTAATCCTTTACCCCAGCAATTAAGGAAGTCTTAAATACCAAATTAGCTATCAAACATAACTTCTCCAGAATTAATCCTCTGTATTACAGACAAAACAACTGGTAGTTAAACAAGTGTAAAATAACCAAAACATAATGAGTAGCTCCAAGACACTTATTTCTTAAATGGCAGTGGACAAAGGTGAATGTTTTTCAACTGACTCATGCAAGTAATCTCACCGGAGATGAAAGCTCTTTAAACATCATTTTTTTTATTAGATCACTTCTTTCATGGGTTTCCTTGATGAATATCCTTGATTTGAAGTATTTGGTAATTAGCCTGGTCAAGAACAGTGCTGCATTCATTACTACCCCTTACTCAATAAGAGCTATTTTTAGTATAAAAAGCCTAGATTAAAATAAATAAACTAAATAAATAAATATTTGCTCTGAAAGGCTAGTGTTTATCCCACAAAGTCTCAAAGTAGAATAAATAGGTACTACAACAGTTTAATGCTACAAATGCTAATTCTAAATTCAGACCAAAGTAGGATGTCAGTTATGGGATTAAGTTACAGGAACGAAACAATAAAATACATTATCACAGGAAAAATAGTTGTTACTTGTACTTGCTATTGCAACTCAAATGTGTCTTTGATTAATGTAGAGAAGCTCCACAGTTCCAAACCCTTGATTTTGTAACATTTACAGTGTAGGAACAAATCTTTATTCATGACACTGAAAGATCAGGCAGAACTTCCAGGAGCAACAAATTATTTCCCTGCTTGCAGTGTAGGCCAGATGTGACACCAAAGGTGGGAGATGTCTGCCTGAGACCGGCAGTAAATGTACAAGAAAAAAATAAATGCTGAACTAATTTGGATTTGGCCGAGTTGAATGGGGCTCTGAGCACCCTGGTCTAGTGGAAGGTGTCCTTGTGCAAGTTGGAACTAGATGGTTTTTAGGGTCCCTTGTGACCCAAACCTCTCTATGGCGGGAATCCCCAAAAACCTTTGGTTCATTCATTACCTGCCTTTGCAGCAGCCAAACACTGAGCTCTTTTTTTTTGCCCGTGCTCTTTCAGTGTCAGCAGGACAGTCCCACCGTGGTCACTGCAGGCCCCGAGCAGCAGAGTCATGAATGCAGCACACAAAAGGAGAACAGCTCATGCACATAATCCCTGGGTAACAGGACTGGCCCAGGAAAGGAGACCTTTCTGCTCTGCCTGTAAGAAACTGCAGGGATGCCCTGCGCCGCTTGCTTACCAAAAAGATGCCAGGGAAGTTTTCCTAAGAAAAGAACCCTGGTTCTTAAAAAATTGCACTGCTTCAGCACTAAACTCACAATGAAAAGAGAATTCTCATTTGCATCAGCTTTAAACATCCATGTTCTGGCACTACAAAGCCTACGGCTGATAAAGTACTCTTTCTCCTTAGCAATAATTGTAGTGAAAATGCAAAGATCTGGCAAGATACTTGCTTCTGAAATACTTCTCTATTACCATGGAGAATTTGGAATATCCACCACTGCACTGGAACAAAATGAAGATAAAGGAGTTTGAATGCTACTATTATTGCTAGGATTTCTTTCTTCTTTTTTTAAAGGCTCTGTAGATTTCAAAGGGGCAAGAATTAATCACAGAAATAAATCAAATACTGCTGCCAGTAACAGAGGAGGAAGATGTGTTAAACAAAAACAATAAATACAAATTAATTGCTCACTCAAACAAACACACACATAGATAATTAACATTTGGAAATTAACAGTAAAGTCCCCTGGGTGCCACCAATGACAGAGAGAATTAGAGGACAATTTCCAAGAAAAAAGAATAGTACCTGTCTTCTATAGTAAAGGTGCTTAAATGGATCAGAGGCTCCACCTCTTTCCCTGGGGAAGGTGACACACCCCATTTTCTTGCCCTGACCTCCTCTCCCCAGCTCTCCTACAGGAGGGTCTCTACACTCTGCAAGAGCACCTCGGTGTTTATCTGCTCTGCTGCCACAGCTCTCAACCAGGAGCCCTCCATGCCTGGGGAAAATCCCTTTGCAATCAGCCAAGAGCTCATCCTCAGTGACCACTGCAGCTGTGGACAACCCTGACTTGTCCTGGAGCCCTGGGATGCAGCTCCATTCCTTCATTCCACCCATTCCTGGAATCCATTATCCACCCAGGCAGGTGTGTAACGAGGGATGTAACATTGCACCACTAACGATATCTTTAGATAACTTTTTTATTTTTTGGCAGGTTTGTTGCAAGGCACAGGTAGAACCCAACCAGTGCAACATTTCTGGCTCCAAAAGAATAGCTACTAAACACAGAAATTGTGTTGTTAAAAATGAAAAGCATGAGTTTCTACTTGGTTAAAGAAAAATGTTAAGTTTAACTACGAAAAAAGATATAAGGACAGATAACAGAGTTTTATAGAAAAAAACAAGAACAAATGAAGGCTCAGTATAGAGAAAATTCTAAAAAAAAATGGGTTATTCTGTGGCTCCAGTTATGTCAGGGGTACAGTACCATGGCCCTTCCCATTGAAGGCAAGGTGTAGCCTTACAGAGGTATCCTTCCCACCCGAAAACAGACACACAAGTCCTAGGAGACTGTCCAGATGCTCCAAACCTGGTGAATGCTTTTATACCAATGTCCAGTGCAGGCCATTTTCAGCAAATAGAGCCACTGTCATCATAAAAATGAATGCAAACCAGCCTGGAGAAGAATTTACATTCCTCAAAAGACAGTAAATCCTCAAGAGGAGAGACCACCAGACCATCCCATCGGTGTGTCACCATCCCACCAATGTTTGCAAAATCCAGGGGAGCCAGACAAAACCTATCAGCCTGTAACACAAACAATCCCTTAGAAGTATATAACAGGCTCGACCTGAAGCCATAAACCTTCCTGACGAGATACTCACACACTGTAAGAGACCTAATTCCATCCTCTGTCGTGACAAAAAATTTCAAACGCTTAGGTGTGCCCAAGCTGGCAATTGGGAAACTGTCACTGGCTGAGCTTCACATCTTAGAGGGAAAGTGACTTTTAGGGGACTTATTAGATGAGAACACTGAGCTGGAAGCTACTGACAGGCACTGACCGTGTAAACCTACAATGGCATATTTATAAAGTAGTTCAACATGGGATATATCTTTCCAAACATATAAATTAAAGTCATCCCATTGAAGCTAGCCTGGTGTAGCCTTCACCTAAATCTATACATAACATCTGTTAAATGGATTCAAGACTGCCACTACATTACATAAACTTTTGTACTTGTAAAACTCTGGTGAATCACCCAGCTATATCCTACTATTCTCCTTCACACGACTGTGGGGGGAAGAAAGAAAAAAAAGACAGCAATTAGCAATTCACTAAGTGCTATCAGCTAACATAAGGACAGCTCTTCCCCAAAGGAGCAAAGTTTCCCAAAAACAACTTGTCTCGAGACCCCTGGTTTAAAAGCAGAGAATTGCAACTGATGTTATTGAACAGGAGCAAAAATTGTGGTGCCCCACACACCTTGGTATCTCCAAGACCCTGGATATTGTGTAGGATCCATTCAGGAGGTAAATAATTACACTTTTCAGCAAGATGCAATCATTGCTGGTGGCAACCTACAACATGGAATCACAAGTGGAATATGATAACCACTGTCAATTGCACTGGACAAGGTTACAATTCTTTTGCTTATAGGACAAAGTTCTCATCTGCCCAGATGACCAAAAAATCTCACACGGGAAGGGGCATGGCTCAAGCCTCGTTACTTTCCACCAAGCACTTAGAAATGTCAAGCCAGAGCAATGTCATTTGGCTTAGAATTGGTAAAAACTTATCAAATCCCTGGTTTGCAATTCCAGCAGAGCAAAACACAAAAAGAAGTGTTGGTAAATCGTTCAATGGAGCTGTTACTTAACCTAAAATCCACAGATTGTGACAGCTTTTCTCTCCCAAAACCATCAAATGACCTGGAGCACACAGGATTATATTAAGATCTTGATGGCTATCACATGGAAATTAATGTTTCTGGCTACATTTAGTACATTGTGAAATATTTGCATGTGTTTTTATTGTGCACAACAACAACAACTCCAACTGTGCCTCTTCTACATTCTTTTATAACCATTTTATATGCTCAGTGGGGGGACAGAAAAAGAATTTAGTTAATCATTAAGCTTTTTCTTTCCAAAAGCAAGACATGCTGACTGTCCCAATTAATCAATGTCTCTGGAAGTTGCAAAGGAAATTTGATGCACTGTTCCTGTTTCAGAATCCTTTATTCCAAACATCAGCCTTCTGGTTTTCAAATGAAGAAATACACACACAGCCAGATATTTGCTATAATCATAATAAAATTGATTTTGGAGTGGTGGTGAAAGTTATATTTCACCCCACTAAAAGCAATTCTTTCATTCCAATACAACTTTCTGAAATGAAAACTTAAAAACAACTATGAGTAAACTGAATTTCTTATCCGGAGATTGCCACCTAAACATGATTAAGTATTTATGAACCAATGGACTTCAGACAGTTTACTTCATACCCTTCCATCTGCAGGTGAAGATGGAGCCTCAGAAAGGTGGATCTGTCACCATCAACCTTCTCTCAGGCATTCCAGAAGGATTTGCTGGTTGCTATTCCCAGTATAAACAGAAACCTGCAGCTACTGTGAGACCTACTACTGAAATTAAACCCAAGCCCAAATACAGTGGCTTACTTTAAGCAAGGCACGCAGGTCCCAGCCTGGACATCAAGTACCTACCCCAACATAAGTCAGACAAAACAGCCAATTTTTGTCTTTTTAAAAGTATGCCACAACAGAAAGCCTCTAAATCATTATTCAATTATTTTTAACTATTCGAGCAGTGTGTTTGTTCACAAATTATATTTGACTTCTTGACTCAGGCTCCCACAAAACTGCTACCCATAAAGCTGCCCTGTAGCCCACTTCACAGCAAAATTTATCTCTGGTTCTTTTCCTTGAAATACTGTGCTAACATCATTGTCTCCTATTCCTTTTTACAGAGCTCCAGCCATGTGAAGTGCCTAATTATAGACTCCAGGACGTCTTGATTTCCTTATTTCCTTGGCAAGGGCCAAGCTGTTTGTTAGCTGTTCAGTGTTTACCCCGTGTCACTTTCAATATAGATTTTAATTTACACAAATAGAAGGTCCTTCTCATGTACTCGGGGCCTTATTTTCTGCTTGGTTATACCAATGTAAATTAAGAGCAATTTAACAAAATAAAATAGAGTTATAGTGAAGGAAAATTAGCATAACTCAAAGGAAACCAAGTCCACTGTTTAGTAATAATTTCTTTCATATATTCCAGATCCTCATGCTCATACATCCTTTAGAGAGCCAAAGCTCTAATAACAATGTTATATTTTCACAGAAAAAAAGTAGCAGTTTCTTACACAAAGGGTTGTTTTGTTTTGTTTTTAAGAGAAGAGAATGTAGCTGGGCTGGATTTATTTTTCTATTTGTATAGTGGTAGTCACAATTAATAATCATAATATTATGGTGTATTTTTAGAGGAGACTGTTTGCACATGTGAGACCTCATGGCATCAGAAAAGCACATTCATTTTTATGGCACTAACCCTCCGAATGAAAAACTGTCCCACTCTATCAGTTTTGGGCAGCTTTACTGCTGTAAATTGTATTTCCATGGGTGTTTTAAAAAACAGATACACGTGGGATGATCAAGGAAGGAGAAAAGAGTATCTAGATGACAACAGACCAAAACAGTCCTGACTTGGATGAAGCATAGTTACACCATTAGGAGTACGACTTTGCAATTAGGTTTTTAATATCTTAGTTTCTATGAAAAGCAACTGTGATATTTAAACTTACTGACTGCAAATTGAAAAAAGATACTCAAAATTAAATTTATTTGCCCTAGTGTGAAGTCTCATGTACCATTTTTCTTCCATTCTCACCGGGAAGAACATCCTGCAGATTTCCAGCTAAACTACCGCTATCATTTACAAGACAAGAATCTTAGGGCCCTCTAAAGAAATTGCCTCTTTAAGATTTTGCTTTAAATAGATGGAGGGAAAAAAAGGTCTTGCTTCTACTCCCTTCTCCTCAGCCTTACCCTGATGGATGGTGCTGCTCATGGGTGGAACAGCTCTGACAGGCTTGGAACAGCCAGCCCGTCTGGTGGCAGTGATTTATTTCTGCAAGCAGCTTTAAAGTTCAGACGTGACATTTCCAGATAGTGGTGACCAGCTAATTTCTAGAACAATAAATAACAAATGCTAAGAAGAACTGGGCTTTGCTCAGATTAGGAGTCTGTGGGACTTGCTCTTCTTTAACACATTCCTGTCCTGCCGTGGCCTGGCTTCCTCCTCCAAGCAAACTGAAGACAGAGCTGGACGCCACCTTCTTGGAGGACAGGACATTATTTGTGCCTGTGTGTCTTCTGTATATACACATATGTACCTGCTGTTTATACACAGACATCATAAAGCATGGCAATAAATAAATAATCGCTGTGATGAACCACCTCGGGGTCCAGGAGACACGAAGGGGCCGTGTAAGACAAGAGCTGGTTACGAGCAGAGGCAGCCATGTGCTTCCAAGGCTTCTCAGTCCAATTTTTAGGAGCTACTTTCAGCAGTGGATGGGGATTTTTCTATTAGCAGATAAGAACTGAAGGTTGGACAGCATGACATAAATCCCCCAAGATCCATTATTGTTCATTTGTTACAGAAACCTAAAAGGAGGGCTCTGCTCCAGCCTTTGGCATCCTACCGAGAAGGAGTATTGAATTTACACAACTCCTTTCCTACGCCGTAAAATGTTTCAAAGTAAACATATTAAACAATGCAATTTTCTTCCTCCCCTCTTACCCGTCCCTCACACACAAACTCAAAACAGTGCTGAGGAGAAAGAAAAGAAAAAAAAAAACCAACAAAACACAATAAGAGACACCTTTATCAGCCTCAGCCATCTGTGTTCCTCTAGTCTGATCCAAGCATTTTGGCAGGCGTGAGTGCAGCTTGCTCCT
This sequence comes from Nicator chloris, assembly GCA_013400495.1. NCBI lineage: Eukaryota > Metazoa > Chordata > Aves > Passeriformes > Pycnonotidae > Nicator > Nicator chloris. The sequence goes on from WAAE01003034.1 coordinate 227,821, forward strand.
ACCCCGTATCATCCTGCCCTGCAAGAAAAAGTCCCCTCCCTCTTCCTCCCCTCTCTGCTGGCACGGGTCAGGCAGCATTCTGAGTCTGTTAATTCCAGGACTTGAAATAACAAGGTATTGGTGCGTATGTTTAATTTATTATGATCTCAACACAATCGCTTAACCTCATTCTGAGGAACTGCAACCCCACTTGGTAGCTTGGCCCAAAAAACAGGCAGATGTCAAAAAATCTGCACAACTTTCAGTGCTGACCACAGGAATTATATGGAGTTCAGAAATTTGTAGGTAAAAAAAAAATAAAGCAGGCTGATTCCTCAAAAGTTAGAAGTGCAGGACTCAAGGGCACTGCTAAGGAAAGAAAAAAGTGGTAAGAAAATCGCCACCACCATAAATTAGTTTCCAAACAATCTGGCATGACTCTACTAGAGTTAAAAATCTGGATTTTCATTAATTTTTTCACTGAAATCATGAAGGTTCAAATTCTTTCCTCAAGAAAGTGGGCATAAAAACTTTGTAAGGCAACTTTCAAAGGGAATAGAATCACACTTAGGGGAAAAAAAAAGTCATTTAAATACACTCACAAATGCAGGTCTCAAAAGAACAAGAGTACAATAAACTACTGAGTTTGCCTTCTGTTTCTTAACAGCCTTGTAATAGCAACGTCTTCAACACTTCAGGAAGGAAGACATTTTGATAGATTAAAAAGAAATGCTGTATTTAAAAGAATAAAGAATGAAAATGGGGAAAACACCAGGAACCCTGAAGTATAATATTATAAAAGAAAACCCCTATGGGAAAGTCAAGCTTTAAACATACATACTACAGATGTGCAGCACAGTTCTGGCATCTTATTTATTCCTCTGAACTATTTCTGGAGAATTCTCTTAATTTATCAAAAATGATCCAGAAAGGAGCTGACATGAAAAGCACTCAGCTCAGCTCTCTCTCCAGCTCTCCAAGGAACAATTTATTTCCTAGTACACTCCGAGGGAAATAGAATCACGTATTTCCCCATACACAGAGCCCATGGCAAACACACCCCTCCAGTTTAAAGTACTGTTTTTTATGTCTTAATATACATACATGCCCTGTGATGTGAACTTGGATCTTTTTTCTCTCCCCAGATGCTTCAGGATGCTGCACATAAAATTCTTGTTTTGAAAGCCAATTAGCATGGCTCTGTGTAATTCAGTGCTATCTAGTGTTGGATGCTACTTAAATTAATTTGGTACAAGTAGGATATAAATTCCGTTCATAGCTTAGAAAGAAGACTACACATCTGGGTAGGTGAAACACCATATACATGTTCTTAGAACTAATAGTCTGCCCCTGGATTATATTGCAGCTACCAAAAATAAAATGTTTGCCTTAAAACCCAAAGAGGACTAGGTATGAAGCACTTGTTTAAAACCTTAAATTAATGTTCTTCTCACTTACATTTTAGACAAAAAAAAAATCTTGAAAAGGCTTCAGAAGCATTAAAATTCAAACAAACTATCTCCAAAGAAATCCTTGAGGGAAAAACTTAAAATTATTTTTAATTTCAAACCAAAACTAACACTAATTAGCGTAACTCATTGGGTTGAAAGTTGTCTTTGGTTGTTTTTTGTAGATGTAAATAGTAGATGGTAGATGGTAAACTTGCATCAGCAGCAGTATCAGAGCAGAGTTATGACCCAGCGAAGAGCAGCTCCACATGTGACACCTGGCAGAAAGACCCTGGCAGGACTGCAGACCCAGTTCCCAAAGGCAGGACACGCACATGGGTGCTGCTGGTCCAGCTCTGCTCTCCAGGAGAGAGCACAGGAGTGAGTCGTGATGCTCCATCTGGTGATGGAGACCTCCAAAAGCAGCTGCTGTCCTAAGGCAGCTCATAAATCCCCTCCTCGTTCCCATCAGTGACAGAGACAGTCATGCTCCATACTCTTAAGATGCCCCATAAAAGAGAGATCCAACTAACGGCCTGGAAAGGAGTCAAAAGTAACTTGTAAAACACAGTGTCTCCAGCTCATCAGTTTTATCAGTGCCATTCATACAGAATTTAATAAGAAGTGGATTTCATGAGGGCTGGAGCACCTCTTCTGTCAAGACAGGCTGACAGAGCCGGGGTTGTTCAGCCTGGAGAAGAGTGCAGGGAGACTTTAGAGCACCTTCCATTGTCTAAAGGGACTATGAGAGAGCTGGAGAGGGACTATTTACCAGGGTCAATATATGGCACATCACAAACATATTCCCATTTGGTTCACTTAAAGATCTGTGAGAAAAACCCTGTCTTTGTGTTTCAGCTCTATTAGAGAATCCAAATCAGCTTCACAGGGCTCTTGGGAGTCATATTCCCTCACATGGCCACTGCAGGGAACCCAAACTTGGCCATGGGATGATGCCACCTTTGGGACAGAGTGTAGAGGGCGGGAAGCTGATGAACTGCAAGAAGATGCTCTTCTCCAAAAGAAGCACTCCAAGTTCCTTCCACCTGTCTGGGCCTCAGAGCTGCTGAATGCCTTTCTGTCTGTTGGTCTGGATGGCTGCATTAATTGCAGCAGAACCCTTACACACCTTTTTAAGATCAAGATCACCTACTAAGACTGTGTCAATACGTGCCACAGCCTACCTACCATCAGCGTGCACGTGTGACGGCTGCAGGACATGAAATGCTGAGGCAAACTCTTGTTTTCATTACTTTTTGTGTAGCTGTTGGCATATAAATTCCCACTTCATAACAGGCCCTTTGAAATTCTTTTGCATTAAGTAACGCAGCTCGATGTATTTTTACAGTGCGATCGTGGCTATCAGTTTCCATCTGTTCTGCTGTCCTTTTGGAATGTTTTCGCTGTGAGGAAGTAAACAAAAATAGAGCACTGTAAAAACAAACCTGCCTGACAGTCTAGACTGAGGGTCTAATTAAAAAGAAGATTTATTAGAATAGAGAGAAACATCGCAGTAAAACAAAGGCACAGTTTCTCTAATGTATCTGGTATTATTCTTGGCAAAGTGGAGCCAGGCTGTAAATTCACTGAAACAAATCAGGATGGCACTGATGCACCATTCTGACCTAGCATTGCTCTTCCAGACTTGGGGAACGTGTGAGGAAAACTCTGTGTTTCACTTCAATTCCAGGCACCATAAATTCCTTTTTTAATTGGAACACGAGTGTGCTAGGGCTTGTCTCCACACAGGGTCTTGCACAGAGGAAGAAACCAAACTGAGTTAACAGTAATGCTACTCCCTAGTCTAGACACAGTTAAAACAAACTACCAGCAGAACTATGTCATGCCAAGGGCTTGCTTTGATATAAATTAAATGGACACCTGGCTCCTGGAGGGGTGGGAAGTGGCAATTCAAACTCGAAACGACTCAGAACATGGAAACTTCTGCCAGTCAAGAGAGAATGAGCATCCCTTGGTGAGGTGCAGTCTCGGAGAAACTGCACAAGGAACAGCACAAGACAACAGCAAAGATCTCAGGCACCACCAACAACACAGTCTTGCCCTCAGTAAAGACACAGGTGAGGGCTGGAACACCAAGAGGGCAAGCAGGCTTTGGTGACCAACTTCTGGAGCAAATGGGCAGCCACCCATTGCTTCACCTAACACATGGAGAGAGCCCTGTGCTCCCTCAGCCCTGGGGATATCACTTTACATGGAAAAGGACTCACTTATTAACATCCATAGGACCCAAGAACCATTTGGAGATTTGTATGAAGAATTTAACACTTAGCAAAAATAAGCACATGAAAATTTTGCCCTGTTTTTCTGGCTATTATTCCTAGCGTTTGCACTAGAGACGCATGAAAAATAATATTTTCCGTAATAAAGAATGTTGTTTTTAGAAGTCTAGTGATTTTTAAGATAAAAATTATTAGGTCACCTCACATGCAAAAATGCCCAAAGGCTGCTAAAATAGCAAAGAAATGAGAAATTCTAGAAATTAAGAACATGCAGCAAGGCGGAATCATTAAAGAAATTAGAGACGATGAAAATAGGGCCAACTTTGAACGAAAACACACAAATTGGATTTGAATAGTCTTCCACATAAGGAACATTCATCTCCCACTGTAGTTCAAGGACACCTTAGAGATCCTTTTTCAGATCGTACAAATGACAGCAGCAACTTAAATAATTACACATGTCTTAGAATCAGCAATATCAGCTTTAAGAAATTTAAAAAAAAAGTGTCTTTGGAAAGGCAGCGGATTTTCATTGTTTACTCCAACGTTTCATAAGCAGTTTCCTTTGTCAGGCAACTATTGATGTGCCACATATCATTAAAGAATGAACCAATTTATAAATAGCATGAATACAAGGAGAACTCCATTGTTCTTATTTGCGCTGGTAAGTACGAGACACATCAGATAAGACTTCTCTGAAGTGGGTTTCAAATTCCCTTACTAAATTGAAAGCCTTCCACTACCCAGCTTGGCTGGAGAAATAGCACCTTCAGTGTCTGGCCCCACCAGGCCACCCCTTTTCCTCTCTCACTGGGATGATGCTGAAGCAGTACCCAGCCCAAGGGGTGCAGCACAAGGGATACAGGAGTGACACAGAGCTAGCTCAGCCACAGGACACAGCCTGGGCTGAGACAAAAAGCTCCACATCAGCAATCCTGGGTTTATGGCTATGGCTGCAGCTCCTACTGACTCAAGGCAAAATGTCCTGTGATTGTCTTTCCAGGAGGCCAGGGCCATTCATTACACCTTTCTTCATCCATTTCCAGATTTTTACTAAGCATTGTCTGAAATCCCCACATCTTGCCTGAATAAAGAACAACCACTTCTCCGGCTTGGCAGTCCAAGATTCCCAACAGTGTCAATTGTGAAGTACTCACAAGATGAAGCTACAAATGCACAAGGTCAAAAGAAAACCCAGTGTCTCATTTCTCCCTGTCTGCAGATCAAGACCATCCCTCTTTTGAGAGGACATTAACATTCTCAGGTAAAAGAAGCACTAACAGGACCACTGAGCTGCCTCTCCAAGCATTTCCATTTTTAAATCAATAAACCTTTCATTTGAAGTTTACACACTTTCCTCATTTACACCCTTCTCCTCCCTTCCTTGGGAACTATGAACCTATTAAAGCATATGAAAGATGTTGAACTGAACAAGGAGCTCACCTCCCAAGGTGTTACCCCCTCTCAACTGGCATAGATGATATATACATCACTATAAATGATACACATAGAAACCACTGGTTCCTAGCAAGCCCACCGCACCCTTCAACGAAGCCACCCACTGAAGGGTTAAACATACAAACTGGAGATCCTGCCTAATTCCTCTTAATCCCTGGTAACACAGCACAGAAGATGAGGTATTGTCCCAGGGTTCCTATTACTGCTGCCAGACACAAACCAGGGTACAGCACACGGCCACCCGAAATACCCCGCAGCACGCAGCCCTTGTTTGGGGAGGCAGGGCTCAGGGGAGTCGTGTGGTGTGCAGTGATGCCAGTAGGCATTAGTCATTCTATATTAAATATAAAATCATGGTGGTGAAACCCTCAGCCCTGCCCAAAAGGTGAAAAGAGAATTTATGTTGGAAAGCCAAGACAAAAGAGTTCAGCAATTGCTGAGGGTTTTTTTCCTAGCAGAAACATTTAAAAAGGTATAGAATGGCAAACTGAAGGGACCCCTTTAGGACACCTACATTATTCTTTTTTTACGTGAGATCAACAGTGATGATTGTATTTACCTAATGATTATTACAACAGGGGGAAAAGCTAAGACTGATCACAAAACACATTCACACAATGTCAAATCATCTGGTCTGTCACTGCAGATCACAAATAGGATAAAAATCTAAAACAAAATTAAAAAGCAAGCTTTCAAATTCAACAACTACCATCCAAAATTACGCCATCTAGCTGTAAAATACACTGGAACAAGCGCTTGTATTTTCTTTACCAATCTCAAATATCTGGCATTGGAAGAAAGCTTTACCTCAGTACTTGCACTTTCCTGATACACACCCCAGCTCCACTACTTTTCTCTCCATCTAGTAATAACAAACACAGAAACATACACAAGGTAAAAGCTACCGCTAAAAAAACAAGCCACAAATTGTAAACAAACTTCTTTGTTTCCTAAACTCTTGTTGTTACTTTACTGAAAATAACAGAACCCTTCAGTTTCAGGGCATGTCGGCTGCTTAGGGTTCAGCAAGGATTCCCTGCAGTCCTGCCATTGCAAAGTTCTGCCCTTGGACACTCTGTTCACAAATCACCTACCTACACCCTGAGAGCTGTGGAGTCAGAGGGTCTTTAGCCTGATCCCACAGGGCAAACCCCAGGGATGGATGAGAAATGTTAAAAAGATACTTTCTTCTTCAGTTAGGGCACTAGGTGGATCTTTTCCACATATTTGATACTACTTTCAAAGATAAATAAAATTAATTAGTGACAGAATTGGGGCGGGGGAAACAAAAAAAAAAAAAAACAAAAAAAAAAAAAAACAAAAAAAAAAAAAAACAGCAAAAAAAAAAACCACCACTTCCCAAGGACAAGGATTAATTCACTTCTAGAGCAAGTGGTTTCACACAAGTCTGCTCTTCTTTTACACTGCCTACTGGCAAGACAAAGCTGGGTCACTGGTTCAGAACTGTAAATATCTCTATTTCACACCAGGTGCCTGTCACCCAAACCCATTGCTGGAGTCTGTATCAGACAAAAGATCTATTAACTTCCTTACTGCCGCTGCTCTCACCAACCTCAGACAGCACGCTTAGCACTGGGCAGCTCCCCATGCTCACTGGTTCACTCACATGCCACGGTGCAATTAATATGATTTCTGGCATCAGGGCAGAGAGCATAGTAGGCAACGAAGAATAATCATGTAGATATTGTTAAGAATATCCTATTGCCATTTTTCCCTTTTCTTGAACCATACCAGGACACAAAACCCAACACACTTTTCATAAGAGAAGGAAGAAAGAAAATACACAATATTCACGTTTTTTCCCCACGAAAAAAAAAATCCAAACCAAAACCAACAAAATAAATCAAATAGAAAAAAATATATAAGTATATGGAAAAAAAAGCTGTGTTGCTTATTCAGCACCCACTGACAGTCAGCTTGCACACAGAAAGTCACTGTAGTAGTTCTTGTGTTGGACAGCAAAAGCCTTCCAGAGAAATCCCATCAGTTAAGAGGAGCATTGCATATGGTTATGTTTTTGAAAGTTGAAAGCTGATTATAATTTATAATACATTTATAAAGAAGCACAGTAAGCTAATTACATTTGGGAGAAGACACATTTTAGAGGCTATAAAGATACAAGCAGTAATAGGCAAGTCTAACTCCCAGTTATGCCTCTCAATGTTCTTTACAGAATAAAACATTTGCTTGTGATTTCAGAAGCAGTTTGCATTCAACAATGTAAAAATTCCTGCTCAGCAAATAATCATGTTAAATGCTCTTATAACATGTAAGAATATTGCAGCCACAGGGCTGGGTCTCCCATGAGTCCTTCCCCAGGCAAGAAACTCTTTGCTCAAAGTCAGAGTTGAAGGGTCATGATCCAAATGCCCAATGACAAAGGCCTGAAACTTGAAACAACTGTCCATCAAGACAAAATATGACATAACAGTACAGAAAAAATTATAAAAGGGTATCATTACTAGCAGGGGTACAAAGACCTGCACAACAGGAATATTCTCATAAAAATAGCATGCATTACTTACACCAGCAGCACTACTAAAACAGATCATTTTCCAATATGCTGTTGTTGGTTGAAACATGACCATCAGCAGCACATTGCATGCACACCAGGACAGGATCACATCTCTGAGATGGAACAGTGCTCAAATTCCCTGACAATCACAATCACTTCAGAGAGGATCTGTCACTGCCAGTATAGGAGAGCAAGGTTACACACCTACACAGACCATATCTAACCTGAAGAAGAAACAACAAAAGCAGCTCTGATGAGGGAAAATCCACAGCTGTCAAGTAAGAATTGAAAACATCAATTTTGCTAAAATCACACCAAAAACCCCCCAAACCTGCAAACCACCACAGTATCAAAACCAAGACAATTCCCAGGAGAAAGGATGGCTGTAGGGCCACGCAGTACTGAGGGAGTATGTTCAGCCAGAAAGAGAAATGGTTGAACCACTACACATTACCACCATCCTCTGCTGGCTGACCCACTCAGCAGTGCCAGCCCCAAATTTCCAGGAATGGCAAGTCAAAGTCTCCTGGTGAAGTGCAGACAGCAGCTCCAGGACATGCTGCAACTTAAAGCAAACACAAGACGCCTTTTCACACCTGGCTTCTCAGTATTACCACAGAAGACAGCAGGAATGGTGTGAATGATCAGCTCTGTGACTGAAGATAGAGCAAATAAAATACTTGTACTTCACAGATGACATTCCAAACCTGGTTTCTACCCTTCACTTTTCAAGCTTGTAAAGCAGAAAACCTTTAAAGACCCTTCAGTCAAGATAAATGGCTTTGTGATAAGGGAAGCTTCCAACTAAAATGCTACACTTTTACCACCTGTCACATCCAAGAACAGAAACCAAACCATTTTCATACTCATCAGTGAGTTAGGTAAAAAAGTAACCTAACTTGGAGCTGTGTGAGGAGGCCTGTCATCCCAGGGATTTAGCTAGGCAGAGTCAGCAAGAACTTCCATAACTGGAAACACTACATGAGCTGGTCAGAGCCAATTCTCACGTCCAACACTGACACCGTAACTTCAGTGAAAAACCAGTCGTAATCCTGGAATTACACAGGAGTAAAAAGACAAAGAAATAACGACTGAGTAAACCTTTACCTCTGCTCGTTGCGTGCGGGGCAAAACAGACGACTTTTCAATGGCATAAACATCCACCAGGTAGAGGCGTGCTCCTTGCTCCCTGTCCAGAATGGCAGCAGTCTGCATGACCCCAGTGTGGCGCCCGATGGTGAAGAGGCGCCCGAGGCTCTTGTCATCGCACCGAACGGACACGATGTAATATTCCACCTGGGCCTCGGAGCCCCGCGGGCTCGCTGCTTCCAGGGATATCACGTTTGTCCCGATGGGCTCACCCTCCTTCAAGATGGTGATGTATTTAGGCTGAGTGAAAACAGGCCCGTCAACCCCTTGCAGAATTATAGTCATCTCAGTGGTGGATTTCCTCCTTTCGGGGCCCAGGTCGGTGGCAGAAACGATGAGATTGTAGATGAGCTGAGAAGGCACCAATGCTGAGGCTACTCTTAAATCTCCGCTGTAGCGATCCACAATGAAGGTTTCGGTATCTCCGTTGACTATCTCGTACTCCACCTCCCCATTGGCACCCTCGTCAGGATCCGCAGCGATAATCGTGGTTAGGATTGAACCGATCACAACCGAGGGGTCGGCTGCGAGGGCGTTTTGCGACACAAACACAGGGACGTTGTCATTTTGATCCGTCACCAGAATGGTCACGTTCTTGAGAGCAAATCGCCTGGACTCCACAGGAACGGCCTGATCGGTGGCTTTGACTGTTAACTCAAAGAGATTGGCAAACTCCCGATCGATTTCAGCATTGGTAAATATTGTCCCTCTCACCTCATCTATACGGAAGTGATTCCCCCTTGGCAGCTGCTGGACGATTGCATACATTAGCTGCCCGTTAATATCCGCGTCTGGATCATGAGCAGTCACGGAAATGACAGAGCTACCCACAGGAACGTTCTCAACAATTGATTTAAAGATGTCTCCCGGAGGAAAATGAGGGGGGTTATCATTGAAATCCCTAACATGTATGACCACGGACATCGTAGAGGACCGCGGAGGCCTTCCTTGGTCTTTTGCTGTTATATTTAGCTTATACAGAGACTGTGTCTCAAAGTCCAGTTTCTTGGCAAGAAAAATACTCCCGGTGTTGGGACTGATACTAAAGGTGCCGTGATTGTTTGTTCCAGTAATGCTATAGTGGAGGTCAGCGTTGTCACCTGAATCAGAATCAGTGGCAGTGACAGATGACACAAGTTCACCAACCCTCATATTTTCTAAGACATCCACTAGCAAGGTTGATTTAGGGAAGGAAGGGCTGTTGTCATTTTCATCCAAGACATCAATGCTCAACATGCAAGTTGAGCTTAGGGAAACAGCTCCAGAGTCTACTGCTTGGATGACAAGGGAATATGATGCAGTAGTCTCATGATCTAGTCTGCCTACTAAGGTCACCTGGCCTGTGCTGCTGTCTATTGCAAACTGATTTTCTTCATTTCCCTTGATTACAGAGTAGTGAATCAACCCATTAACCCCTTCATCAACATCTGAGGCAGAAACTCTCAGTACCTGTGTCAGATTTGCTGCCAATTCTGATATAGTAGCTTGGTAAAGATCTTTCAAAAATTTGGGGGCATTATCATTGATGTCTTTCATGTAGATCTGTACAGTTGCCTGATCCTTCAGAGGCTTTGGCAACCCCTGATCTGTTGCTATTACTGTGAGACTAAATACTGCAGCTCCCCTCTGTCTCATGAGGGCTTCTCTGTCAAACTGGTGAGTGCTTCTGATTTCCCCAGTTACGGTGTTCAGCTCAAAATCTGGCTGCATATGCTCAAATGAATACCTGACCTCCCCATTCAGCCCAAAGTCTTTATCTACAGCATTTATTTTACCCACGTACGACCCGCCTCTCTGTTCCTCCTCAAAATAAAACACATAGTTGGTACTGTTGAACAGGGGCCTGTTATCATTTACATCCTCCAGAATCACAGTAACATTCACAGTAGCATTGAGTGGTTCTACTGCTCTGTCAGAAGCAACAACCAGTAAAACATATCTTTCCTGAAGTTCACGGTCCAGTTCACTTTTTATATACAGCTGACCGTCTGGGAATATGCCAAAGGCATCCCCAGCATTTCCTTCAATTATACTGTAAGCTATTTCACCGTTCACTCCCGAGTCTTTGTCAGAAGCCTGTACCTTAAAGAACCTGGAATTCACAGGCTCTGACTCCAAAATAGTAATTTCATAGGAAAGCTGGTCAAACACAGGCGGGTTATCATTTACATCATGGACAGAGACAGTCAGGATAAAGTTGGAGGACAGCTGAGGCACCCCCATATCTGAGGCCAGGATTTCAACCTGGTAAGATCCAGCATTTACGTCAAGTGGCCCCGTTAAGCTTATAGCACCAGTTTGTTCATTGATTGAGAACAAGCCCTTTGGGTTTTGCTTAAGGCTGTAAAGGACCACGCCATTAACACCTTCATCAGGATCAAGAGCTTTGGCCTGGAATATGGTATGCCCAGCTTTCCAGTTCTCAACAACATTTACACTTTCCACCACGTGAATGAAGTGTGGGGAATTGTCATTTAAATCTTTGACAGTTATATTGACCACAGCATCGCCAGTTATCGCCCCACCTCTAGCAACCACCTTCAGCTGGTAAAATGCTTGCTCCTCCCTGTCAATAATGCTAGCTGTGGTGATCTGCCCCGTCACCCTGTTGATGGCAAACATGCCTCTCTGGTCACCCGTTGTAATGAGGTAACTGATGTTGGTGTTGAGGTCCATGGTGGAAGCAAAAACAGTACCTACATGGTAACCCAGGGCAACGTTTTCAAAGACGACAAAACTGTACGTGCCCTGGCTGAAAACAGGGGGGTTGTCTTGTGTGTCCAAGACAGTAATGGTGACAATGGCTTGGTTCTGCGACTGAAGATGGCCACCGTCAGTGGCCACAATCTGCAACTGGTAAGCAGTTTTCTCCTCCCTGTCAAGGGCTATTTTTGTTGTGATGACTCCTGTCTGCCCATGGACCTGAAACCTGGAGGTATCTCCAGCTGAGATGCTGTACTTGACTGTCCCATTGGGTCCCAGATCGGGGTCTGTGGCAGACACTGTGGTCACATAGGTTCCAGCTGGCTCGTTCTCTTGGATATGGGCAAAATACTGAACGGGGTAAAACACGGGGCTATTGTCATTCACATCCAAGATTGTCACATTAACTTGGGCTATTGAAGAAAGGGGAGGAGAACCCAAATCAGTGGCCAAGACTTGCAAGGAGAAGTGAGACTGCTCCTCCCTGTCCAGCTGCGAGATGGTGCTGAGCTTGCCTAACACTGGGTCCAAGCGAAACATCCGGCGAGGGGTCACAGAGGAGGGGCCAACTGCTGCCACCGCTGGTTCGGCTTCCTGCAGGGAGAAGCGGACAGTCCCATTTTCCCCCAGGTCCCCATCAGTGGCACTCAGGACAAGCAGCTCAGTTCCTGATGGGGAGTTTTCAGCCAGGGACACCTGGTAACCCTCAGGTTGACCAAAGCGAGGCTTGTTGTCATTGACATCCAGGATGGTCACCACCAGCTGTGCATAGGAGAATTTGGGCTGCACCCCCTGGTCACGGGCACTGATGTTGAGTACCACCTGAGAAGCAGTCTCCCGGTCCAGCCTGCTGGAGCTGGATGTACCTGCAGCATGCCCGGCAGTGCCACTCTCGGGGACAGCCGTGGTGACCAGCCCGCTGTGCTCGCTGATGCGGAACCAGCCCAGCTCATTGCCCGAGACGATGCTGTACTTGAGGTTGGCATTGAGGCCCGAGTCACGGTCTGTGGCACTGAGGCCCCGCACATAACTGCCCAGAGGCACGTCCTCACTGATGTTCACCCCGTACACCGACTGCCCAAAGACAGGCGGGTGGTCATTGATGTCGTTCACAAAGATCACCAAGCTGGCTACCGAGGAGCGGCTCACGGGAGCTGCCACCGCTCCGTCGGGGGAAATGACAGAAGTGGGGGAGCCTGGAGGTGGCGGCGGGGCCCCATAGTTATCCGCCACTGCCACGGTAAGGTTATAAGCCGGGATGCGTTCCCGGTCCAGCGCGGCCGCTACCTTGATAAGGCTGAGGTTGGGTACCTTACTGCTGTGCACCTCAAAGTGCCGCTGCTCATTTCCCGTCAGGATTGACACAGAGATGTTCCCATTGGCCGCGGGAGAGTCGGCATCGCTCACCGTCAGCAGGGCCACCACGGTGCCAGGGGCAGCATTCTCATCCACAGAGGCAAACCGGGAGGTGGCTGGGAAGTAGCGGAACTTCACCCGGGGCTCGTTGTCGTTGACATCAAGCAGGCGGATGAGGGCCTCAGCCCGGCCGCTCAGCGCCGGCACCCCACGGTCCATGGCCTGGACCGTCAGCGAGTACTGCTGCCGCATCTCATAGTCCAAGCGCTCACGGATGCGGATCACCCCGCTCTCAGGGTCCACCTCAAAAGGGAGGCTGCCAGCCCCATCCCCAGCACCGCTGCCACCACCATCACCTCCTTCCAGGCGGTAGCGGATGTCAGCATTGGTGCCCTCATCAGCATCAGCCGCAGTTACCTGGAGAACGCTGGCCCCCACAGGCGCATCCTCAGGCACTCGTGCCTGGTAAAGTGTCTGGCTGAAGATGGGTGGGTTATCATTGATATCCTGCACAGTGACGTTGACCTGAAGGTACCCTCGCCTACGGGGCTCACCCTTGTCCTCCACCTGCACCAACAGCTGGTAGGTGGGGGTGGCCTCCCGGTCCAGCCCTCCACGGGAAACCAGGTGCAAGAAAGCTCCCTCACCGCTGGGGTTGAGGGTGATGTTGAGGCGGAAGCGACCCTCCTCATTGCCGGCAACAATCCGATAGGAGCCATGGTCTACACCATTGGTACCACTGTCAGCATCAGTGGCAGTGTCCAGGATAAGCTGGCGCCCACTGCCCGTGTCCTCCTTGAAAGTCACCACGATGGAGGGGTCGGGGAAGACGGGCGCGTTGTCGTTGAGGTCGAGCACCAGGACGCGCACCTCGCTGGGGTAGGTGGGCTGGCTGGAGAGCACCACCAGGTCCACCACGTCGCTGGCTAGGCTCTCGCGGTCGATGGTGGCGCGGGTGTGCAGGGCGCCCGAGGTGGCGTTGATGGCGAAGAGCTCGTGATGCTCGCTCAGGCGGTAGGTGAAGCCGGGCCGGGTGGCTATGGTGCCCACCCAAGTGCCGGGCGGCTGCTCCTCCAGCACCCGGAACACCTGGCGCGGCTCCGCGGCGGCGCTCCCCAGCGGCGGCAGCAGCGGCAGCAGCAGCGAGAGCAGCAGCGGCGGCGGCGGCCCGCGGGCGGCGGGAGGGCGGCCCATTGCGACCCGGCAACGCAGCGCCCCGAGGGGGCGGCCCGGCGCCGCCGCTCGCCCCGCTCCAGCTGCCCTGCCCGCCGCCTCTCTCGGCACCCACGGACGCTGCGCTCCGGACGCGGACGGGAGCGGACCCGACGGCGCGCCGCGCTCACGGGACACTCCGGCTCCGGCTCTGCTTCTGCCGCCGCTCCTCCCGCCGCCGCTCCGGGGCTGGGGGGCGGCCGGGGGCGCCGCGCCGCATCGCCGCTCAGCAGCCGCCGCCGCTACCGCCGGGGCCC
>WAAE01003034.1:247313-329585 GCA_013400495.1 Nicator chloris
CTTAGTAAAAAAAAAAAAAAAAAAAAAAAAAAAGCAGTGCTGTCAGCTATTTTAGGTGAACAACTTATTAAGATGATTTTAAGACCGAAACTGTAATTTCCTGGGAACCCACAAGATGGTAGAGTTCAGCTGAGGAGAGAAACTAGGCTGAATCTTTTGCCTGGATCATGAGCACATAATTACTAACTAGTTAAAAATGCTAATTTTGCTATGTCCCAGAAACTCAAACAATTTCCACCTTTTCCTCTTTTTTTTGATAATCCATTTAAACATTTGGAGAGCTTTTCTTTTCTGGCTTAGTCTTTGTTTTCTATTTAAAGGAACACACCTCATTACTCCTTCCAGCATCTGTATTCCATACTGTTGATGGAGTTTAGTAATGAGATGCAATTATTGACAGCGAGACACTGGGAAAATAAACCATATGTCTGGAATCCAGAAAATCTGAAACACATCATCGTGCAACTGTACACAGTCACTGTGAAGCTGCTGGGCACTTACTCAGTCTTCATTAAACAGAGCAAGCTAAAATCTCTAAAATCTAAATCTCCTAAAGTCTCTAAATCAGAAATACCACCTATTATCCAGTAAAACAGCTCAGCAAATCTACAGATCTGGAAGTTAAATCTGTTCATTGGAGCCCAACAGCTTTACTGGTAGTCACCCTGGTGCTAAGTAGGGGTTTACTGACTCTCTTGTCATGATGCCAGCTGCACAAGGAAGAGAAATAAAGTGCCTATAGCATCTCAAATGCAGTTTTTGAAGAAGCAAGACCATGAATGTCCAAATCACTTGGCACTCAGAAGAATAAAGTTTTGGTATGAACTTGGTTACAATGGCAGCTTACTTCAGCGTGGATAGATTAGAGGATAAAGCAAGAAAAGCTAGAGAAAAGTGTATCTAGAAGGAATTTAAGTAATAGACAGTACCTGCATAATATTCAGAAATGTATACTCTCTATAGGGGAAAAAAAAGCCCAACAACCTCCCTCAAGTTTTTTAAAAAATATTGAGAAAAATTATGAAGCATTCAAGGACAAACAGTACACAGGCTCTGTACTGAGTAGTGGGAGATGTAAGTAGGCCTTATACTACAAAACCTTAAAGTAAATTATTATATTTAATGCTTGATAAAATATAAAGATCTCATTTTTAAATCAGTCTCAGAATAACTGAGAACAAGTTCATGATGTCTTTACTTTTAGCATATGGTGATTTATTAGGAAGACTTTTTGATATGCCAAAGAAAAACCTTGGAGCTTTTAGGCTGTGCAGAAGGTGAAATACATCATGTTTTATGTTAATTACACATTTAGTCTTTCACTGATTAAGGAACTAAGGTAGAGCTTCATTTTTACAAAAATTGCCAGTAATGTTAAAATTCCAACACATTATGAAGGGACCCTAAGGGTAAGTCACAGTCACTTTATATCACTACTTAATGTCATCCTGAAAAGTACTTTTATTACTCTACAGTGAAATATAGCACACTAAGTGCTGAATGGGAATTGTCAGTGAAAGCTGGGACTCACATCAGGTGAAAATAAATGGGGAAGGATTACTTGTGGCTGGAGAAGCAGCTGTAATGCCCTGTGCAGGGGTGGGGGGGGCTAAGTCCTGAGCAAAGGAATTTGAAAATACCAAAATGACAGGTTAACACAGAGCTGGGCCAAATAAGAACTTTCTCTTAAAATTTGTTCAAAATGTTCATCATGGAGGTGGCTAGAGGGCTGGACCAACCTGGGTCAAATACAGCAAGAGTTGAACCCTCCCCTGAACAGGGAGCAAAGTCCCTCCAAAGCTCTTTGATGTCCCAGGTTTCAGGTTGTTAAAAACTTTAATAATAAACCTTCTTGGTATGCATAATTTCACACAGATAGTTATGTGTGTGTGTCTGTCTGGGAATGAAATAGCAATAGGAACAGAGAAAGAAAAGGGAGAATGAGCCCAGCAGGTGTTTCTTTTACACCTCTTCAATATTTGAAATGGTCTTTCTCTGGGAACCACGAAGATTTCTGCCATGATTTTCCTTAGAGAATGCCTCATTTACAGAATGCAATGTATTATTTCAGAATAGAATCCTACAATATGCTGAGTTGGAAGGGTCCATCAGGATCATTGGGGCCAATAAATTCTGTCTGGAAGTTTTTGCTGTAGTACACCATCACTTATATTAGCAAGGGATGTGTGTGGAGGTGGATTTATTTATTTTTATGCAAGCTTCATTTCAGGCTAAGCTGCTTCACTTTATTGAGGCATCATTATCTGTATGGAAAAGCCACTGTCCATTCCATTTGATTCATTCCTCTGTTTTACAGCTTCCATTTAATTTTGAGGTAACAAGGATTTACCACCCTCCCTCCCCACTTAAAATGTTTCTCTCAATGTTTCTGGTTTTGTGACCTCAATGAAAAGCTGAAAGCTGTTCACTTGTCACCATTCCAGGCCATGACAGGAAAGAGGCACAACAGGTTTCAGCCCCTTCATGAAAATAAACATAACCAATATAACTATACAAACTAACATAACTAATTCCTTCACACGTAATGCGCTGAATGCAGAGGACACCCGAGCAGGGAGAGCACCTGCTTGGCCATGGGGAGGCACTGCAGGTTTCTAAAACGGACTATTTCTGCTTTAGCAGGAGTGTTCTTTCACCTTGACAGAATTTATTAGACCAACTCTTATAATTAGCTGTTCTATAAATCCTGGTGTGAAGTTCATCCAGTGTGCAACCTTAACTAAACAATTATTTGCTCTTAAAATGCTTGTCTTTATAATCCAAGCCACATTTTGACACAAATATTTAAAGATACACTAAATATTAGGAAGCCTCGTATTTTCACACTGAAATAAACATTTCCATCATTCCAGTTTTGGTGCCTCTTGAAACCATCACGCTTACATCACAGTGTTATTGTGAACCACATTGGTTTGAAGGTATATGTTTAGATAAGAAGCATAATCAGGCTTTCAAAAAAGGCAGGTTTATCTGTGTGTTTATAACCAAACCTTTCTTCCTATGTGGACTTCTGTTCTGCTGGGGGTGCCCCTGCCCGCCCAGCTCAGGTTTGCAGACAACGAGGTTGGTAGCCCAAGTGACAGTGCAGGTGACATGGGAGTCTCATCCAAACATTAATTGCCTTATCTTCTACCTACAATTTTCCTTTATAATCTCCCTGACAGAGCACTGACCTTAAAATAGGGGGCAAAGCCTGGAAGGGATGCAGAAGACCTGTGAAGGCAGAGAAGCTTTTGGTTGAGCACAGCTTCTGCAGCACAACCCAGGCCTTGACCAGGGAACAGTCCAACTTCTTCCCTCAGATTTCTCTAGCATGGAAATGTGGGTGTTGGGGAGAGGGATGGAAGTCTGCTGGGGCAGAGAACCAGGAGCAAGCCATAGTAATGAGATAATTCCCTTCCTTGCCCTGCAGTTTCTCAGCATTGAACTCTTCCTTCTGCAGGTCATGTTTCCTTAAAATTCACAAAAACTAACTTGACTTATCCTAACGTCTGTTGTTTTCCATATTCCATGGGGAGTGTGCAGCAGTAATTGTGCTTGGCTGGTGTTAGAGGGAGCTGCTGTGTTTATGTTTAGGGTGTCTCAGGGTAAATGGGTTTGGCAAGTCACTGCTCAGGGCGCGGGAGGCGAGCTGTTCTTGGGTGCAGTCTGTGCCCACGGAGTTTCTCAAGCTGTTGCAAACCTGGAATTATACGTAGAGAGTTGTACTGGGTTTGACAGTTTGGAAATACTGTAAAATCATTTCCTAATATTGTGCCATTAATACAGGGCTTTTCTGTTGCCTTTTGTAAAGTGTATGCCAAGGGGTTAAATCTTGGTAGGTCAGATTTTCTCTGTGGCAGGAAGCGTCACATGCCAACATCTCAAATTGAAGATGGTACATATTTCCCACACAACACTTTTCCTTAGTGTTGCCCCTACTCATCCCAGAGATACAAAGCACTGCCAAAATCCCTGTGTGAAAAGCACCCACCTGTTCTTTGGCACTCCCTCCTGCAGCACCAAGGGAGGGCACAGGCCGACAGGATGGATGGATGCAGGGAAGGAGAACCATAGCTAATCTGTCTGTTTGCCTGGAAACCTGAAACTGTTGGTGGGCATTTCCCAGGAAAAAAAAAGAAAAAAAGTAATTTAATAGATGTATGGATTCTGTTTCTGTGGAATGGTGTGTGCACTAGGAAGCACATACAGCAATCAGCACTAAGACCTGTTAATACGCAGCCCTGGGTCAGAATATTTTCAACATAAAGATTTTGGGGTTTTTTTCAGCAGGAAGTTCTTATAGAAAGATTTCTGCAGTTGAATCTTTTTAAGTCTTCTTCCTTTTTCTGTCCTCTCTCCCTACTTACCTTGGTCATTGAGATTTTTAAGCCACAAAGAGCAGGGACTGAACTCACACTTGTGGTGTGAACCACTCATACCACAGTGGCATCCCTCCTTGTTGGAAGTCCGTCTCTTAAGTACAATCCCAGATTAAAAAAAATGTTTAATTAGTGAAAATACCTTGCAAAAATATTCTGCCCCACTTGCCCAACTATAGCTAAGCAATAGAAAAGAAAGAAGAAACCAGAATGCTGTATAATGAGCTCTTGGGGTCATATCATTGTGAATCAAGTTTTATAAATCATTTCCTGTGAAATTTGAAGAATAAAACCCAAGGACTTATTCAGCTTCTTATTCTGTTGTCTTAGATCTGGCTTCCTACCAAAAGAGGTTTACAACAAAGACGTTAGTGCCGTATTTCAGATCCAAGTGCCAATATCAGTATTTTTCAGAAAATAAAACTTCATTGTTAACCAAATTTATTGAAAAACAAATCAGCAGGACCTCTTTGTAATTATGTATGTGCCTAGCTATTTGCAAAATCTTTTCTTTATCTGTAATCCTTCAGAGGATGTAGTAGAAAAGGGCCAGTTCCTCTGAGTTTCCCCTCTGCTCAGAGGCTAAAAGGGTTTAATTGTCTGCACAGATGTTGATCTCAGCAGGGTACAGTAGCTCACTGTTATTTTTTAAAAAGGGGAAGAAAAAAAGTTAAAGATTTTGCAAAAACTAATACGCTAAGTATTTTCTTGGAGCATCTATGTATATCCCTTTTGGCTGTCTCTGAGCATATGAAAAGATGGACTATATTTCCAAGCAGCTCTGGACACAAAGCCAGCTTTCTGTGTCCCCCGTGTCCCCTCCCCCCGCCCAGCCCGGCCCCTGCGGCTGCCCCTGAGTACCCATGTCTGCCCTGTGCCTGGGGATGCTGAAAATAGCTCTGGGATGCTCTGCCTCTGTGCAGGTGTAGTCTCCCTTCTCTAAGAGGGGGCTGCATTATACCAATTTGCATGATATTTGCATATCTTTCCTAAGAGAAGCTGTGGCTGCCCCGTCCCTGGAAGTGTTCTAGGCCGGGCTGGATGGGGCTCTGAGCAACCTGGTCTGCTGGAAAGTGTCCCCGCCCAAGGGGTTTGGAGCTAGAAAGTCTTTTACGTCCCTTCCAAACAGAACTATTCTATGACTCTAACCACTTTAGAAAGTGCAAATTGTGCTGTAAGGAAGTATCTTATTTCTGTCACACATGTATGGAGGAACCTTCAACAAAGTGAGAATGACCACCTCTCAAATGAGTAGGAATGAAAACTGCTAATGAAATGATCCTCTGAATTTGTCCTACCTAACACATTTGTTTAATTTAATTTTCAACATTTTATAAATGTCATTTTGCTTTCATCCTTCCTCTTATTTTATTAATTATTATTATTACTAAATTTAATACATATCGTGACTGGAAGTCATCTGCTATTATGTTTTGATAGTATCAAAAATGAACACTCTTGTTAGTTCTACCACAGTTATCTGAACCTCATTTACCACAACCTCCTTTTTTTTAAAATAATTGCATCCCCAGAAAGCAATTAATTACATTTAAAAGCACTACCATTAGCCAAGGCCTTAATTATGCAAACATATTCAGTGTCCCCTTGATGCTTGGATAACCAAGGTGGCACTGTCTAAACAGCAGCCCTGTGCTTAGGTCTTTCTTCTCTTGGCTGAATAATCTTCCCTGCACCTGTTGTGCACCACAAAAATAATGGGATGTCTTATGTAATAATAAAAAAATCCTAGATGATGACTCCAACTCCAGTTCAGTCCCTGAAATGATATTCTGTTTCTTCAATCAGTAAAGGACATGATCCAGGATATTGATGGATTATTAGTAGGCTTTTTAACAGCAGAATTTTGAAAGATGAAAGCTCTCTTTGCCTAGTCTGTTTTCTTTCAAATGCCTGTTTATAGATCAATTATTTAAAAAAAAAAAAAAAAGAAAAGAAAAAGGTCCTCCAGTTATATGGATCGATATCCAACAAATCATTGACAGAAGGGTATCCCCATAAGGCACAATTAAATTCTGCAGCAGGCAAATTCCATGCACACCAGCTTTCTGACCACTGTCAAATGGGATATTCTGGAGGATATGCTGACTAAATGTAGAACAATAATAACTCATAACTGATTACTAGAACAATAGCTACAATCCTTGATTAGGATCCTCCCATTACCTTTGGATTATAGCAATTTGCTGTAGAGCAAACGGACTCCTTTTTCACCAGGAATTGCTGCCTTAGTCCACATGCATGGCTATATCCCCAAATAAATTTGTGGCATAAACATGATGTGCTGCAAGTGGAGCTGGTATTTTGCTCTGGGATGGTTGCTGCAGGTGGATTTGTGTGTATGAGGTGGAAAAGGCACCCCCTGCACTGAAGCAGGTGCCAATATTTTCGGGAATGCTGCTGAGGCTTACCCTGCCCTGCTCTCACAGGAGGTACCGCTGGGACCCCATGCTGCCTGCATCCTTTTGTTCCTGAACAAAGGAGCCTCAAGGTAAAAGCAGCACAGATCCTTGCTCTGTTATCAGCATTGATTACAAAATCAGTTCATTCTACTGAGCAAATGCTCTATAAATTGTTTTCACTGAGGTACCTCCTGTTTATCGTCCACCTGCGCTATTCACTCATTTCCTATGGCGTTTGGAAAGGCTGTGCTCAGTACCCTCAACACATCTGGATTTCTTTCAGTTTCCCAGTCCAGTGTATTTCCTTAGAGCCTTGCTGATGCCACCTGCTAAGCCTGCTCTTTAAAAAAGCCAGCCATCAATGATCACTTCACACCCTGTGGACTGTGTGTTGGATCTGTGGAGCAGCACACTGCTCATCCTTCCCGGCTGCACTTCAGTGCCAGCAGTGCAGCCACACGTTCATTCTTTTACAGAGCTGTCTTCCCTCTGTTTCTGCTAACTAGTCATCACTGCATTGCTTTCCCATTCAAGGTTAACTCCACTGAGCCAAATTTCATCTTGGATTCTGTTACTCTTGGGAATTCTGCACCACAGAAATTAAGCACCCTGTTATATTCACTGCTAGCTCAATGTTACCAAGTATTTTAGAGCACAGCTTTGTCATCATTTCTCCTAGAGCCTAAAATGATGCCTGAAATTTTGGTATATGTCCACTTCAGACAACACTTTGCTCATCGCAGGCTGAAGAGCATCTCTCTGTCCTTGTTCAGTGGATACCTGGCAAAACTGAATTTCTTTCTATCCTCTGAACAACACCATCTTTTACCTTCCTATTACAAAATGTGTGATTTCTCTCAGATGAGAGAAAGAGCTCACCATTGTTTATACTGACAGTGTTTTCTCCCTCCTTGGGCAAACCTGGTTTTCCCAATTAATAAGATGTTGTCAGTGCTGGATGGAAACATGGGAACCTGTGAAAAATTTTATAGAATTGGCTGTTACACATTTAGGAATATCAAGTGCTTTTCAAGATAATAGCATCCGGTATCAGAACCTGGAGCACAAATTATACTTGGTAATAGAGGAGGTAAGGATAAAATAAAATCAATGTCTGTGCTGTGAACAAAGAGGAATTGGAGCATTGGATTTTTTAAATTTAGTAGAATACCAGAGATTATTTGAGCACGAATTTCACTGGCATATTTAGTATCTTTTTTAGGTCGAGAAAATCTGATCTTATGCAAATTCATCCATTTCCAAGCATTTCCATGTATCCAGTTACTGTAAATTAGAAAAAAAAATATAGATAAGATTAATCAAGCCAGGAGCTTACCATAAAATGCTATATATATTCATATGTGAAGTATACATGCAAGAGTTTCAAAATACTAAAAGGATTTTGAAACTCTTGCATGTTATGGCCCAAGGAGATAAAATGTTCATCTCACTTCTACTGACTCAAAGTCAGTCTTGGCTTGATTTGAATTATTGGCAAAATTCCCAGGATTTCACCTTGCAAGTGTGTCCAGTAGGTTCTTGTAATATATTTATAAGCCAATAAATCAGCTAGTAATAAATTTCCATGCTAATTAATTAGCAAGAAGGATGCTTTACCCTATTTCATGCAAACACTAAAACAAAATTTGCAGTATTTTAGTTCATATGCCATGGGGAGAAATGAGAGGAAGCCTGGAGTGTGTCTCGCTCCACCTCCTCAGTTGGGCCACTGAAGGACAGAACTATCTTTGAATGGGATCAAGCACTTGTAATCAGAGTTGCCCTGATCCTTTGAGCTGTCCATATCATCTGAAACATTCTGTGATGATTTTCACACTGTCCATGATGAGTTAGTGAGAGACAATGATAAAATTAAGCCAGTTTTATCAGTCTTGCAGAGACTAATGCATTAAATTTATTTATGGCCAGTGAAGACAGGCAAAAGCCTGTCATTAAAGATCACAGAATCATAGCACCACTAAGGTTGGGAAAGACCTCTAAGATCTTTGAGTTCAGCCATTAACCTAGCACCACCATTAAATCATGTCCCCAAGGGCCACATCCACACTCCTTTTGAACAGTTCCAGGGATGATGATTTCACCACCTCCCTGGGCAGTCTGGTTCAATACCTGACCACTCTTTCAGGGAAGAAATTGCTCTTATTTTCTAAGCTAAACCTCCCCTGGCACAACTGGAGGCCATTTGGGAAACCCTGGGCCTGACAAAAGCCTCTCGTCAGTCTTCAGGATGCATTCTCTGTGTCCACAGCAGCAATGGTGAAGGCACATTTTGGATTTGGGCAGGAGTTGGAGGTGGAAATGAAAGGATTTGGCTGCTGTCACAGCAGCTTCAGCTGGGTAATATCTCTCCTACAGCCAGAGACTGCAGTAGCATGTGTTTGCCCAGAGAACTCTTCAATAATGTATGGTCGCCTGAGGAGTACATCATAATTCTGTAAGGATGGAAAGAGCAGCAGAAAGGGGCTACTTTAACATCCAAATTGGCTCAGGAACCTCTGCTCTGAGGGCCTCCCAGTGTGGCATTACTGTCACAGCAATTCTTCCATTTTGTACCCATTGAGACTCCCCAAGAAGGAATAAAAGATGATAAAAGCTGAATTTTCATAAAAAAGGAGCACAGTTCATTTGCAGCAGTTAATAAAATGCCATTATAATAGAATGGAGCTGCAAGAATGAAAAAAAAAATCTGCTCTTTCCAGACATAGCTGTACCTATCTCCTGGCCGCAGTTTGGCTGCTCTGGCTGGCTTAGTAAGGCAGGGACACAGCATGTGCTCTGTCCCTGCAGAGGAAAATGTCTACCCTGGCCAGCACAGGCAGTGCCACTCACCAACCAGGAACTGAAAAGTTCCTTCTCAGGTCCAATCGTCTTCTTGAAATAATGTATTCTGTGTCCCAGGTATTGAATTAGAAGTAAAGGATGCGATTAAAGGATTTCCTCTCTGTTTTCTCTTTTTGCTGTTTCTCAGTGCAGAAACTGCCATTGAAAAAATCCCTCAGGGACAGAGAGGAAAGAAATGTCTAAACGTTATAATACCTGTTCTCCTTGACTTTTTTGGTCACAAAACCATAGCAACATATAACTCATTTCTATCACTCTGTTTGTCATGTCAAGCATACTGGAGCTACTGAGGTGCAACTAGTAAGGATTTTTTTTTCCCAGCTATATATTTATTAATTTATTTATTTATGACAAAGAAACAGATTCATGCCTGCAAATTTTATAATTTTAAAATTGAAAATTACGTTAGTTCCACAGAGGCAATGAACTGTCTTCATGCTGCAATTTGAAACTTGAAGAAGCTTCCTGTGACTCCTTTCACTTCTATCTTCTCACTTTTGGCCATAATGTGTGTCCATGGGTGCATGTTACAGAGAGGGAGGGATTCAGGCAGAGGGCTCTTAATGGCAAGGGAGAGAAAGAGGGGGAAAATTAGTTAGAACAAATATGGACATTACACTGGATAATAGGCAAGTGCAGGATATGGCCCAAAGAACATGGGTCTGGTCTCCCCTGTAGCACTTAATAATTATTGATAAAACTGAAGGATTTGAGATATTTTGGCTTGGCTTGCGAGTCTTTCAGACTCTGCATTTAAGAGTCAAAAAAAAAAGCTCTAGGGTAGAGCCTGATTATCTGTGTGTCTCTATATCGGAGGCACTTGTCTGTACAACACTTTTAATTCAGTTGTAGGTTGTGGGCGTTTTTTTAACGGCTTTATTTTGTGCTTGTAAATTTTAAAGAACTTGAGAGGTATAGGGCGATTAGGAGATTTCAAAAGAATGTTTGCATTTAAACCTAAATATAAATATTTTAAAGTGAAAGTGCACCACAGTATTCTGCATTACAGTTGTTGCTGAAAAATATTCCTACGGCTCTGCTCGCATGAGTGCTGATATTTGCCAAGATACCCTGATAGCACATCTACCAGAGGAGAGGAGATACCTCAAAGGGAATCTCTGGTATTCATATTAACACCTGTTCTGCCTACAGACACAGAGAGGTTTGCTGACTCTCTCAATGCCTTTTGGAGCAGAAGGATAACAGATTTCTGATTTGTTGTTTTGTTTTTTTTTTCCCCTTGGACTGTAACAGTGAGTCAAATAGATTTTTGTTTGCAGATGCCAATGACTTCTAAACAATACCACCATTGTGAAGGCCTGCCCTCTGCACTGCAGTGCCTGGAGAGGCTTTCCTTTCGAGGAAACCGCTCCCAGTTATGTGTCCCCCTAATGAGCATTCCTTATTTCTGAGAAGCTGTAACCTAGAGGCTGAGGTTGTATTGTTATGACAGCACAACTGTGTATTGATGTCAAGCTTGTAGGTCCCTTATCAGCTGTCTGCCCCAGCGCATTCAGTCTAGGACAAACATCGTTGAGGCGACTCCATTTACAAGAAGTCCCTGTGGTGCTCAGAAATCCCAGATGCTGTCAGGGAGTATCGATAGGCAGGGCTATAGTGTGACAAAGTGAAACCTCATCGCTCCGTGTGCCTCTGTGGGGCCGAGGCCTGAGCTCCCCTCCGTGCCGCGGGGCAGGGCCTGGCGGCCGCGCTGCAAGCACTCTGATGAGGCCTGTACCCGTGCTAAGACTCCCCCCTCATTCCCAAACTAAACTAACCCTCCTCTTGAAAGATGAGCTTTCAGCTCTAAACTGTGCTTGGCTACCGTGGCAAAGATGGGCTCTTTGGGGTCTTCAAGGCCCCTTCCAAGCCCAAAACATCCTGTGATGCTGCGGCCAAGGCCCGTTCAGCCAGGCCTCACTGGTAACCATCCCGCATCCAGCACTCAGATGCAACTCTACAAACGTGACTGGGTTGAATACCATGCTGAAAGTACATTTTTGCATTTCCCCAGAATATTTTCTCATCAGTGGAGAAAAACAGGTTGAAGCTCCCAGGCATTTTGTGAAATAATGTTGCAAAATTTTATTTGTTCGGTCCCCCTTTTTTTAATATTTTGACTTAAAGGAGTTTATGGTATAAATCCCTTTAAATATAGCATAAAAGTACATTTCAAAATGAAAAGTGACTTTGAAAGAGAATTTCAGAATCGTCTGAAGCCATCTGAAAAAAATGACGTGTGACATCTTGAAAAGAAGGTATTTCTACTTTTTTATTCTGAATATAGGACTGTTGTAGCTAATAGTTTCAGGTAGAAAAAACCTTGACTCTGAATGACATCCAGGTATCCTCTGTTCCTGACAGAGGACTAAAATATTTATTCCCCACTGCCTTTAGCTGCATGAATTTACATACATCATATGCTGTACTACACTGGGTTTATAAGGCTGATAAAAATGATGCATGAGGGTCACATTACATTTTGAAAAGGCTGTGTGTGGAGGAAAAAAAAAGTGCACAGAAGGAGAAGGAGACAAAAAGGAAGTCATTATCTGTGAATACAGGCCCAGATTTGGCAAACAAAGCTCAGCCCAGAAAAAACATGTACTGCTGCCTATACAGAAGCATGTGGCTTAATGGGGCTCATGTGGGCATTAGGCTGGCTTGGCAAGGAATGCCGCCAGAAGATTGAAACTGGAGCAAAACAGGAGGCAGATATAAATCAACTTCAAAAGTGGAGTTGAAAGAAATACTAAAGAAAGAAGTGTTTGTTATATACAGAATTTAAACCTAGCACCAGGGAAGTGGTCCCCTTTATCACTGGTACATGTCACTCTACACTCACAAGTGTTTCAGAGGGCTCGAAAAAACCCAGAATAGCACGCAAAAGTCAAATATTCCAAGCCAAGTGAGGAAAAAAACTGTTCAGCTAGTTATTCAGTTAATCATTCAGTTATTACACAGGTTTTCCTCACGATCGCTGCTGGGCTGGGATGTGCCAGCTGGGAGTACCTGAACTCACCCCCAGTGGGGATGTCCATCCATTCCCACCCCTCAGAGCAGTCCCCACGAGTTCCCTGAGGGACAGCCTGGAGTCAGTGGCTCCCTCTGAGAGCTCTCTTGGTGGGACTGTGGCGTTGACTGTTTGCATCTGCGCCTGTGTGGGTGTGAGACGGAACATGCGGGGTCCCGATGCCGTGAGGCGGGATGCTGTCCAGCGCTCCCCTGACAATTTCTGGGCTGGGAACAATAAGTGCTTTTTGAGTGCTGGGGCTGACACAGGACATGAGGAGAGGCAGCCAGGAGGAGAGCAGCTGCAGCTCCTGCTGTTCAGCCCAATTCCATCCTCTCTGCTCTGCAGCCCGGCGCAGGCAAATGGAATCCCCAAGCCCCCCTAGAGCTGGGTGGGCTTTGCTTGTGCCCCTCACCAACAGCCTGTGAAGGACAGGCTGCTGTGCTCCTTGGATTGGCATTCACTGCATCCCGTTTTACCCCTGGCACCTCATGCTATTGGGATGGCAGCAGAGGGATGTGATTTTCGAGCACACGAGACTCCTGCAGTGTTTTAGGAATGTGCCTGTGCCTCTGCTTTGCTGGCTATAACCGGCCAGTGACAGCTGCATTTAAATGTAAATCAATAGGGCTTTTCTTTAAGACAGTCACAGCTGGCAGGTTTTTCTCCTCTAGGCTTTTTCTGGCATTAAAAAAAAAAAAAAAAAAAAAGTGTCGCTACCTCAGAACTAATGAGTGCCTGCAATCTCATCTTTCCAGGAGGAAGAGGACGTGCTAAAGGGACACATCTCAGCAGAACCCTCTTGAAGGTCTCATTTTCCTTCCAGACACACGTCTCCAGTGGAAATTCACGCTAAACTAGAAGATTCAACTTCTCTAGTTCTTTTATATAATTTGTGTGTTTTGGCTGCTCTGAAGACCTTGGGAACGACAATCAAAGGTGTTGCAAAATCTGTCTGTGCCTCCCTGCCTCAATGGGAGCGTGCAAGAAGGAACACGACTGCCTGTCCTCATGGCTGCAGCGCTGCCTGGCAGGTGGAGACTTGCGGCCTCGCCTGCATCTCCCGGGCTCTTGTGTGGCTCAGGCTCCAGACTGAGGCGTCTCTGCTTCTCTTGTGAGAAGTGTAACAGCTACCACAGGAGCTGGGGAAAGCGGCTTGTGTGGAAAGATGCCGATGACTCATTTTTTGGGCGTATTACCTAGCTAGCCTGCGTTTCACAGCCCTGAGCATCTCTGGAATTGAATCCTCTGGCCATGCTTCCCAAAGATCCATCTAAGGCTGCTCTGGCTGGACTCTGAGGTTCACAGCTGAATCTGTCTCTCTGGTTTGAAACAAGGGATGACAGGGCAAGGTACAGGAAACACAGCAAGCTCAGGCATAGATGACAAAGAATAAATTATCAGGGAGGTGTGAAATCTGTCTCAGTCTGAAAATAATTCCAAAGAGTAGCCCTCACAAATGTGGTGGTAAATCCAGATTTGCTCAGGTGTCACTTGACTGTCACCATTTCACTTCTTCTCACACAAAATCCTTCTTTCTTTCTTTCTTTCTATCTCCTGTATATAAGCAGCATATCAGCACTTTCAGCTGCAATTCCCTGAAGTCGGTGTGGGCTGCCAGGGGCAGGTCTCGGGATGGAGGGAATTGAGCACCACTGATTCAATTAGCCTCCTGTGACTCATGGCTCAGAGAAGTGCCAGGAATTGATGGGCTTGGGAAAGTACTTATTTTTTTTTCTAATCAGGAAGGAGCAAATCCCAGGAAGTCCAGCAGAGCATGTGAACATCAAAGAATCCAAGAAAGCCAGGCCAGCCAAATCCCAGTACTGTGGAGGCGAGCCCAAGCTGCCTAGCGGGACACAGTGGAACCAAGAAAACCTCATGTTATTTTCAACATCTGCATAATCCAGTAAGACAATAAATTATTTGTCACCTAGTTGCAGAGAGATGATTTGAAGTTTGAGGTCTGCGGGTTTGCTGGCAAGCTTACAGCTTTCCAATTTGCTTTTCTTTTTTAAGGATGTGGCTTCAAATATTGAAGGAACATGTGAAAAACAAAAGCATCTGAATAAATACAACTGCTATTTTTCTTATTTTAATACAACTGTTCTATTTTGCAAGTAATAGACAAAGCATCAATTATTTGTCTGTTGCCAGTGTAATGTTTAGTTGAATTGCAGTAGATTTTATTATTTCCAGGCTAAGGATATTCTTTTTTTGCCTATCAACAAACACCTCTCTAATTGCAATAGAAGCTATGGGTCTTGTATTCATGCTGCAGAAGATAAGATAATGAAGAATTCATTATCAGAAATTATAATTTTTGTAGCTACAGCGATTCTCTCATAATTAGGTTCACCACTTTCTGTAGTACCCCCAGAGAAGCAAAATCAACTATTGTAGGCCTGAGAAAGAAGGAAGAGAAGAAAATCACAGTAAGACTCATTTATAAAGATGAGTAGCATAGAAAAATAAATACTGCCAGTGTATTTTACACTGCCAGAAGAGCAAGAAGTTTTGATGTGGTGGTGATGATGAATTTCTTGCTTCCTAAGTGTTTTAGCTGAGGTCAAAGGTAGGACGGAAGATATTAAGTCAGCACAAAAAAGTGAGCTCCCGAGTGGTCTGCCCCACTCTTTGGCTTCATCGTGTGCATTAGTCAGTTTAGAAGGTGACAGATGGAGAGAAGTCAGAATCTATGACTATAGTAATAGTTAAAATAGTAAAAACACCACCAGCAACAATTTCACCAGCAGCACTGTAATTTCAGAGCATTCATTTTCCCCAGGTATTCTGACAACTTGTGTTGAGATCATTAAGAGGTAAAGCTGAGGTTATCTGTGGTAATGAATGAATCTGAGGAAAAAAGTAAATACAATAAACCCAACAGACTGGAACAGCAAAACTGTCTCACTGAGAAAGAGGGCAGCAGCTGTGAAGGTAAAAAGCGTTCATCTCCCTTTGGTTTAAATTGATTTTTTTTCTGCTAAGAAGTAGAATATGATCCTGTTTTTCTGTGTCCTCATAAAGATTCCAGAATAATTAAGACTGTGAAAAGAAGACCTGTCAATCTTGAGATAATTTCTGTTTCAAATAACTATAGTATGAAATTGATGAGCATAAAAAACAATGACTGTCACCCAGAATGGAGATGAGAGCAATTCTGTTCAGCTTGGTGCTCTTCAATAGCACTGGGGTAAAAATGACACCCAGAGTGAGCCATGCAGATGCTTCCTCCTCATCTTCCCCTCTCCATCAGATCCAGAAACATCCACCTGCATTCCTGCTCTTACAACTCCTATTTCCCCAATAGACACACTCCTTGTCCTTGCTGCTGACAGACCTCACTTGTGAATATTTTCATTAACATCAGGGCAAACATAGGTCAAATATTGTCAGTCCAAAACCAGTATTAAAGTTGATTTTTGTTGAGGCAGTTGCATCTATTCAGTTATTCTTGTGCACTTCCCAAAGATTAGCAGTACCTCTTAGTGTCTGCAGCTGTATTTTTAGCTGTCGTGAAGACCAGCGGGTTTATGAATGGAAAACATTAATAAAACAGGTTGGGTTGACCTCATTCAGAAGCCAGAATGGGCCCTCACTGTCTCTGCTGCTTGATTTGTTGCACACTCAGTCACAAGCTCGAGTCCGAGTCCTTGGATGACTCCAAATGCAGTGGCTCGTGTTTGACAAATTTGGATCTATCCAACGTGACACGACTAAATGAGACAATGAGACAGCTACATCAGCACGGATGGAAAACTGTGGTGGTGACCATGCTGAAGGGCACAGGAGGGGTCAGTGCACAGTGGGTTTTGCACCGGGTGCGCTTCAGGGCTGCCACAGCCACAGCAAAGAGGGGACACACAGCTTTGATGGGCTGCCAGCAGCTGAGTGGGGCATTCTCCGTCCAGCAGAGGTGGGAGCTGGCATCTCACATCATCGTGGTGCCATACCACGTTCTGACAACTGGCCTGCTACTGCTTAACCCCACTGTTTATTATGTGGGACAAACAGAAGCCAGGAGTGTAAATCGAGAGAGTGGCGTAAGGACGAGACATGAGTGGAAGCAAATATTCTTCAAAAGGCTCTTAGACATTGCTAGATTTATTAACTTACTCCTTAAGTTCTCCTGCCAGAATAATATTTGTCTAAAAAGGATTGTCTTTTAAGTTGGTGAATGAATGCAGCATGGCAATATCAGTTCTGAAAAGACTTTTGAAGAGAAGCCCACTACTTTTTCACTTGTGCAGCCATGGTTTTCTTGTTTATTTTTTGCCACCAGGCTGCACTTGATCTGTTTGGTTTGGGTCGTTCAACTTTATGCCATAATAATTAGTATTGCTTGCTAACAAAACACATTAGTAGGAGGAAGTGGGATCAAAAGGATGACATGGAATTAGTAGCCTGGAGAACAGCATCATCTTCCTTGCAGAGATGACAGCAGAGACTGATCACATCCCCTCTGCTGACCACTGTGCCCACATCTGATTTTTCTGCTTAACTTTTCACAGATGACACCTCAGAGAGAGTGAGCAATGCCTGAAATGGGCCCCAGCTTCAGCTGGAGTTTTCTGAATGTCCCTACTCTTAATGCAGCCCCGAGAGCATCCTTGTCCCAGTTTTAAAGGTGGACAGCAGAGTCATGGCTCAGAAGTCACACAAAGGCAGGACTAGAAGTTCTGAAGTAGAAACAATAATAAATTATGTGACTGCTTGGCCCAGAAGCTGTTAATTAAGGCTATGCAGGCTGTTTAGCAAATTTAGGTATGTGGAAAATAAATCAAATGGAACAAGATGATTAAGGCTGAAGGAGCTCAGCAATCTGGAAGCGTAGAGGAAATAATCAGATCTGTACTGAAGATATGTGCTCTTGAAGGTAAAAGGAAATAACAAAAAGGCTCTTCTGGTGATCCTTAAAGAATGTTTTTAAGATTTCAATTAAGCAAACTAAAAAAAAACAACAACACCAACAAAAGCCACAAACAACAAGAAAAGCCATTATAGCCTTAAAAAATTGAGGAAAGCCCATAGAATTTCTGGAATTCAAGGTAAAGTGCAGTGACAGGAACCTTAAATTCTCTGAAAACCACTAAAATTCTTTCAGTATGATAGAGGAAGGAGAAAATTTCCTTTACAAGTGGAACAAAGATTCATTTCCTGAAGGAAGGAGACCTTATAACACACAAGGAGAATTAGAGTGGCTTCAAGGAAGAGAAATCATGCATTTCTGGTTGTGATAACAAAGTTGAACAGAATACTGAGTAGCAGCCAATGCTTTTCATGAGGTTAAAACATTTTTGCAATGTCATTCTGTCTCAGAAGTAATTTGGAAGCAACACATTATTTGCACTATTGTTCAAATTTTCAAAGTATTATTAAAATTGTGAAAAAAAAATTGTCATGTATTAGATATATATATATGAACAAAATTAGATGGAAAGAAAGGTAACATTTTAACTTGTGCCAAGTACTGCCAGCAAAAATAGAGGATCCTTGAGACTCTAATTGTCCTTGTTCTTCCAAATTCCAAATAATTTTTATACATATGAAGAATTGTGAATGGCTTGTGAAGGTACATTTAAAAAGAAAGTCTAACAAGAATAAATCAGCAGAGCCAGATAAACCTCAGGTTGCCTGAAGGATTGTTTGGAGTTACAAAACTTGACCTGCCCAGGCTGGGAGGTGTAGGTCTCCTCCCTCGAGGCTGCTTCTCCAGATCCTGTGCGGGCTGTAGTCAGTGGGAGTCTCACACGTGGCAGTGCACCACAGACATCTGTGATTTCATGATGTGATTTTATGATTGAAAACATGGATGTTTCAGCCTTTACTCAGATGCCATCATCCTATTTTGGCTTTATGGAAAGCACTTAAGAGCACAAATTCAATGCCTCGATTACTTTTTTTTTCTCCTTAAAAATAATACATAATTAGGTGGTGTCCTCAAATTTTCCTTCCAATCTCCTTTTGGACGTATTTAACTCCTATTTTACCATCCACAGACTACTTTAGTGTATCTAATAGGAGTTGGCAGAGTTTTGACTGACATTTTCCAACTGAATTCAGTCTTTCACAGCAGGAAGAGTGTCAGTACTTTTGGAACAGGTGAAGGACAGCAGGTAAGGTGCAGGTTCTGCCAGCAGAAGGGTTTCCTGCCAGACAGAGCAGAGAACAAGAGGGAAATGAAGAGAATCATGTTTGCTAGAAATGATCCTTCTATTTCCAGCAGTGGATAAACTGGGCCACTGTCTTCAAACCTTTACAAGGTCAGTGCCAGAGGTCAGCAGGGTGGCCGAGAGACTGATCTCCTTCACCCTCAGCCTACCCAGAATCTGTTTTCCTCAGCATCTGCAACCAGGGAATCATTCAGGTCTGAAAAGCCCTCTGAGACCATCCAGCCCAGATGCTGTTTGCCCACAAATTCTGCAGCAGCAGAGCACAGGTAGAGACTCCAGGAGCTTGACGCTCTCCCTGTTTGCTACAGTGGGTATCCACGGACGGCATGGGTTAGTTTTTTATACTCCTTGGGTATGATACAATGAGATATTATTCACTTTGTAGATATCAGCTGGGGCTACAGTAAAATCTGTCACTTGTCGTAGATCCACATGCTTGCAAGTTGACTGGTTTGCTTCCCTCCTGGAGACTGCTGCTTCATCCAAGGTCACTGCAGCTCCCTCAAAACATCTCTTCTGCCTGTATAATTATACCATTCCTTACCCTCTTTTCAGAAAGGAGTTGCTTCATTGTGGCTCTTTGGCTTCACAGGGAAATGACACTTCAATAATGGATGAGTCCCAAGATAAAAAGCACAGAGAGTTTTTATTTCTGACCAAAACTTCAGGCAGATAGGCAAATCTCAACTCAGAATAACATTTAGCATTTTTCAATGGTTCTGGCAGAAGAATTCCTCAGATGCAAAAAGCTACCTAGTAACAATAACTTTCTGTTACGACTTTCCTTAATGCAAAGCTGTAGCAAAGTGCTATTCTAACTTCTACATATTTGTATCTATTTATTTAGAGCTTAACTCTAAAGAGAAGAGAAGCTGCAAATCAAGAACAAACTCATATGATACTAACCCATACACACACTACTCAACTGAATGAAGACAAATATCTAATTTGAAAATGATTCCTTCTTAAAATTGATGCATTGGCAGATAGAAATTCCAATACACTGCTTTTGCTGTCCAGAATTCAGGTTGGGTAATGAGCACCAAAGTGTCTTCACTGACAGCCTTCCTGAAAAGTTTTATGCTGTTAGAGTATTGTGATAGCTTTTCCAGGTTTCTCCAGAGACCTAATGGCATATAAAAAACAAAGCCAGCAAGTAAAGAAAGCCACTCAAGGTAGCATAAAGTTTGTGTGGTGTTTTCTTCAGAAAATAAATATCTCCGCAAACAAAGGGAGTAAAATAAACATGCAACTTCCAGGCAGTTGAGATTGCTTTGTGGAGCCTAAAAAAGCTTGCTTGAGGGAAGCACCTTCTGCTGCAGACAAAAGAGTTAATTTATCAAAGCTATGGGAAGAACTCTCTCTCCCCCAAAGAAAAGATCTAATGACCCCTATAAAAGAGAGCCATATTGTGATGCTGTAACCTGATTAGAGGGAAAGAGGGTCTTTGTGTCTTTTAGCCTCACAGGAAAACAAGGTGTTCTGCAATAAATAGGAAACCTTTTTTTCTAAAGCTTTATGGTCTTCTGTGCTATGTCACAAAGTACCCTATATACTACTCACCTCAAAAACCCGCAATTGAACTGATTCTCCTCTTTTCAGAAGTCAGAATGGCTGGGAGAGCAGGGCTAGGAAAGAGAAAGCCAAGAGGCTGCTGCTTTGAAGCAAGCAAATGTGATACTCTCATTTTAGAATAACTGTTGTATGTTTGGGGCACAAGGAGATGGGAAAGCACCTTGCAGCAGGATGAGTGCCTTCAGGTCAGCCCACAAAAAGCCCTTTTGAGAGCACACAGGGGTGGGGACAACTGCTCTGAGTGACTGAGATGGGTCCCTTACTTTATGGAGGAGATGACTGAAAGTAAACATGCAGCCAAGCAGAATAAAGGAGGAAATAAAGGATATGAGCTAGGCTTGCCGCTCTTATAAAGACAAAAATAATCATAGAATGATTTGGTTTGGAAAGAACCTTGAAGATGATTTACTTCCAACCCCTCTGCACAGATCAGGGACACCTTCACCAGACCAAGTTGTTCAGAGCTCCATCTAACCTGGCCTTGAACACTTCCAGGGACAGGGCAGCCAAAACTTCTCTGGGTAATCTGTGCAAGGGCCTCACCACCCTCACAGTAAAGAATCTTCCCCTAGTATCTAATCTAAACCTGCTCATTTTCAGAAAAGGCAAGGGCCATTCAGCGGACAGGGGGTTTCTGTTTGCCATGTTTTAAGGAAAACACATGTTCACTTAGTGAATGGTGGAACTTGCCCTGAGACATTTTGAGGCATTTAGCATGACTTAAAAAATAGCATTTTTTTAATCAAAAGGAAAATCAAAACTTTAGGAAAAAAAAAGAAATACATGCCCCTACCTAAGAAAATAGGTACAGAAGGGAGCTGTTGCATTGAAGAGTTCGTACCTAGGAAAAAAAATTGTCCTTTGTGAGAGCAGTTCAAGCAAGCAGCCTCTGTAATGCATGATTCCTAACTTCCTCCTCTAATGCAGTTCCTACCAACCACGTTTACAGAAAATTAGAGCTGATGCACTATTATGTTTAGTCTGTATGACTCCTGGGAGCCAATTTGTGTTATACTATCCCAGCTCCTTTACAATTATGGACGGCAGCAACGCTGTACCTGGTGGCTGCCTGTTGTTTAAATGGAGACAGGTGAGATCTGTTAGAGATCTGCTTTGATTTCATAAAGAGGTGGTATATTTGCCTGAAATAAAAGAATTCCCTATATTCCACCCTTTTCAATTGCTATTAAGGTAAAAGGGGAATTAAGAGGCCATAAGGAACAAGCTGAAAATCTGGGACAATGCTCAGCTAAGCCGTGGTTTGCAGGGACTTACACAGCAGCAGCTCTGAGTTTCCCTGTGGAGGGCCTTCCTACACGAGCATTTGAACACCAACACTGGACTGAGCTGGTGAGTTGAGAGGGTGGGGACAGAAAGAGCAGGAGCCAGGGCCAGGTGTTGGAGGGACCTCGATGCTCTTCCTTTGTAGGCAACTTAAGAGTGAGAAACCTTGGAGAGCTTGTGGGTGCAGTTCTTAAAAATACAAGTTATCCCTATAAATTCTTTTTGTCCAAGCACTGCCTAAGGGTGCCACATGAACTGGGATAAACAGAGGAAGGTTTATAAACACTGTGAATCCCTGCTCCTTGCTGCCAGAACCCAGCTCTGTGCTGGAGGCAGGTCAGGGACAAGGAAGGCCGACAGAATTCCTCATGGAGGTTTCTGTTTGGAAACTCACTTTGGATTTGGCAGCAGAAGAACGTCCTTTAGGTCAGTTAGGCTTTCCCTCAGTGATGAACAAAGAAGAAATGCACTGAGTTCCTTTTCTGGTGACATTTCTAGCAGGAAAGTGGTTGTTCAGAGGACTGCCTTGTCCAGTGGTATGACAGGATGACCCTGCCTACATTTGCAGAGGTTGATATTTTTCTACCACCTGGATATCTAAGTTAGCAATCCACCTATTTACAGCTGGTGAGAGGGAAGCAGAAAGAATTAGGTTTGGGAGACAGATAGGTTCTGCTGGTTTTTGAGCTCTTGAAATGGTGTAATAGCTATGTGATTCATGGGGTGATTAAAAGAGTTTGCTGGGAGGAGATGCCTGCCATGAATATTTGTCTCTGATAATCCTTTATAACAGACCCCACTAAGCTTCTGGATATAACTATAAACACAAATACTAAAGTTATGTATTTTCTACATATGCTGCATGAGATTTCTCAAATATTCCAGCATGTTCATACACATGCTATAAAGAAATAACATTTTAAAAGCCCTCAAACTCATGACATCCTCATTCAATCCATCCAAAACATGTTCAGGTGAAGCAGATAGCAAGCAGTAAGGAAATTTGGGGTAGTACCAGAAGGGAATAGCTTGAAGAAAATGAGATCATTGAACAGTACCTAGTAAAATGGATGTCGATTGTTTTGTGAGTGTTCTCCACAGATAATGAACAAAGAAATTTTGACACAAAGTTAATTACAAAAAACAGGACTGCATTCTAATGGCTAATTACTACCTGTGTAGGCTGACAAATGGCAAAACCTCCCAGTTTCACTATTAATAAGCGACATCCAAGATCCTGAATTATGATGGCAGCTCAAGAATGAAGCACATGCAAATTCGTTATCACTTTGAGAAACCCTCTCTGCACCCAGATTTAGCTGGTTAATTTTGCCCTTGTGCCTAATCTACCCACTCATCCCCATGTCAACAGGCAGCTCATTAATCACATCTCCTGCTTTTTTTTTCTTCTCATTTGATATCACAGCAGAGCATTTTTCTCAGCAAAATAATCTGAGTAAACAAGAATATTTCCTGGGCTGGAAATCTCTGTCCTTGGAAGGAGCATCTGTCAAGCACGTCAGATGTAAAGCAAACCCAAAAAAGGGGGGTGGGAATGGATGA
Source organism: Nicator chloris (assembly GCA_013400495.1). Classification (NCBI taxonomy): domain Eukaryota; kingdom Metazoa; phylum Chordata; class Aves; order Passeriformes; family Pycnonotidae; genus Nicator; species Nicator chloris. Next base: position 270,589 of record WAAE01003034.1, read on the forward strand.
GCATGGCACCTCCTGCTCATGTGGAAGTTCCTTTGCTTGGGAATGCAGGAGTTACAAAATGCTCAGCATAAATACCCATAAATATTTATTCCAGAGCTAAGGTAAGGCTCACCTTCCTGAAATATATTGTTGGATGTGTGAATGTCAAACCAATAAAGTGTTTACTTGTGGGAACAGAAAAAGCAGAGGACTTTCACAGCATTGCAATAAGCTTACATAGATAGAGCTTTGAAACAGAGTTGAATTTTAAGCCTTAAAATATTTAAAGCATAAAAAGTTTATAAACTACAAAAAATATAGAACAAGCAACTATTGTATGCTATAAAGTGTATGTGTAGTGTTTAGTGATTAGATTAAGTAAATGCTTGTAAGCTTTTAGCATTAGCCTATTGGCTAATAAACTTTTAAAAGACCTTGTAACAAAAAGAACTTTAGCTTCTGTTGTTATAACGTGAGTTTTAGCATCTTTTATGCCTCTATCTTCACTGAAACTACTAATGAAATAAAAAACTTTTAGAACACCTCTCAGTCACCCCATCCCATTATTAGTGATTAAATCCAACACTTACTCTCAAGGAAAGATAATGTTTGCCATTTTAGGCTCTGCATCTCTTCTCAGCGGTCAAAGGGGTAGGAAGATCAGCTGCCCTTGCTGTCGTGTTGCTTAAGAAATCCTTGATAATACTACAAATGTATGGACTATGGCAAAAAGCACAAATTTCTCCCAGTACCATCAGGATCATCTCTTTTCCCCTGTGAATATTGTTTCTTGTTTCCTCTCTCATCTGTTCCTTCTGCTCACCAGACACAATCAACAAGTGCAGGCTGTCCACGGTGAAACTGAGGGGATGAAGCACAAGGTGTAAACCCACCCATACTCATCCATTCTGCTTCAGTCACACCAACCTCAACCCAAAAGCTTTTGCCTCAACCCAAAAGCAGCAGTCCCACCCCAGCTGGTTCACTGCAGGTCATTGCCACATCCTTCAGTGGCTGGGACTGGTGTATCAGCTGCTTGAGACCTCTGGAAACTGTCAGCAGGCAGGAAGGGCAGCTCCTATCAGGCACCTCTGGCCTGCAGCAGCAATCCTACTCTAACAGCTCGTGGCAGCATTTTGGATTAAATCGTGGGAAACGTTTCCCCCCCCTGCTCAGGCAATGCAGGCATTGTAACTGGCCTTTAAAGCCCTGCAAATGGGCATCACAGCTCTTCTCAGTGCTAGAAACCAACATTTTCCTCCCCAGTTTAGGAATTCCCTATGGCCAATATAGCTTTTAGACCGAGGGAGGGGGTTTTGGGGTTTTTTTTTTTTGGTTTTTTTTTTTGCCCTGAGCAGCATTAGCTGCCTTAAATTCCACTTTTGCTCTGGCTTGCCAAAACTTGATTTTGTTAAATAGGAATGAAATGCTGGGCAATGAAAGGAGGAGAAAGAGAAAGACTGCACTAATAATTTCTGAGTAATTAAACTGGCATGGTGGAGAACTGAAGCACAAGGCAGGTGAGGGATAATTCTAACTCTGAACCATTACTAAAACCTATTTTCCACAGCGGCAGGAAGTCAATGATGTAAGTGAAGTTTCCCACAGCCTAAGAAACAGGATAATGTAGGTTGGCATGTGAATATCTGGAATTGCCTCAACAGCAAACAAGAACTTTCTTAGGTTTAGCCATGGATTTATAAGTAGGATTCCCATACTCTTTAAAAAATATTTTTCCTATTATAAGTAGAGCTATTATGTTATCTTGGAAGCAATAAAGCTTTTTATATCACATTTTGGTTTACAATAACTATTAGTGTTGGAACTCAGCATGTTGATTTTGTAAAGCTTTTTGTGAACCAAGAGGCTGAAGCAGCAAGGCAAAAAGAAACCACAGAATTTCTAGCTATTAAGTGCAATGCATTCTACGTCTCTTTTAGCATCTAAAAGTGGCCTGTCCTGCTTTCATCAGAGTAGTCTGACAGCCTGAATCTTTTACCCTGTATTTCCATCTTGCACTGTGTACACACATCTCAAAATACCAGAGTTTTGTATGGTGACTGAGGTGATTAAGCCCCATGATATTCAGAATGGGTCTCACAGCCCAAGTGTTTTATGTATAGGCTTTAATACTATCAGACATCTCTCCTTGGAAATGGCTATGACATATGGAGGCAAATTCATTTTGGAAGAAGCAGTAAAACATTCAGAAAGGATGTTAAAAACAGAAGGAGGATGGGCTTTTTTGAATACCAAAATTAAAAACCTCTTCTCCAGCCACATTAAAGAAACAACAAAAAAAAAAGAAGTCACAAGCTTAATTGCCATGGCTCCATTTTGCACAGACTGCATTTATATACAACTATTGTGATTGCTGCCTGGTGATGAATTAGGCTTTGCTAGAGCTCTGCTTCTTGCTTTTTTTCATATTTTTTTTAAGCCTTGCAGCTGCCTCTGCAAGTTCTCCTCACACTGACCTGCCTTGCTCTGTGCCTGTAGCCCATCAGCCAGCGAAACCCTGATGCTGGGTGAAATCTCTGCAAAATGAAGCAAACAAATCCCCTGTTCCACAGTGGTTTTATACCTGAAGGTTTTAATCACTAGAGCGTTCTGGATTTGCACCCCAGAGGAAACAATGACTTCCAAGGGCTGGAACTGAAATGGTCATTTGTATTTAGAGGGAGAGAAACTCCCTCCAACTCCAAAAACATCCTCTGACCCTCAAGTGCCACAAAGAAAGATGAGTTTTGTGAGATGTTCTGTAGCCATCTGGGAAGTGGTGCAGCTGATCTTCATCACAGAGCGGTGCTGATGGAGTACAGGGAATGCACTGGACAGCGTGTAATCCAACAGGAGATATTCTGTCAAATTCAGCATCCATCTGCTAAAGGAGAACACTGCAAACATGATCCTGTTTGGGCTTCATGTATCAGCAGGAAATACGTGTGAAATCAGTGTTTACCTGGCTTTGACATTCCACGTTTTTCAGTAGTACAGCTGTTCTTTCAAATGGGGAAAACAATATTTGCCCTGTAACTACCTCTTTTTCTCCTGCTGCCAGTTTGCCTCTACTACAACCAACTAGGACCTCTTGCCGTTCCCCAGATTTATACCTTAGAGATACCACCAACACAAGTTATTTGACTCCTTATGCCTCTGCTATGTTTTTTGTCTGTCCCTGCACTCACACAGTGTGCTAGGATGCATTCTCAGAAAGAGCCATCAGATGCATCTTGCAAGACCATTTGAGTTCATCAAGTCAAAATAAGAACTTGAACAAAGCACCACTTTTCTGAGCTCAGGAGCATGGTTTGAATATACATGCAAAAATACCTTGATAAAAATGATACCAGAACTGGGGTTTGAAGTTTCAGCTTGTTGTATAAAGGGTTAGCAAGAACACTTGGTTATAGAGCAAGCTGCATTCTGCAAATTATCCTTCTGGATGCTGTTCCCTGTTTAATTAAGGATCACTAAGATGCAGTGGCCATAGCCCACACTTACTATGTCTGATCTGTCATAAGAATACAGTGCTGCATTGATGCATTTCAAAGACCTTACAACTTTTAAAACAAATTATGGCAGAAATTTAACTCTCCCCAGTATAATTGTTCTCCTCTACTTTTAAGGAACAAAACTTCCCTATAGTATATCCTAGAATGACAGAAAATAAAGACATGAGCCAAGAGATCACCATTTTTCCTTTCCTCAGACACATAAGACACAGAAAGCATAATTCTCTTTAGCACCATACTGGGGCATTGGCTGGAAATTAGTACAGAAATGGAAGTTCTGTACCTCTTAAATCACCAAAGTGACTCATTTTTAGCACTTAACTTTTCTCTGGAAGCTTCACAGAGGGAGACCAGCTCTGAAAGCTTCATCCTTTAAGATGTGGCAAGGCCACAGCCTGAGCCACATGCTGCAACTCTCTGACCTTCCTCAGGTGACACACACACACTACAACAAGTGGGAGTGAAGAGGGCCACTGTCTGAATGTCTTCCCTTTTGGCTCAGCCAGGTTCAAAACAAAAGCTGATTTTTGACTGCAGACTCCTTCTCCAATCTGAATGCCATGAACTTCCAAGTTGTTTCCTATGATGCTTTTTACATAGGGCTAATGTAGGAAACACTGCACCAACTATCTTAAAGCAAGGGGAGCTGCAAGGAATGAAACTTTACAAGTCCTGGTCAAACAGAGATCTTAACAGGGTTAATGCTCTGTGCTTGAGCAGCCTTTAGGAGACTTTTAAGTTAAAGTGAGCAAAGAAACCAAAGTTCCAAGTGCAAGACAGGAAACCAGAAAGGGCAGTGTAAATGGAGAAGTTCGTGCTCAGAGCAGAACAGGCTGGGATGAATTTTTTCCATGGGATAAAGTGCAGACGTGCCAGCAATGTCATCATAATGCAAAACAAAGCTCTGGGAGTTTATTGCACTGAAAACAAACAAACCAGCAAACACAATGTGCTTTATTTCATAATCGCTGGTATCCTCCTCTCCCAGGGATCAAATCCACATCTGGTATAAGATATAATTTGATTATCACAACTGAGCTACACTAATTTGTCGCAATTTTGCATCTGTCCTTTTATCCTCAGGAATGTTTTCAGGGTGCATGCTACCCAAGATCTGGTGCAATCCTCATTGGCACCCACACCTGGATCACCACAGGTTGTATTAATTCAGAGCAACACAGCAAACAACAAAACCATTTTCTCTATCTTGCAGTGTTTGGCCTTTTTAAGAGACTTTCATAGCACAACGCCTCTATTTGGGGTCTGGCAGGAAAACAGCTCTGGGCAGGTGTAAAGGAAGCTTGGACTGGGTCAGGAGAAATATGGCCAAGAAAGGAAATGAGTTCAGTCTGGGAAAGAAATCAGGACAAGGACATAGGGATCACTAGGTCTAGAAGTGGGACTGAAGCCGAAAACAAATGGAAGGGGAAACCCAGAAAGGATGCAGCAGAGATGATGGGGGGGTGAAGAGGAAACACACATGTACAGGGAGTAATTAGGTGACCGTGGTAATGAAAAGGAAACAAAAAGAATCCAAAACAACATGAGAAAGATGTAAAACTTTTTTTTTTTTCCTCTCAGGCATAAGCTGAAAGCTCTTCTTCCAAAGAAAAGGAATAAACTGCATCTGAGCCAGACTATCTGAAACTTCCTGTGCACATGAAATTTTTATAAAATTGTCCTCATTTGCTGCCTCTGGTCTGGGGCATTTCATCTTTACTGGCAGAAATGTGAGAATCATTTAAATCTTAGACCACTTAAATCACAGAATACTCTGAGCTGGAAGGGACCCACCAGGATCATCAAGCCCAAGCTCTTAAGGAATGACCCATATGGGGATCAAACCCAAAACCTTGGTGCTGTCAGCACCATGCCCCAACCAGCTGAGCTGAGCTCATCACACAGGATTTAGACTTACAATCTATTGTTAATAAGTAGCTCTAAAACACCAGTTAGATGCTGCTCTCCTGGGTGAGGAACTGAAACATTGCTCCCCAAGCACCTAGGGAAAGGCTTGTTTTTAATTAGAAAATAAGCTCCTTCACTGGAGTATTCTTCATGCTTCTGAGTGGTACATTTGACAGTGAAATATCTCCCTGCAAGAACCATTAGAATGTACTAACAGTGATCACCTCACAAGCTTTTGTTCATAAAAATGAGGAGGCACTGGGGGAAAAAAATGACAATTTAGGAAAGAAAAGACCAGAATTGAAATTCCATTCACAGTTTTATAAAGCGACTCTTAGTTTCTCAAGAGCAAAGATTGTCTTGAGTTTCCAATTTCAGCTCAAAATGGGCTTCAAAATGAAGTTAATACAGTCATCCTCCTGCTTCTGATCAATTGTACCCTGACTCTGATGGGAGACAGAGGTGTAGGAAAATCTAAAACAGGCAATTACAAAATGCCTTCAAGGCAGCCTCTGGTTTAGAGGGAGTTCCTGAAGCAAAATACCCACTACATTGAAACTCTGCTTTTATGTATTTCATTTTTTAAAAATCCTTGGGTTTTTTTGCACAGTTAACAATCTGCATAGGGAAGAAGGGGGCTGAAAACCTAATCTGAAGCTGAAAGTCATGTTTGAAGCTGTGCCTCACACCAAGAAGTAATTTCCAATTTATGATTCTTACATGCCGTGTTTCCTGGTGTCTCTTTGTCCAGAAGAGGATGAAACAGGAAAAGAGAATTTGAATGGAAATTAAGTAATGCCATTTGTCATGTCACGACACAAGACAGAAGTCTACCATGTCAGGAAGTCTTTTACCAAGATCATTCCCTTCCCAAATATAAATGTTCTGCCTCAAAATGAGAATGGTTAGGGGGAAACCACAACAAACAAACAAACAAGCCCAACAACATAATAATACTGAGGATCACCAGAATTATTTAATAAGGCAAAATATTTTCTCCTGTTCAGAATTAATAAACTCTTTCAGGAATAAGCATCAAATGAACCCCCCACAAAGCTGACTTCCAACAAGGAAAATTTCAGCTTGTTGTTTATGTTTGGTATTTGTAGAGGGAATGAAAACCACAAGGACAGAGGCACTTGGCAAGTGCAAGAAGAGTCGGTCCAGCCACCAGCCATCATCTTCTCCCCTGCCTGGAGCTGCCTCTCAAGACGCAGTTTCTGATTCCATCTGTTCACAGCCTCACTGGTTTAGAGGGGACTGCACTGGGGACCAGGGGCTATGCCCATTTTTACACATAGCAGATGGATGTTCATTTAATTTTTGTGCTGTTTGTTTGGGAGGATGTCTGCAGCAGAAGCTACAGCTGATTTCTGATGCAGATTGTTTTGTCAGAGTATCTTCCTGATGATTACCTGCCTCAAAAGGTGCTGTTTTATCCAGGTATTTTCCCTGAACAAGGCTACCATTATTCCCAGAGAGCACTCATAGGAAGTCTGCAGATGATTATCTTGTACATAGAAGCATTTTGACGTTTTATCAGATTAACTGGATATGTCTACTTGAGGTTTGTTGTTTTGTTTAGTTTTGTTTTTTTTAAATTAGGACCCTGAGACATAACCATAAATAGGGGAACCCAAGCACTGGGTGGCTCATTCCTGGGTGCAGGGGCTGCAATTTCAAAACAATCTCCCTCAACTCAATCCAGTGACAAACTCTGATAAATAAAGCCATTACACAGACATGTAAATCATAATTTTGTAGTTATCCAGCACCATCCTCCCTGAAGTAAGAGCAGTACCAGCAGCAAAGTACCTGAGTGAGGGCAATGCTCAACCTCCTTTATCCTAGTGAAGTGGCTGACCTGAGCACTGCACAGGACCTTTAGGAACAGCAGAAACACATAGTTAGGCATCCCATTTTTGCATTTTTGATGAGAGTAGAGGGTACCCAGGGATCTCTGGCAAAGCTGATGCAAGCAGGAAGCTGGGAAGAGAGAAATGAGCAAAGAGCATCACCTGGAAAGAGCACCTGGGTGACCTGACAGCATCAAGGTCTGAGGATGTGCTGACCCCAGCATATCCCAGGCTTCTCCTGGGGCAAACTGAGTTTCAAGAGAAAACTGCAGTCTCTTAAAAATGACTTGATGCCAGCTATCTCAGAAAGCAGGCCCTTGCACTGGGCAGATAAAATCCTAGTTGAGTGTTCTATGGGCTTAAGAAAGGGGTTTGATGCATCATCATCGTACATAAATATATGAAAGGCATAAATAGAAGGCTTGGTTAGTGATGGTGCTTAAGCAGAAAAAGAAAACAGTCTTTGGAAAAACAAGCCTTTTGGATGGAACTATATGCACAGATATTTCTGAAGCAGGGGTTTGAGGAGCTGCCACAGCAGAGCTGACTGCAGGGGTTCACCCAGAGGTGGGCAGACGCTTTGGGGAAGGGCTGTCAGACAGGTCAAAATCTACATGTTGGCTGCCACACACAGACCTGGCTAAGAACAAACCACGCTGAAGCTGGCAGAGTCACACACACATACAGAAACACACAAAAAGAGATGTCAGGGCCGAGCTGCAAGACTGAAGAAACATCACAGCGGGGCTGCAAAAGCAAACGTGCAGCGCAGCAGAAAAGGGCCCCACAGAAAGCCCCAGCATGGCAGCAAGGTAGGCCTCTTGGCAGGTGTTTAGAGGCTGCCTTTGAGGGCAAAGCCCCTTTGTGTTAGTGCAGAACAATTAGCTGGGGAAGGCTGGCTCGGGACACAGAAGGTGACAGCTGCTGTGGCAGCCCAGGGGCCAAAGGCGCAGACACAAAGTGGCCTGGCTGCATCCCTGCAGCTTGCCTCAGGGCTTTCAAGGAGGGTTTTGTCTCTTCAGTGCCTCGTACAGAACACTGACATAAAGCCAGTTATTAGATGGGGTCTTTTGTCAGTTTTCCTGTAGGCTTTCAGGGAAAGAAAGGCAAGAAAAAACGATCCAATTATTAAAACTGTACCATTTTCTGCAGCTTTACTTAGCACAGACCAAATGGTTTTGTTTTCGCTTCCCTTGTGTGGCTTCCCTTGTTAGAGAAACCAATTGGAAATCATTAGTGGAAATATTAGCAGGAAAAGCTAATGGGTTTAGTCATTCATATGCATCAGTCACTGGCTGTTTCACAAACTGCTACCAGGAGTTAATGTTACTGTTCATGTAATTTCCAATACTTTATTTGATGTTGTCAGCCCCCTTGGATTTGCAGAAGATGGTGAACAGCAGCAGCTCCAAGTGCACTGCCTGGTGAGGGCTGAGCCTCCAGCTCTGCCCTGCTGCCCTTCTGCCCAGGCTGCCCTTCTCCTGTCCCACTAAACACTGCCAGAGAGAGGACAGGGATAATCACATCCATGGGGGTGAAAGGCTCACTTTGGGCACACTGACGTCTAACACCATTGCCAAAGCAATTTACCCATCAGGACCAAGCAGTGCAAGCAGTGTGCAGCAGGACAGCAGCAGACAGCAAGCTCAAGGCCAGAGCTCTCTCCAACAGCACTTGGAGACCCACTGGAGCATCATCCTCCCTCCAAGGTTTGGGCATGTTGTCACAATTTGCACTTCTAACTTAGGTCATTCTGGGCTACAAAGGATCCCTGGGCAGGAGAGCAAAGCGTGTGCTGGAATCCATGCCAGGGATGCAATCCCAGAGTGGTTTGCTCCCCTTTCCTTATAGAAGGCTGCTGAGAAACAGCAGCCTTGCTATGCATACAGATGTTCAGAGAAAGCCTGTCACAGCACCAGAGTGCTGCAGCCTTTCCTAACATGTTTCCTTAATCCCATGATTAATCTAATCAGATGGGATAAAAGCCAGAAGGACTTCAAATGTGGGCACTCAGTGCCCTGTCACTGTTTATCAGGGCTGGGGATGAGCATCTGTGGAGGCAGTTTGCTTGCTGTTAGTTTCATTTCAATCCTCTGGGAATTACACCTGCATCTTACCTTCAGTGAGAGGTTCACATGAGAAGAAACAGCTTTGCCAGAAATAAAAGTAGACAAACATTTTTCCTGGATTTATTTTGCAGGGAATTTAGAAGTTAATCCCAAGCAATTAACTCCTGAGAATTTCAATTCCCCTCCCTGACACACCACCCCATAAAGTGTCTTCTTCCTTCTGAAAGCACGAAGGGATAATTTCTCCAAAATTATAGTGACTGGTCTGCTTTCATGCATATTATTTAACCCATTGCTTTAAATCATGAGATTTAAAGTGCAATTTTTTGCTATGAAATACAAAATCTATGATGCAGATGTAATTTTCTTTCTTTGTGTGATGCTTTAAAATGCCACTTGCATGTAAAGAAAATATAATGTATTTTTCTCTACCTCACTAGAGACTTCCACTCCAGCATGAATTGACTGCACAATTAAAATTAATTTAGAAGAGCCAAAAATTTTGTCAGCAAAACAAACGTATATGAGGCATGCTTTTCAAAGGACACTTTTCCTGTTTCATCCTGTGTACTCCGTGCATAATCTGTATTCAAGATGTAGGATATTTTTCTGTGCCTCGGGTTGCATTTGAAGTATTTTTAAAGTAATTATGCATTATTATGGAATAGGAAATGGCAGTTTCCTCTCTCAGAGCTGTCTGGAATTCAGGATTGAAACATTACAGTATCTTTAAGTCGCTGCTAGCCTGATCTGAAAGATCATCTGTTTCCCCTCAATAGCACAGGCTCAAACACTACCCCAACAATGTGCTTTTTTATTTTCTAAGCTCATCACCACTGGCTATTTTTTCCTCCAAGTCTTCTTCATTGATTTAAGAGGGTAGGTTAAATCACTGCTGATTTAACTGCAGCAGCTCATCACTGGTATGTTAAAGGCAAAATTCATTCACTGATGCACAAGCTGTTGAAGGATGTCGCTGTTGCCTGATGGCAAACATTTTGGAGTGGAGCACTGTACAACAGCCTGTAGGTTGAGTGAACAGCCAGCCTTCTGACAGTGAGTCCCACACTCACTGTGTGTCCTAGAGCTGGGCAGAACTGGAGGTGCTACAGCCCCAGACAGCTGGGAGCCAGCTCCCCCCTTAGCTATGCCGTTCAGAGGGCAGGTTAGGAAATGAGGGAATACATTTGCAGCATCATTTTGGGGCTGTGATCTGCATGGTCTCTAGGTGACAGGGCAGACAGGAAGGTTGCTTTGCTGTCTGAGCATTTGAAATCCAGACTGTTATCCTATTTACATGCATCTTTAAAAGTCCATGGGCTTCTCACAGGCAATTTCATGGAGAGGGGAAATAAAAGGGAAAAAAAAAAGCAGGCTAATAAAATACATTAATTGTGACTCTTTTACCAAGCATCACTAATTAATCCACTCAACAGCCCCATGGGACAGATCACTGTAATATCCCATAGGTAATTTGTCAGTACATCTCTGCTTTTCTCCAGTTGTCTGCCCAATCCACAGAAACAATTGGACTTGAGCTTGGACATCCTGCCTCTCCCAGGTCATTATTGATAATTCACCCATACCCACAGAATGATAATGACATAAGGGCTAAAGAGTTCTACTGCAGGAACATCTCTATTCCTTCAAGTTCACAGCCCTAAAACACTTCCCTCGTTACACTGAGGAGAAGAATGGCCTCGGAATCCTGTATTTGAAAGGTGCTTTTCAGTTAAAAGCACAGGAAGACAGAGGCCTTGTGGCACAAGAAATAAAAGAACAAAATCAGACCTCAAAAATATCTTCTTCCATTAAGACAATCCTGACTTTACCAAGATTTCTCTCATGATTAGGAGCTTGCAGGAGTGAGTTCAAAGTAAGCCTGAGCTGCAATTCAAACTCTATGCTCACCAGGGTTCCTGCATCAAACCTGCTCAGTGGATTCCAAGCCATGCAGGGCATCAAAGAGAAGAATTGCAGCTCATTTAAACAGTTGCACCAGGCTTGGTAAGACAGCCTGTTTTCATGCTATTTTGTCATGGACCAGCAATGTAGGATTTCACCCAGTTCCTTCAATGCAGACTTTTCCTGGATAAAACTCCACATTATTTGGCAGACAGCGATAACAGCACCCCAGCTAATTAGCTCAAGCACATGAGCTACAGTTATCTTGATCAAGTATGATTAAAACAGCAGATACTTTTTTAATGTAAGGTTCTGAACACTAAGTAAGCTTTTTAATTTACCATTTATTGATTCAAAGCCAATATGCTCACTCTGATCTGGGTGAGACTGGAGATCAGAGTGACATTCAGCATTGGGCTGCCTGTCAGCACTGAGAGGAGCCCAGTCTGCATCTCCCAGGTTCAGGGCACAGGTCTCCAGCAGGAACCTGATTTTGCAAAACCCAGCACTTTATTGTGGTCCCTCCAGCTCAATTCCCAGGAGATTTCAGCATGCACATTGAAGCTTCATTGAAATATCCTTGTCATTCATATTTGGAGGGTTAGTTTGAAGCCCTGAGGATGCCAAAAGAGAGACTGGGCTATTCATCAGCATCCCTTGTACTGCTCTCTCCAGCAGATGCATAAGTAATAAATGAGCAGGAGCTCTGTATGGAATCTCTGGAAGGGGGGAGGAATGAGAGGAGGAAACCACTGCACCACAACCTTGCTCTGGAGGAGGATCAATGCTGGAGCTGGAAAGCAGTTTACACTCGAGTATGACCTTCCAACCTCTTGCTGGGCTGGCTACATCAAAGAAAGATGCCGTATCTATGATGATTTACACAAATAATCAAATCCCTAAATTTACTGGGGTTTTTCTCCCTTTCATGTGTTGCCTTTGATGTTGCAGACTCCCTGTGCAGGTGCAATAACAGCCTTGGTCAAAGGAGTGGTGCGAGAGCGCTGCATCACAGCTGAATGTCCCAGCTCTGATTTGCCCCTGCAGGAAGGCATGTCAGGAAGAGCCACATGAAAACCTACCCAGGGCATGGAAAATACTTTTAGACCTATCCAGGAGGCCGGGTAGTTATAATTATCTGCTCCTTGCTGTTCTTTGGAGCTTTGTGTTGAAAAACACAAGCTCGTGTCTGCAATACAGCTCACAAGGATGTCCCCTGCCAATTCTCTTCCCCTGAAATCCAGTTTTACTTTTAACTAAGTGCCAATAATTTTCATTACACAATGCTGAATATTACACTTAAAACCAGACAGTTACTGTATTTCAAAACTATCACAATCAAGCAAAGCTTCTTTAGCTCAGAGAACCATTGCAAGGCAAGTCCTGAACAATAGGAAGTAGCACAGCAGGCAGGGATCTGGTTCAGACACCCCAATGAAAGCTCTAAGAGCTAAGTTATTAAGACATTTATATATATTTTATGTTAAATTTCTGTCTGCCAGAAGTCCCCTCAGAGTTTGTCTTTGTTCTGGGGGTTTCAGGGAATAGCTGGAATATGCATTATTTATTAGAGATGCAAATCATGCATGATAATCTCAATGAGCTAAGTATAATTGTTCTAGACAAACAATAAATTTGTTTAAAAACTGGCCTAAAATAGCCATATTTCAGCCTGAAGAAAGACATTAAGTTTTCTTATTCTTTACGTAAAACAGAAAGGGTTTAGAACAGTCAGTTCAATGGTTTGGTGGGGGACTTTTAAAATCATCTTAAGGATAATAAATAACCTGTGACCTGTGTTTAAGAATTGATAAAAACGCAAATCTAGGTTTGTTGGAGCAAAAGAAACATCAGTGGGCATTACTCGTACTGCTAGTTGATTACATTTATTCAATCAGATTAGGATCATTTAGGTGTAAGGAACTCATCACTTCGAAATATTTCTAAATGCATAAGCAACACCACATACAATTAATAAAAATAACCTCCCAGGAGCACACCCCCTGATGCCAGCACACTACAGGAAGCAGGAAGCAATCAATAACCTTTACATTCCTTTTAACCACCTAGATTTGTCTACATAACATATTTTGATTATTAAAAAAAAAGATCTTTACCTAGAATTTTCAATGTAACTGCATTTCTGATGTTTTCTGTAGGGCACGAGGGGCAGTTTTGTTTTACAGAAGCAGTCTGTCCTTAGCATGAGGAGCTGCACAGCTCTCTGGCAACAGCCGATCACAGTCCTCAGCTAATATAGACAACAGGAATCCCCCCAGAGTTGTTAATTTTATCAGCAGTGTCCTGCCAAAACTAGAATGGAAAAGAATCTCCATCAATGGATTTTATAGACCCGCAGTATTTATGGCAATTTTCTTGCTCTAGTGGGATTCTACTCATGACTGATTTTACTTAGCGTACTCCAAAATTTACAGGAAGATGGCTAATGTTTCATTAATTTCAATTCAAAACCTATGCAAAAATAAATCCTGCAAAATATGTAGTCTCTGTAGCTTGGAGACTCAATCACCTCAGACTGCTGGGCACAGCTTTGGGGTTACATTCCTGGATTTATTCACATTCCTCTGTGATATTAATGGATAATATGTAGGGATATCTGATGCAGCATCAATTCTGCACCAACTCCCAATGGAGATTGGTTGTTTTCTCTTTTCTTTAAATTAATCCCCTTTGTTTATCATTTTACATAACACTCATATGTAAAATATGTTGTCTGAAGCTCTCTTCATTCTTGCTTTTCTTTTTCCTCGAAAAAGCTTTTATCTTTCTCAAAACCATTGAAACCAATTAAAAAAACAAACATTGAAAACCAATTGTCCTTGCCCCTTCCTCCCTGCCTTTAATTCTTCCCCTTGTTTAAGTCTGTGAGAGCATGAGGTGGCAAATCCAGTCCTAAATGTACTTAGATTTTCAAGAATTAGAGCTAATGTAGACAAGCAGTTCACGTCACAGTCCAGAAAAACACCAACTCACCACAATACACAAAAAGTTTTGCTCCCTCTACCTCAGTCAGCAAAGCAGCAAAATTTTCCTGTGGTCGTTCTTAAACAGAAAATGCATAAGAGAGAAATTGCACAGAACCATCCTACAAATTACCAGTTCGGTTTGCATCTCTGATTCAACAGCATGCCCAACTGCATGGCCCAGTCTCCAGGAATGACTTCTTGGAATATTTAAGCCATTCCCCACAGCTTTCGTTCATTCCCTTCCGAGAGTGCTCCCATTTAATTTCTCCTCCCTCTCTGCCAGAGCCCCCAGTGGCCCTCTTGTTTGTCTGCCCTCCACACCATCCTCCTGGAAGGAGCCTGAGGTCCTGCTGAAAGCCAGCAGCTGTGGAAATTGCAGCAGGATCAAGTGGGAGCCGGAGGCTCCTGTACAGCACTGCCTGGCAACACTCTGCTGGGGCCCCCTTACATCCCAGCCCAGGCTTCCATCCTGGCTCCCAGGTAGAGCTGGGGAGGGAAACGTGTCATTTGTTAATAGGCACCCAGGCAGCAGAGCACTGAAAGGTCCTCCACCTCCTGGGGGTGTTTTACAGCCCATCAGTGACAACTGCAGGGCAGCAGGTCCTCAGTGTCACCTGCTGCCTTGCGGGAGTGCTCAATCCAGGTGTGGAAGGGCTGGGGAACCGGGGGCTTGGCTCATCCACAGTGGGAAAAGGTCACCCTTCTCCATCCCAGACAGCAGCCAACAGGAGGAGGGGGTGTCTGCAGCACACACACCACGGCCTCCAGACATCCACTCACAGTCCCACTGCTCTTCAGTCTTGGAGCTGAGAGTACCAAAAGCATTCCTGGGTGTTGCTTTTAATCAACAATTGCATCAAACCAAGTGAGTGCTTTTCAGTAGCTGAAAAATATCTGTTGGTTTAGCAGCTCAGCTCGTTTCCTGCTGAGTTCCTCACTGTCCTTGTAGGACACAAAAAAGGATGAGAGACTCTAAATATTTCAGAAGGCAAAGAGCATAGGAAAAAAGGCTTTATTGTCTAATTCTTACTACTTTTATAAGGTGTTCCAATACAGACTTAATATGATTAGTGAATAGAAACGACACCTCTCTAATCCCATTGGCTAAACTAGAGAAACAGCTAAAATGTTTTGAGAACTAAAAAAGCAAAACACCACTTAGAGAGAGATTGTTTTGAGAAAGGATAGTTGTTTGCTAAGATTGTTTTAAGAAAAAGCTTTCTTGATATTTTTTTCCTTGGGAGAAAGTTAGCAGCTGCTAGCAGGCTAAAAATCTCTCAGACCCAAAAATATCAGGCCCACACCTCACAGCTTTCTCTCAAGGTCAAACAAACCCCACCAGCAATATTAGAGATAACCCCATGTCTCCATCAGAGTTCTAAATCAAGTTCAGCTGCTACCCTTCCATATATTTGCTACTAGCATTAGCACAATCCAGCTAGAACTTCTGCTGCAAGTTCATTTCTATTCCTTTTACTGTGACCATGAACTTGCAGAAAGCATGCACAAGATAAAACATATTAGGTTCAGCTTTTGCAAAGTCTTGGATCAATTATGGAAGCATGGAAGTGTAACACCAGTAAGTCAGACAAGGCCAAGGGGAATGCTCTACTAACAACAAATGTGGAAGGGACTGGAAAATAGGCAGAGCTTCAGTAGATTTTATTTGACTACACAATACAAAACTCATCATCAATATTCCCTGTGTAGCACTACGCTTCACACTGCAGTGCAGATGGTTCACATATTTTAAATTGTAATTTAATTACACTTTTCATGATCATACCGCATTTGAACTCAACAGAATTACTATCATGTTTCTGCAAAGGCTTTATTGAAGAAATATGGCTTTAACCGCCAAGTCCCTTCTCATAATTATCTTTTATTTTTATACATCTTTTGCATCATTAGAGAAATACAAATTAAGTACAGAACATAGGCCTTGGAAATTTATATTTGCAATACAGCTCTTGTATTTTTTCGATTCTATAGGCTGGTTTACTAAAACTGTTTCATGGCTTGACATCATTAAGTCAAGAGACCTTGTAATCAGTAGCAAGAAAACAAAGCAACGGTACACCTTTCCTTTGTCAGTGAAATCCTGGATTTAATGTTTTCACATTTTAACTGCAAACATTAAACATTATTACCCAGTGTGAGAATCATTACGGTGGGTTAAGAGACATTGAAGGGGTCTGCACCTCCCTCACCTCTTCCCACACCTCTGAATGAAACCTCGGAGAGTTACATAAATTCTCTCTCACCCTTCTGCTACCACCACTATGCCTTTTATCTTCTTTCTTTTCCCTCACATGCAGTCACAGGAGGCATTTCTCAAGGATATAAACCAGCCTTCAATCTCACTGAACACTCATCGCTGTATTGCATTGAGAAATATAAAATCCCTCTTCTTCTAGGACTGCAGCTCACTCCTACAAGAAAATGTAGTTTACAAGAAATAACTTCACATATTCCCTATTTTCACTTGCTTTCTAGCTAAAGGAAAATAGGCTTACCCTCTCCCTTCGAATCAGTCTGACAAGCATCACTAGATATTGGCTTTTCCCTGCTAAGAGCTCACCCCCAGACATAAAAACTGCCTTTTTAACTCTTTGTCCAAGGTTTATATTGATATAAATTTATCCATCACTGCTCCAGTGCCTTGCCTGCAGAACCTATGTCCTTCACCGGGGATGGTGGGTGGAGCCAGGGGAGTTAAAATCCTTGAAAGGAGCATGCAAGGCAGAAAAGGCTTTTAGTTTGGGCTTGCAGTTTTTTGATTGGTTTGGGGGAATTTTGAGGAGTGTGATGTGGGTGGGTTTGTTTGTGGTTTTGGTGTTTGGTTTTTTTTCTCATTAGTGACCGTGGAGAAATCTTGCACATAGTGGGGCTACACTGATGCTTAGCATTTGGGAGTCTTGCTTCTGAGAAAATTCTGTCTCTTTTAGTTGCTTATGCTAAATAATTTTCTGTATGCTTAAAAACAGGAACAGAAAACAACAACAGACAAAATCAAAACGGGGCTGTTGTAGAGGGCTTTACTTGGGCTTTGTGGTTGCAGATCAGCATTTGGTGTTTCACCTGCAGCTGTGGCAGAGTGTACCTGCAGGAAAGGGCAGTGAGGACCTGGAGCATCCCTTGGTACCTGCAGGCAGTCAGATGGATGCTGTGATTAGAGCATCCTTCACCAGAAACACGGGTTCCAGTCCCTCTCTAAACTTTTGCTAGACATCTAGGCTGATGTAAAGAAGGACACTGGGAGAAAGCTTGAAAAACTTCAGAGGGGAGCTGCAGTCTTGTCAAAGCAGCTCTCAGAAAGTGAACATGCTAATAACAACAGCAACCCCTTCCCTTGCTCTATTCCCAGGACATCTGGGAAGGAAGGAAATAGGAAAATGGTTTTGTATGTTAGTATCTGGGTCCCAGCCCTCAGAGGGGATAATCTGTTCTTCACAGGATTTTTCACTCACATTGCAAGAAATCATCACTAAATAAAGCATCTGAAAGCTTGTGGAAGACGGTCTGGGAGGCTCATTTTCAAACTGATAAGGGAATATCCTGTCATAAGCTATGCTTGTGCTGCTTCTGTTGCAACAGATATCTGAAAGCAGCACTTATTTTCTAGGTGCCAGTAAGCTCATTGACCTAACCTAAAACCTTTCCAGGATTTTAATTCAGGCCTCTATTATTTACCTCCAAACCCTTAGTTCAGGTTTACTTTAAAAAGAACATTTCTTATCAGAGCACATCAGGTTTTAAAGTTTTCCTGAGTAAAGCAGTCTTTTAAAAATAATTTTGCCCATAATTGTTATGTTGCTGGCTCAAAGGGAGGTCAAAACATAAAATACTGTGGTTAATTGGTTTGTTTGGATTTGCCTTTCCTATCCCCTCATTAATGCTGTTGTTTTAACACCCAGACAGGGGAGTCCTCTCATCTCTGGAGGGGGTTCACTCCTTTGCAGTATTGACTTCTCTGTCTTCACAGACTTTTGTTCATTTCTGCTTTCTGAATATGCTTCCCACTGTTTACACTTTCAAAGGCTGGTGATGACTCAGGTCTCAAGGAGTTAAAGCCCTGCTTCCTTTTTCCTGTAGCAGTGCACACCAAAGGGTTCCAGGACTATTGCATATGAGTGGCCATGGAGCTGGTATTTATTTTGTGGTAGTTACATAGGAAATAGGAAACTGAAGGTTAAAAGTTAATTTTGGAGTCATAAAGGAGCTGGTTATACTTCTGGCTGTTGTGGTGTATGAGACACATGCCGAAACTCTGAACAGAATCACAGATCACCACAGAGAAAAATAAATACACAAGCAGAGCAACTGCATTTGCCATTGACGGGAAAACAATGGAACATTTATTGTGCAAAAGGGCTGGATGCATTAGAGATGTGTTAACACTTGTACCATAATACTCTGTTCTTAACAGAATATAATATGCCATTATGCAGGTGGAACAATGAGCATGTCCCAAAGATAAATGTGCTTGTCTTGGATGCTGAGTCACTTGGACTTCATTTCTGTGCTCGCAGCACCCCTGAGGCATATCACGCCTACCTCCACAAACACACACTCTTTTGTTTACCCTAATTTCTCCTGTTTGCCCATTACTGAATGTTTTAATGCAGTGACTACACAATACGGTTTTCTGCTGCAAACTTCCATCTTCCCTACTTGGAAGTCCTGGAGACCTCTGTTGTCGTCAAAGACTCCTGTTGATTTAAATAGTTCAGGACTGTGAGTTTCCAGGGAGCTCTGGGATGTGCTGGTTATGAATGGCATTGACTGAAACGATCTGAAATCACTGATTTTTATAGATAGTCCATGGAAAACCAGCACAATTGAAAGCCATTCTTTATTTCCATAGGTAGATGGAAGCCCCTTGCCGAAGCAGCAGAGCCACATCCAAAGGGCCTTCAATGACGCTGTGCCCACTGATTTCAGCAGGACAGGGGATAGATCCCATTATTGGGGCTCATTGATGTGACTGCTTCCCCTCCTTGGGTGTTTTTTTCTGTCAAAATGCACACCTCACTGTCCTTCTGAGGACAAGCAAAAAACCCATCCAGTTTGGCATTCCTGAAACCTTTTCTTGTGAATTTTCTCCTGAGGAGCTGATCCTGCTTATCCCTACTGTTGGGCCATCTTAAAGTTGAAACATTGGGGAACCAAACTGGTGAAGGGTCTGAAGCAGAAATCCCCATGGGAGTGGCTGAGGGAGCTGGGAGTGTTTAGCCTGGAGAAAAGGAGGCTGAAGGGAAACACCATCACTCTCTACAACCACTTAAAAGGAGGCTGTAGCCAAGTGGGAGTTGGCCTCTTCTCCCAGGCAGCCAGTGACAGGTAGAGGAATCGGCCCCAGGTTGGGCCAGAGGAGGTTCAGATTGAATATTAGAAAATAGTTCTTCACCAAAAGCCTCATTCAGTGCTGGAACAGGCTGCCCAGTGAAGTGGTTCAGTCACCATCCCTGCAGGCATTTAAAAGACATGTAGGTGTGGCATTTAGGGACATGGTTTAGTGGTGGCCTTGGCAGTGCTGGGTTAATGGTTGGGCTCAATGATCTTTGAGGTCTTTTCAAACTAAACGATTGTATCATTTTATCTGCAGAAACTACTGCGAGTTTTGAGAGTGAGAGGGTTTGAGGAACAGTCATCCATGTGGAGAACCTTCCCTGGCACAGTTCAAATCCCTCCAGAAGGATTTCCCAGGCTGTTCCTGAAACCTTAATCTACAGTTTCCAGAGTCCAGCACACAACTCTGACTCACTCCACACATCATCACCACCAGCAATTTCTGCATGCCTCCCGTTTGGTTTGCACACTTCTTTCTCACATTTTCACCTGTTACTTGAGACAAATTCTTCAATTTTCTCATGTGGTTCACTTTTGCATTGCAGGATTACTCAGCAGTAGGTTTTGAGGTGGGTTTCTCTGAAAGGTGGCGGCTTTCAGACTGCAAATCCAAGGCAGGAGGGCAGAGGTAATTACCAGGCAAGCAGTGCTCTTCCCCAACTGTAACTGAGCTCATGATCCCTGTTATTTTTTGTCACATCAAATACATCTGTGGCCTCTCCCATTTTTATTTTTTCCTCTCTCATGTTACATATTTATTTTGCTGCGCTATTTGTCCTTTGGGGATAGCAGCCAAGAGATTTCTGTGGGTGGCACAGGAGCAAACCAGAGGAAGTAAACAAAACGCAATCCAAATAAACAGCTCAAATACACACAGCACCAAGGGCTGCATAAAGATAGACAACTGATGGCTGGCAGGCATTTCTGAGAGTTTTCAAATACTCAGAATCTATGAACTGTCTCTCCTGAGCAAACCTACTCGGCACAGCTACTCAGTGCACAATGATTGCCTCTGTTAACTCCTTGTATTCCTTCCCTTCCCTGTTTGGATCTGATTCCAAGCCTGCACACGTGTCTGTCTGACTTTATGAATGCAAAAACAGTGAAGCCACCTGCTCCTGTTCTCCTCGGGTGTTCCTTTTCTTTGCTCCCATCCATTGCATCCCACATCAACCTGCCACCTTTGATCTCTGCATCTGATTATGGCTGGCGAATGCAGCAGTGGATTCAGAATCAAGGACATCCACAGTGAGGAAGAGGTACCACTTGAAAGCCTAATGCAAAGATTCTTTGCACTGCAGCATTAATGGTTTTAGGATGTTTTCTCTCTTTATCTGGTAAATATACTTACACATTCCCCACCCCCCTCCCAATTTCTTGTTATTTTCCTGTGTTTTCCAGAGATACACTGTCTTTTTTGCAAGGAGCCAGGGAGTGCTAATTGCTCTTCTCCACTGCTTGGCCTAATTAACTTGTCCTTACTGTTTTATTGCTATGAAATAAGTCATGGAATTCAAGGGAAATTAAAAATATAAACACAGATTGTGCAAAACTGCAAATAAATCTATTCTCGGGAAGCCATAATTGTGGCCACAGTTTGACAGAGGAGTACAATCATGGATTTTGATAGCACTAATATTCAGACATTTGCTTTGTAACATAATATGGCTGCTCTAGATTTTATTTGGGAATTTTGCAGCTGAGAGAAGTGAAGAATGCCATTTTCTCAGTTTACACTGTTTAGGATTCTTTCTTGGCAGTGGATTAGATATTCTACAACCTCAGTAAAGATCATCCAAGCCAAGACTAAAGAAACCCAGTTGAGTTTTAAAGAGATTCTGTGTAGCTAACACACTTGTGTACCAATTTTACTTCACTTTCTTCCTTTCAGGGCTTTTTGAATTACAGTTTAGGCAACAAAAAAGTTAATAAATGAGAAATGAAACATAGGAAAAAATTTAAATTATCATATAGTTTTCTTAATTGAATGTCAAATGAATGATTTTCCCAGCTTATATTCTAATACACAGTTCTGGTTTCTTGTTACTAATGAACCCTATTTAGCTATTCTAACATCATCTCTAATTTTTTTTTTCCATTAAAAAAAGTCTTCTGGAAACAAAAGAGCGATCACTTAGCACTCAATCATGTAAGCAACCAAGAAAATTTCTTTGACAAGTAACACCTTATAAATTAAAATTTGTGACAGCAGATTTTCTGAATCAGTTAGTTGTTGGTGGAGCTCCATTTCAATTAAGGAGAAACGATCAAAAAGTGGGCTAGTGCACGAGCCAAACCAATCTTCATCAGACACAGGCTGTGTCCCACTCGTCTGGGATATAACAGGTGTTTTAAATTCCCAGTGAAAACATAACATTAGGGTTGCCTTTTACTGATTGCACGTTTGTGTATGGCAGTATGGAGGTGTCAGAAAATTGCTCATCTCTCCCTGGAGAGCTCTCCAAAACGTCATTTGCTACCCTCAGCTCATCAGTATTTCATTCCTATTATCCCTGCCCCTCAAGCCAGGACCTCGGAGTCTCTGTAGCAGGGCTCAGCACGATCACTGAGCACTTTTTGAGCCTTATTTCATCCTCTGCTGCTGCATAAGGACAGCCCTGGCTGCCAAACCAGCCTGCGGTCTGGGAGAGGGGAATATCGACTTTCTTTGGCTTCAGCCGTGCAGCTTGGAGGGCAAAGAGAGACCACAACAGTGATTCATCTGCTCTAGGGGAAGGTGTCCCTGCCCATGGCAGGGGGATTGGACCCAGATGATCTCCAAGGTCCCTTCCAACCCAAACCATTCTGTGAGTCTATAATTTTTGCCCCAGAGAAGGAAAGTAGACACGAGGTTATCTCATAGCTCTCCTCTTCCTGCCCCAGACATTATGTCCCACATCTCTGGGATGACTAAGTATTTCCACACTGAAAGTAAATCCTCACCTGTGAAATTACCAATATCACTGTGTGTTACCACTGACAACTTCAGCTTGCTCTCACAGAACCCTCTCTGCCACTAGCAATTAATTCAATCTTCGATACAAGGCAATATCACTGCAGAGACACACAGTTGTCTTGTACACAGTCCTTACAAGGGAATTTTGTGGGATTACTTCCACACAGAGAAATGTCTCCTCTCTTTAACCACTGAGGAGCTTGTGCTGGATTTCAGCCTCATTGTACTCTTGCTACTCTATTTTTCTGCTGTGTGCATTATAGAGTTCTCTTAATTTCATGCATGGGTGGCTGTAGAAAGAAAAGATAAAGTTTCAAGTCTCTTTGTTTAACCCATACCAAATAATTAAAACACATTTTTCATCTTAGCATTCCCCTTAAGGCTTCACATATTGTGAGAAACACATCCTAATGTGAAATGAGCTTCAAGACAAATGGTCCTGGCTTTGGTTTGAAAGTCACCTCTGGAAAGAATGCATTTGTTTCCTTATTCATGCCGCTCATTTCTTTTTAAATTCTGACACGTTAAGATAAAATTGTCACAAAAAAAACCCCCACTACTCTATAAATACAAAGCTGTACACTTTTACACAGGTATAAAAACCCTTCAGGGCTGGTTTGCTTTAGGCTTTGGCAGCTGTTGAAGCCTCCCTTCATCCAACTTACTGGCAGAGCTGCAGTCCTCCAGGGCAAGGAGGAATTCTTCTCCCCAGCTCCATGCCCCTCTCTTGGCACCCACCTGATGGCGAACACAGAGCTCTCACGGTCTCACCAGGCTTTCCCAGGAGTCACAGCCAGGCTGGACTTGCCTGAGCTGAGCAAGCTTGCCCAGGGAGCCCCTTGAATGATTTGTCATTTCCATGCTGCCTGGCATCATTGCACTGATCTAACGCTTATAAAGAAAGAGGCTGTGGGGAAATAAAACACAACTGGTAATCAGAAATCTCTTTAACACCCGAAAACACGACTAAAGGACACAGGCTGACTTTCTAGCACATAGCTTTACTTTATCTATATATAGAGATAGATAGATACATAGATTTTCCATTATTATTTATTTTGTGAAGCATTATTTAGTGTAAGCCAAAGCACTGGCACGGAGCCCCGAGAAACAAATATACGTTGCCCCAAGTTGGGAAAATCGAGGTGTTTCCACCCAAAGTGTTACAGCTCCTTAACGAAGCAGCCACAGCCACAAAGGCCCACAGAAGAGAGGTTTGATTTGGGTTATGTTCTC
The DNA here is from genome assembly GCA_013400495.1 of Nicator chloris. Taxonomy (NCBI): domain Eukaryota; kingdom Metazoa; phylum Chordata; class Aves; order Passeriformes; family Pycnonotidae; genus Nicator; species Nicator chloris. The sequence continues at coordinate 294,352 of WAAE01003034.1, forward strand.
ACATCTCCAAGAAATATGGCTTCACAACAAGGTATGATTTGCTCTTACAGCATTGAATAGGGCTGCCCTTCCCAATAGACCCAGGAAAGGCCTGTGGTACCTCTTTCAGCAAGGTAAACGAGAGTCTATTCTAGAAAATAAATCTCTCTCTCTCTGACTGACTTCTCCCATGTGCCTGTTTATAAATTCCCCCAGCCCAAATCCTTTCATCAGGTACATACATATGAGCCACAGTCATGGAACACTTACAATCATGGAAATGCATGGAGCTCCCCAGATCCCACAAAGCCTTATAAGGCTTCTGAACAGTTATGAGTACAGAAAATCACTCTAATGAGAAAGCTACTTAAACTTAATTGTCTCGTTTAATAGGACTGTTTAAATTGCTAATCATTTTGTAAGTATTACTTTCTAAGTTGTTTTTAGCGGGTAGTTTTGCCCTTTTTGCTGTTGCTGGAGGAATTCAGCAGTAATTAACTGACCTAGTGTGTAATTATACCACTGAAAATAAGCTATGAGACATTTAATAAAAAGAGACTATTAACAGGATTTGAATTTACGACCTTCAAAATATGAAGCAAACACTTTATCCATGAGGTCACACAAGCTTTCACTACTGTCTGAGAATTTATGGTCAGTAGATTAGCCACAGAAAGACTTTGCTCACTCTTTGGATCTACTGAGAAACGCACTGAGAAACTGATTAAAATAGTATTAGAAGAAATATAGCAGTGGAAAAAAATGCTTGAGAGATTTTCCTGCTCTTAAACATCTATACCATGGCCTGTGGAAGGGGGACTTGATGTGGTAAGGCAGCAGATGTGATGGTAAGAACAAATTTGGGGGGTCTGAGGATTTCCCTCCCCGAGGGGTTCTTTATGGAGCACCAGCCTATTATGCCCTTTCCTCAGCTAAAATAAATAGTGGTGGTATTTTAATCTGCAAACTCTGCTGATCTCTGAGTCCTTTCTTTACCCAATTGACGGGACACAGTTTGAGATAAGAAAATTATCGAACACCTTGGCTCTCAGACAGGCTGGCAATTTGTGCCATGTTTTTCTTTAGCTTTTAGGACATCGTGTATTTTACTGAGTCTCTCACATAGAGCTGCAACAGCTTTGCTGTATTTCCTGTGAGATCTCCGGCTGTGTGAAACACTGCATTACAGATAGAAGCAGGACATTTTTACGAGTTGCTGCTCCAGCAGCACCAGTGTAAGGAAAATGAGGCTGTTGTGGTTTCTGGTTACCAGGAATCCGTGCAGTTTCCTCAGGAGTTATCAGCTGTGTTGTGCTTTGGAGAGTGGAGCAGAGCATATCCTGTGCAAACCTCACAGGATTTGAGGAAGAATTGCCACACTTGCTTGTGAAATCACAGAGATCTTCCCCCAAATTCATACATGATGGCTTCTGTCTCTTTAGGACTCTGAATATTTTGATCTCTCATGCATTTGAACAAGAGACCACATACTTACAGATATGTGGTACACACTCCAATTGGTCATAACCAATTTCAGTGCTTCTCAGGTTTGTTCCCATCCTTCATCCCGTGTTCCTAAGCACTTTAAAACTGAGTGCACTGAAACAAAAGAAAAACAATTTGGACCAGAGGAATACTTGAATTATTTCTGCCCTATAAGCCAAACAGCATCATTGAGACAAATAAAGTGGAGAGCCATGTCCCCTAATCCCTTTTGCATCATCAGTGAGGTGCATGGCATGTGAACTGCTAAAGTTTGGGTTGTCTGTACCTCACAGGCACATGGCTCTGGGTGCTGTGATCATCATGACTTTTTGGAAAGAAATTTGATTTGTGGGCTGGGATAGAAAACAAATATTCACTAACTAGCTTTGATTAACAAAAATAGAGACCGTGTAATTAGATTTTTACAGTATACCTGAGTACTAACAGTTCTTGGTTGTTTGCTGATGTACAAGGCAGAAAACAGATTTTGGGTGCAAACAGATTTGCAAGCTCTGGTTTCTAAAACAAGCAAACCCACTTTTCAGCTGTAAGAGGGAGGAATGGTCTGTGTTATCAAATACAGGTCCAGCTCAGGCAAGGTTGATGACCTCAGTCAAATATTTATTAAAGGGGAAAAAAGTATTTGTAGTGACTTGTTTATTCTAGCTCTTGCTCACACTGATAGGATTTCCTCCTCGGCGTTATCGTGCCAAAACCTTCCTTGTGACTAACTCTGTCTTTTGGAAATGTTTCCCGTCCAAATCTGACTTTTCCTGCTTTTCTTCACTAGAAAAACAAGCAGGCCATTTCAGTGGTGGGTTATGTGGCTTTCCCAGACCCCAGAGTGGGACAGATGATGGTGATGGTGGTGATGGTGGTGGTAGTGGGACAGCTCAGAGCACAAGAATGACTTCTCCAGGCAAGGTGCAGCTCACCAGCAGCTCATGGCCAGTCTGCAATCCCAGAGGATGGATGGAAATTCAGTTTGGTGATGTTTGAAACATCATGCATGCTACAGATGAAACAGCTAAATAATTTCATCTCATTGATCTCCTGAGCTGTACTGTGGAACTAATTGCAAAATTACATCTAATAAAAAAAGAAAGCCATGTGTTAAAGCTTTATGACAGATATATTATTGCCTGTGTAATACGAAAAGGATGCAATAAAAATTACTTTCAGGTCTGGCAACATTTTCTCCGTGCAAGATTTGCAGTAATTTTTAATGTACTTATCACCAGAAAGATAACATTTAATGCTTTTATAGTATATTCCCCACTGGATCTGAAAGTACTGTGCAAATGAGGGCACGTGCAATTATTTCTGCAATTATAAAAAGAGATTAAGAAGCAGACAACCTGCAAAACATGCCCAGTATGATGATGGAATTTAGTGACAAGCTTGGTAGAGATATTCACTTTTTCTGGCTTTTAAAAACTAAAAATGATCAGATATTTGTAACAATAATTATAACAAATGGAAGTGAAAGTGTTTTAAAATGATTCTATCTACATAAATTAAGCATAATTGTCATTAAAAGCAATGCCTTTTGGAGAACAGAATTTCTCACACACAGGTGTATCCTGAGGAGAATTACTCCTTTTTAAAAATGATTTAACTTTTAAAGTTTTTCCATGATTATTGTGTTCTCCTCAGGTACGGAAATGCCATCACGGATCTCATCAGCCTCCTGTTCTTCCAGGGGCAGCACACTCAGCATGGCCTTGTCCTGGCGTGAGCTTTCTGTTTCTTCTGGCCAGTGTTCATCACAGAGCAATGACAGGAATAGTTCCCTCTTCAAGGGGGAGAATAATCACATTGGGCTCTACTTAAAGTTTATGTATAGCACATTTTCACCGCATTTCATGTTGTAATTGTAATTTCTGTTTTAGTAATTGAAAGGTTATCCATTCTAAGTTAATGCAGGCAATCTTGTCTTTACTGGTTCCAAAAGTATTAACATACGTTTATAACTAATCTTAATTTAAAATAAAATTAGCATTTTCTTCTTCTTGGGTTTCTTCGTCCTAAGCAGAGTTCAGAGGATAATTCACCATCATTTTCTTGATAAACACAGTTTTACTCTCTGCTTATTACTAGCAATCCAATTTGTTTATTATTTATTTCCTTTAATGGCATAAAAAGCAGTCTGATGAAAGGATGCCATGCATGACCTGTGTTCTATCAAGGAATTATTTAAACTAGGTTACTAGTGGGCTGGAAAACTCTAGGCTCCAGGAGCTACAAGATGGAGAGCCAAGGCTACTAAATTTCAGGGACCCTCTTTCCGAACTGAAGTATATTCTGTACAGACCATACCTTGTGATGAAAACTGAACTTTTCACACACCACACTATTTTTAAAGTGCATATCTCCAAAACTATTAAATAACCAGCAGACAACAGGAAGATATCATGCTCTGAAATAATTTTTTCCCATGCTCCTCGATTCTAGCTTTCACACTAATCCCCCCCATCCTCACGTGATGCCTTATAAGCAAAGGTTCTGCATACCAAAGCATCCCAAAGTATCCTCAAACATGAACTGCATGCCAGGTGACCCTGGGGGACTCCCCAGACAGCCAGCACTCACCACTCCTGGGCTGGATGCATTTCTCCCACCTAGCTTCACCATCAACAGCTTTCAGAGAAGAAACGTGACAATTTGTTTTCTTCATGGGCAGCTTACAGGCTCAAGATTTTTTTTTTTTTTTAAATACTGTGAAGAAAAAGTTTGGGATATTTGTGGCCAGTCCAAAATTTAGACTTGATGCTGGGATTTATTTTAGTAATCCGTGAATGTATTAAACCCTTTACAAATAATAACGCAGTGGACAAAAGTAGTTTAAATTTTGTAACTTGGAGGTGCAGCTCTCAGTTTTAAGACAAAAAAAAAAGAGAAAATTAAGAAGGCCATTGAGTGCCTCACACAGATTGACCAACATTCACGTGTCAAAGTGCTGTCTTCACTGTGCTGGTTTGCTGTGGTTGGAACAGATGCCCCTTCCAGCAAACATACAGGGAACTGTGGGGTTGTTCTCAGCTGCTCCCCAGTGCTGGAGACTGCTGGGGCTCAAGACAGTGGGAGTCTAGGCCAGGGCTACTCTGGCTTCTTAGCAACATTTTCCACTTAATCCTGCTGACTTCAGCTTCAATCCTGAGGTATCATTCCCACTTCAACATTGTTTACAGCTAAGAGGGACAGGAGGATTCTGGAGCTGATTTAATCTAAACACAGAGAGCTCAAGGCTGTCCAAACCTATAAAGGAAATAAATAAACTCCTTTGAAGATGGGAATTGTAACAAGAACGGTTTTGTTTGGTCTTTATTTAGCTTCAAGGAAATTAAATTCCTGTTGTAGGAGGTGGTTGTGCTGTGTTTGTTCTTAATTAACTAGACAAACTTTGCATGTGCAGAGCAAAATAGAAAACCTCGGCACTACTCAGGCTGTGCTCCTTATGTAATTTGTTTTGATTTATTTCTCACTAGCATTTGTAAGGCTGTGTTCGTGAAACAAAGCACCAGAACAACTTTTCTAAAAACTTAATGTAAACAAAAGACATCTGAAAATATAAATTATCATATGGTTATGAAAATATCCATGCAGCTATGTAAAGGATATGAGAAGTACGAAGCACAGGTATGTGAAAATCTAGTGTGAGACAGGGTACAAGCTTAGGGATAGGCCTTTGAACTGAAGATGATGTATCCAGGAGAAGGTGGTAGGTCAGAAATGGAAATACAGGTTTTTGTTTTCAGTGTTTAAGGAAAAAAAAGATGAAAGCCACCTTTCCCATGGTCAACTAAAGAAGTGCAGGGAATCCCCAGCAACGTGGGATGATCATTTTTCTCACCGTGCCTCTAAAGCAATCCTCTCAGCTGAGCATCTTCCTCACTGGGCAGACATAAATAGTCAAAATAATACCTAAACTTTTTGTATTTTTATTTTACCATCTGTGGACCGAGGAAGAAGCTGAGGAAAACACGGAGTTTTGCTTTTGCAGCTGGAGCGGTGGACTAGCGTCTGTAATTTTCTTCTACAGGAAGCATGCCTGGCAAGGCAGGTGATCAAAGCAGCTGGCCATCGCTGCCAGCAGGAGCTGGGAATTTCTGTGGCAGCAAAGGAATGACTGCACAGGAGACGTGAGGAATGCCAGAGTCACAGGTCAAGCTTTAATGGCTCGCAGAGCCCAGAGTGAGATTCCTGCGATTCCTCCTTCATGATGACTTTGTCTGATAAAAAGAGATGGAGTGGGCATGCCCAGGAATGTGCTGGGCCACCTTTTTAATCTTAAAGCTCAAATAGAGGAGGCAGGGTTGGAAATCAACGTGAGTTAGTCAGGGAAGGCAAGATATGGTCAAATCAGACCATAAAAAATGCCACACAGAGGATCTGTGAAAAGCCTTGCTATAGGTATAGATGCAGGAACAAAAACAAAACAAAAATAAATATCCCCAGTGTTTTGTGGTTCTGTTTTGAAACTTTTAGTAATTGCATTGCCAGTACAATAATTTCATTATATAAGCCTCATTGGTGTTAAAATATACATTATGTTGCAGTCTCTCTTGAATAATACTAACTGGCTGATCATTATTTATTTAAATTGTCTTTCCAGGCCATTTTCTTTTGTAGTAGTGAGCCTGAATTTCAAAACAGAGCATTAAACATTAAATTAGATTTAGGTGGTCAAAATACAATACTGAGAACAGGTGCATCGCAAAATACTATTCCAAGGTGTTTTACACAAAATGTTGTTACAAATTAAAAAGGTAACTATCTACATATGTGGGGTCAAGAAGAGCTTGTTAGCCTGGTTAATGTTTTACCAAGCTAACCAATTTTTTACTTGTCTAGTCAAAATGCTAGGCCAGTACAACACTGGCCGAGCAGTGGGGCCACTGAGTAACAGTGGCAAAACTTTGTGTTTTGGACTCCAAATGCCAAGAGATATCCCTAGGAGATATGATTTACAACTTTCAGTCTTCAAAACCTTTTTTTTTTTCCTTTCAGAAAACGTTATTTCCTTTTTGATTAAAATAAGACAATTCTTTGGGGATTTAATTTATAAATTAGGGCTGAGAAAATATTCTGAAAACTTTGGAGTAACTGTATCCCCAGATTCCTGCACCACAGACAGATAAAGGCATAAGTATAATGAAAGGTGACATTGGATCTCGAGTTCCCAGCTTATCAGATAGTTGGATACAGACAGATCTTATCGAAGCATTAGTCTCCAAAGAAAATAACTCTTCTTTCTAGTGAGGAACAGGCAGAGAGACTGAATTAAAAAGGACCTTCTCCATTTCACCACTTAAAATGATACGGTAATTTGTAGTGGGTTTGAAGGTTAAAACAAAACAAAACAAAAAAAAAAACTCCATTTACTATCCTACCACAAGGATGCCATTCCTACTGAGTATACATTCTTATATTACCTTGGGAAAAATGGTCTAAAGCACATAATGAAGCAGTGATACTGTGGAGCTTGGGAGGGTTATTTTATAATAGGTGTTCTTCAGTAAATGATAAACATATTTCTGAGAATAAAACTTATCTTTAGCTGAGAGATCTAGTATTTTGCTTGGTTATTCTCCTCTATGCTAAAGCTGGATGGTGCTTTGAGGAACCTGTTCTAGTGGAAGGTGTCCCTGCCCAAAACAGAGGGTTGGAACTATGTTCTTTAAGGTCTTGTCCAACCCAAACTATTTCAATATCTTGGAAAAAAGTCTTCAGTACAACACTAAATAAAATTCTGAGTAATATTTTGGAACCTGAAGGAATCTCTGAGATGGTATACTTCCTGATGTGGGAAACCACGGATGGGACCATGCTGGGCAGCAGTCAGTGTGCATGATCCTTCAGTATTGATGGAAACACACTGGGAAACAGTGATGGTGCCCTTTACAAATCCGGAAGACAGGAAGGCCAGTTTTGTCAGCTATGAAGTTTTTATGAAACTATGAAGTTGAAGAGAATTTATTCCTCTTACCTATTTATGTATGTAGAACCACAGAAGGCCTTAAGTGGGAAATTGTGTTTAAGTATCAAACTTGTGATGGAACAGATGAGCTGAATGTGGCACAGTGACTACTTTTATTGAGCAACTGGAATGTTCATACTTCCCAGAAAGAAAATTTCTAATGCCAAGATGCAGCCACTTTGCCTTGTTTTTTCCCAGTTGCCTTTGGGAAGAACAGTGCTACATGGCAGATGGCAATACTTCAATAAATTTCAATAAAACCGTTTAGAATTCATGGCATGTCGCACGTTGAGGTGGGTACCGACAGCAGCTCAGAAGTGACAAACTTCACGCATGACTCTAACTCATTTGGCAGTATTCAATGGCATCAAAAGCAGCTGTGGTGGAGAGAAAAGTGGACTTCGTTGTTCTTTATTTAAATACCTGCTTGCTAAAGTCCCACTCATTAGAAATTGTTCGTTTTCAGTGATTTTCAAGTTGACGCTTCAGTGACGGCCAAAAAACCTATAGACAAATCCAGTCGAGCAGCAACAGATTTGTGCTTTGAAGACCATTTTCTAACAGATTCTACTGGGTTACGAACACTGCCAGTGCCAGTGGAAACAAAAGCAGGGGAAAAAACATGATTCAGAGCCCAGTGGTTACATGTCTCCCTGCTTATGTGGCCCTTAGATATCCCTTTTATCTTTTACCAATGGGAGCATTGAGATGCAAAGTACTAGACCAGAACAGAAAAAAAATTGAGTAAAATTATAAATAAAGCCTAACCCTGTACAGCAAATGAATGGACCTAGTGGGTAATTTTTACAGTGCTCTGTAAGGTTTTAGGAGCGTAGGTTTACTTTTATGGTCAGTTGTGTGGAAAGCTGATGGAACAGAAACATAGCAGCTTCCCAACACCAACAGGATTGTGGAAACACCCCCCACCCCAAACACGCCAAAAACTAAGGACAGCAACAAACAGAAGGAAATTAGGATTCAGTCCCAGAAAGAAAACATCTAAATTTGAGAAGGAGGAAAGAAAATTATTGTGCAGGATGCTTTGACACAGCCAGTTTAGGATGTAAATTTGGCAGCGGGCCTATGCAGAGCATGACATGGTAAGAATGGGAATGACTCAGATGAAATCAAACTAGCTGCAGGGACAACAAAAAGGAACAGGAGCTTTTCTCTAACAATCTGGTCACGTTCAGCCTTCAGGAAGAGAATAGCTTTTGATAGTACAACCACAGAACAGATATCAAAGGCAGGTTTAAATCTTTCAAGCAATGACTTGGTAAAATTATAGAATTGTAGAATGACAGAATGGGTTGTGTTGAAAGGGATCTTGCAGATCATCTTGTTCAACCCCGGGGCAGGGACACCGACACCTTCAGCTAGACCAGGTTGCTCAAAGCCCCATGCAAGCGGGCCTGGAATGTTTCTGGGGGTGCAGCATTCCCTGCCTCTCTCAGGGCAACCTGTGACAGTGTCTCACCACCCTCATCACAAACATTTCCTTCCTTTCCACCTAAATCTGCCCTGTTATTCCCTGTTCTGCCTTGAATGCCCGTGCTCAATAAATGTGCCTTGTCACTGGTTATTTTTACAAGCTAGAGCAGAAAGCCCTCCATCCTTCCTGCCTTGCACACAGGGCTCTACCAGAGCTAGCTCAGCAGCTGCTCAGGCTGGGAAAGGGTGGAAAAATGTGACCTCTGAAATGACATCTGAAATGATAACCCTAAATGCTAAAAACCCTGCTCCCACCTCCTCTGCTGTCTCAATCACAGCCCATTACCAAACTGCTCAGTAGAAAGCAAACCAAACCCCTGGCAGGTCAACCTAAAGACTATGTGAGCCCTGTGTGGTTTATCCATGGGAGCTCAGACACATGTCAGGAGATACGGGAGCAAAGCCAGGGATTTAAATGGCATGCAGCAATGGAACATGGAAAAAAAAAAAGCCCTTGCAGCTCCTATCAACAACTTTCATCTTCTGCAACTATTTGAGGAAATAGCTGGCTTCAAAACAAATTAGTCGGGGTTTAGATGGCTGCATTTCAATTAATCTCAGGAGGAAATGGGAGGATGGGAGGAGTGGTCCCTTTTATTAGAATTTTGACCAAAAAAAAAAAAAAAGAGAAAATAAACTGGGAACATGGTCTATTCCGAGCCTAACAAAGATGTAAATGAAATGTAAAGGTTGATCCCATGAAGAATTGAGTGCTATCTACTGTGAAGTGGGCTTTACCTAGAGTTTTGTGCTAAGAGACTGCTGGCAGATGAGGAAAAATTTGGTCCCTGCCACAAAAATTCATGGTGGAGGGAGCGATGGGAATTTTTTGTGATACTCAATTAAAAACAACGATAATATAAATAAATAAACTGAAGCCAATGTACAGAAAGATATGAAAAGTGAGCTGCTAGAGGAAAAAAGAAGAGAATTAAATCACAGACATGGTGTTTATTTGTGCAGAGCAAAAGCCACATACCTCAGAAATGCAAATGATATTGCTTTAATTAGATAACTGAAATTAGGCACTGGAGGGGGAGCAGAACTGCTTCTTTAAGATATGTTTTGGATCAATTGATCAAGAGATGCAAGCAGCATGCTTTTATTTGCAGAGGGCATTGGGCATCAGACTACAGAACAAATGAAAGGCAAACTTTCCTACAACTCATTACCTACCCTTGCTGGAGAATTTACAGCCAACGTGGTGGCGTTTTAGAGCAGTATGAAAATGTTAAAACCCATGGAATTTGTCACAGCGGGAAACCCTTTTCAGTGGTCTGTCTTTCCCCTTGTTTTTTAATTCTGGGGTAGCGTATCAACTCTGCCTTCCTATTAAATAAGTGTCATCTCTTTCTGTAAGGACAAGTGACATTATTTACAATTTGATGTCCTGTTTGAAGGATAGACATCTCCATGGCTTGAAAAGAATGCATCCAGAGGATTTCCAAACTGCAGATTTACTTTAAATAAAGCCCCACAGCTGTGCTGGGACAGCCGGCACTGGGTGGCTGGATGCCATGAGGGCCAAAGACAGGATCTGCCTTCAGACAGATTTCAAACAGACCCAGGGAAGAAATGTGGCTGAAATCAGCTGTTTAAAGCAGAGCTAGCACTGAATCAAAGGTCTCCACCTGAATGAGCTGGGAGGACAGGCAGGAGTGGCACCAGCAGGTCACTGGGCCTTAAAATTGGACCTCAGCTCTTGGCCAGATGGACCTTGGCACTCAACCAGACCACTGTTCTGGGCCTGCTGCTCTTGGAAGACAGCTGTAGTCATGCTGGATCATCTTGCCAACTAGATTTGCTGTCTTCTAAGGTGTCCCCTCCTTGCTGAAGGCCAAGAGCATTGGTGGAGCCATGTGAGACCATTTTCAGGCTGCTACCTCTTCCAACCACTCCAATTTTAATGACCACCGGGCCCTTTTGTACGACAGGAAATAATATTCACATGATAACACTTTCATGTTTTTAGGAAGATTTTTTTTTTGTCTTTTAACACTTGTTGCTTTAAAACTTTTAGTGTAAATCCATTCAAATCTGAGAAGCAGGAGTGATAATAATTGGGCTCCACAGCAGAAGAAATTATATTGCTAAGAGATACGCCTTACAGAAACAAACTTTTGGAGCTAGTGAGCACCAGCTGTCTCTCCACAGAATCACTGAATGGCTTGTGCTGAAAGAAACCTTAAAGATCATCTAAGAAGCATTGGGTTGTTTGATTTCCCTTTAATTCCAAATGAAGAAAAATGAAAGAAAAACTGAAAATCAACTTGCAGGCACCTGTGGCAGTTATTTGAAGCCTCATCACCCCTTTGCTTCTACTTGTACTGTCAGAGGTAGCAGTAAAAGTAGCTGTTCCCTGTTATATTTCAGCCATCAAACAGGAAGCCCGAGAGGATGGTGTGTAGGACAAGGAAAGAGGATGGAAAGGATGAGATTAATAAACTAAACTAAGGGGGGAAAAAAGCAGAGTAAAGCCAAACCCAGAAGTAAAAAATGCCATGTAACAATTTGACTGTCCTGAAAATCAAGTGCAATGAGTTTTTTGTCAGTGTGCACTTGTCAGACTGGTGCAACCTTCTAGAGGTAAAGGAATCTGCTCCAAGATTTCATACAAGTGGAGCACACAACGTACAGCTTTCTCACATGTAAATCTGTATCAAATCACAGAATTACAATGCACTAGAAACACATCTAATTACCTACATAAAACAAGAGACAATTTCCTGAACTTTTGAAACTAGAAAAATGATTGAGTTAAAGGGTAGTTAGATTGGGAATAAAGTGTTTGTATTTTCATTTTTTATCTCCGAGCCTTTAAGAACAGCTTTTTGGAGCAACAACCATGTGGTTCTGCATAGCATTTGTGGTCCTTGAATTTGACAGACTTATAGAATGGTTTGAGTTGGAAGGGGCCTTAAAGATCATTTATTTCCAAGCCCCTGCCATGCACAGGGACACCTTCCACTAAACCAAGTTGGTCATATCTCCACAAGGAAGTTTTTCTCCTGTTTCATTTCCTTCTCTTTTTCTCCCCAGCAACAAAGGTCTGGAGCCCTCGAAGGGACTTGAAGTGTCTGTGCCCTGTGTGATGAGAGGCATTGCAAATTTAGAAAGAGGGGATCTATCTCATCGTAAGAGGGAGACTTAAGGAGGAGACTGAGTAAGGAGGTCTAGGAAATGGATCCCCCAAAATGACTCAGCCCACTTCTCTTCTAGAAGAATAATAGCCCTATGGATAAAGGCATGTGGGATTTTTTTGAGCTAAAAAGGTAAAATTCACACAGTAGAGAGCAAGGCTGGGCTGAAGAGCAGGTGATAGCAAGCCTGTACCAGGGTGACATCATGGAGAGGCATCATTCAGCCAACCAGGGTCTCAGAACCCCTTTAAGACAGCTGGGCATGGAGAAAAGGGTCTGTCCCAATGCCTCAGTTCCCGGAGAGATGGAGCAGGATTGTAAGGAATTGTCTTTGCTCAGATCTCTCTCCCTCCTCCTACTTGTCCACCAGGTGCAACAGGGCAGCTGGGGTAGAAATTGCCTGTAAGAGAGAAATAGTGCCAGGAGATCCAAACATGTTGTGTTTGCAGCCTAATTATCGTGCATGTGAAGGGACAATAAATACATGGAGATTCCCAAAGTCCCAGTGAACTTTGTATTGGCAATGGGCTGAGTCAAACAGCCACGTGTAAACATCTCAAAGCTATGTAAAAGCTGCACATCCTGGTTATTCTCTAGGAAACAAAAACCACAAACTTTCCCAGGCAGTTCTAAATGCCCATAGCAATCTTTGGTGACAGACCTCAAAATACCTTTGTGAGGGTAAGCACTGCTGCCTCTGTTTACATGGAGAAAGCAGGGCACACAGGGACACAATGACTCCCTCAGGTCTCCAGCAGAAACGTTGCCAGAAATGAGAATATAATGTAGTTCTTGTCATTCCAGAGCTCTGCCTTCTGATTCTTGTCCCTCTGTATTAAGATCTGAGGTCAGGCATAACTTTATTAAGGCAATTTTTCTTTTCCTTCTTGGAGGAAACTCAGATGGAGATTATGGATTGGGGTCAGGGGCTTTAGCACAGATGTAATTTCTACCTGTGTATGAAAAGCACCGTTGTGAAACACTTCACAGTCAATGTACATGTTCTGTCCCTGGTATCAGTGCCCTCAAGCGAGGGACTGAATGACCAAGCAGCACCTTGGCATCATTCCACGGCCATGCAGCAGAGCCACCTTCCTTCTGTCCCTACAGGCTGTGCCTGGAATGGGAATAGAATCATCAGAGAATCAACACAGAACCACAGATTGGTTTGAAAGAATGTTTAATATCATCCAGTTCTCATCCCTTGCCATGGTCAGGGACACCTTCCACCAGACCAGGTTGTTTAGAGCCCCATCCAACCTGGCCTTCAAGACTTCCAGGGATGGGGCATCCACAGCTTCTCTGGGTGACCTGTTCCAGTGTGCCTCACCACCCTCAAAGTAAAGAATTTCCTCCTAATATCTAATCTAAATCTATCGTCCTTCAGCTTAAATGATTTAATGTGGGTTTCAAATAGGATCTCAAAGGCGGAAGAAAAAAGCAGTGCCTTCAGAGAGATGAGAAGACTGAGGCTTTGAAACACCACATCTTGCCTTCCTCAAAGGAAGTGGCATATGGGGCTTGCTGATTTTGGCTTGCCCTGTTTTGGCTTGTAGGAGTTCCTGAAACAACATCATAATTTTTCGTGGGAAAAGTGCAATTATTCAAAATAAAGAAGTAATTTTATGACATTTCTGTACCTTGCTCCAAACCCTACTTACCAGCTGCCCACTTCAAACAACCCCTTGGCTGAATTAGGCCTTCCAGGAGTATCCCAGTCTTAATTTTTCCCCAAATTTCCTTCTTTGACACAGATTTTCCTTGCTCTAGCTGTCTGTAGCTTGGACAGCAGTTTGTACCCCACCACCACCTTACAGTTCAGCTTTCATGTGCTTATGTCTGCAAATTTTTGCCATTTCCTCGGAAAGTCTTTGCTGTTCCACTTTCCAACCTCCTCCTTCTCCAAGTAATACTTGACAGCAAATGAAAACAAATGGACTAATTTGTCACAATCTGCAGAATTCTGTTGCTTGTCCACCATGAACAGACAATTTGCACAGAACAAATTCCAGATTGAATGTCTCAAGTAGTGAAGTGAGCGAGCTAAGGACACTTGGAATGTAAAACATACCATATTCGTGTAGATGTAGAATAGAAGCTTCAGTAGGAAAAAGTGCTTTGTTCTTTTCAGGGTAATGTGTAATTCTTGCTGGCATTTTCCTCCAGGTTTTTACGAAGATCAGTGTTTGCAGTTCCATTTACGTGATATTTTCCAGGTCAGTTTTTTATTCTGCCTCTCTGCACCAATTTTTTTCATCTGTTTACTTGAGCTTAAAAAAACCCCTCAGCTTATACAGTGTTCTGAAAAAGTCACCCAAGCCAAAGTGCTACTAAAAGAACCTGTGTTTTGTGGCTGTCTTGCTTAAGGTTATGCAGTTGCAGTCCTTAAATGCACCGAGACAAGTGGAAAATAGCTTCTTTTCAACGTGTGAGGTGCTTTTTTCAAAGGCAAGGTTTGCCTTTCAGGTGCTTTGCACTTCTCAGCATTGGAGCTCTGCAGATACAGGTTCTGATTAAAAAGTTTCTCGTGTTCTGATGCATTATCACTTATTAGCTAATATCACTGAGAAATATGGTATTTTCTTCATCTTATAATGTTTTGACTTGAAGAAGAGAAAGGAAAAATCAATTTACAGTCTCTCTCTTTCCCAGGGTAGCTGATTAGAAGGGGAAGGATCCAGCAGTGGGGGTAGAGAAATGCTTTTGAATGCTCAGGACTACAAACCCAATGAAGTGTGGTGATAAGGGCTATCCAGAAAGTCAGTCTCTCCAAGATCAATACAAAAGCCAAGCAGGCATCACCAATGTGGAGCAGAGAAAGTGCCGTAGGTACTGCTAGAAAATTATAAGGGTTTTTGTTTCCTAGGAAATCTCAATTCCATTAAAATCAATTTACAGCCTGGTTTATCTACTGAATTTGTGCACACTTCCTTCCCTGCCAACACAATTGGCATCTCCTGGGACGTTGCCTCCTATATGTTGTTTCCTCAGTTGTAAAACAGTTCCAAACGGGAGAATCACGATACAATGGATGGTAATTACACAGCACTGGAGGATAATCAGCAAGCAGGCTTTCTTCTGCAGGGCATGTAGTTATTGTTTGGTAGAAATCCTGTTTAGCATTCCACAGTATTTATTCAGACCTGACTTCCTTTCGTCTCATCAATGATGTTTAAAGCAGAGCACCAGAAGCTTGAGGTTTATCTTGAACTGTTTTGTTATAACTCAAGTCTCCTCTTGAAACACAGACCAAGTTGGGCTGGTTTTTGCTGGTTTTTTAGGTTTGTCTGGGGTTTTGTTTTGTTTTCATATCAGGAGCAAAAGAGGCTTTGGAAAGGAACAGAAACTGCTGTCAGTTTTCTCCTGTGAGGGCTCCTCAATGGCCCAGCAATTCTGTATTTACTTTATTATGGAGTCATTAGTGGGCTGTAAATCTCACTGATGAGCCAGCAACCTTTCTGTGGGCAACTCGCTTACCTTCAGAGTCCCATAAATTCTCAAAAACTAAGGCAGTCTCAAGGATGCTTGGGAAAATACCATTCATAACTGAAACTTCCAGTTATAATGAGCTGGATGTACGAATTGAGAGTTAGCTTATTAGATTTGCATCCTGCAATGAGTCAGGAAGGGCTGGAGATGTTTTAAGCCATGGGAGCCAAGGGGGAATTCGAAGGGAAATGAGAGCCAGGAGACACCCTGAAATGAGCATGAGAGGAGAGGTGTTGCAAGATAAAGGGACAGAAAACTGAGGGTGGGATAAGATGACAGTTTCTAATACACAGAGGGCAAAGAAAAAAGCATTTATTGTGGATGAAGCACAAACTAATGTAGTCAGCAATGTTACAGCAAGGAAGACTTCTTTTAGCCACTTGAAAAGCACCTAAGAATAGAAGCTAATAATGCTCTAAACCAAATATTTTGGGAGAGGACTCCAAGCCTTCATGAAGAAGCCAGAATGTCACCTGTCAGGTCTGCCTCAGGCATGGCTGATTTCTACCTTGGGTCAGGGGAAAGGATGGTCCTTTGGGTCACCTTCCACCTCTGTGAGGCCTTGCTCAGCTCCAGGTCACACCTCCAATTAGTCTGGCCCTTCCAGGCTCCATCACAATTGATTGTAGCTCTACTGACTTCTCTTTTTTAACAATTTTCCTCTCTTAAGAAACACAGTCAATATTTCTGCTATACTTAAAACACTGTGATGGAATAAACAATAATTTTATTCCCAAGATACTCATGCTGTACACGTCTCACAACTGTAATTCCAGAAAAGCAGAAAAGAATGTTGATATCACTGCTTGCTTTTTTTGTCGTTGTTGCTGTTGGGTTTTGGGGGTTTTTTTAATTAAATCGGAGCATTTGTCCCTTAGAAACACCTTACACAGATTGTTTTCAGTGTGTTTCTGACATGGTTGGTGCAATTCAGGTTTGTTTTCTTATTGCAGTCATATATTAAAGTCTAAACAAATACTATTTCCTTCATGTTCTTCCAGCATCGTTATGCAACCGTGTCATCCACAATTTTAATGATGACATCTCATTTCAGGAGGGCATGAGCTGAATCCCAATGAATAAATTCATGAAGCCTAACCTCTCCATGACCCCATTTCCACTGTGTTTTTTTTCCCATCCCACCCCAGCTCATTAGCTGTCCTGACAAAAGCAGCTGAGATGGGATCTGAGTCTCAGAGCTGCGCTTTAAACAAAAAGAAACAGTGGGAGGAAGGAGAAAGGTGGAGAGAAGCATCATGCTAGGTCTGGAAACAATCTGCTGTGTATTTGTAAGCAAGCTAATTTTTGCTCAATATGACACGGTTCCAAGCCAGAACGATGGATCTCAGACTGGAAACTACCCTGACATTATAATTATGTTCGACCCCAACTAATTTCCTTCTAATGTACTGTGAGTAGCACCGAGCTCATTGAGATGCAGACTCTGTTCCAAGGACATCCTGTGGCTATTGAAAAAAAATTGTGTCTCACACTCAATTTCAGCAGTGTTTCCACTGTCAACTGTCACCATTAACACAATGTTTCGGTTCCCTTTAAAATAAATCAGCCCATTTTGTAGCCCTCTTATGGCTCTGCCAGCAGCCTTGAATCATTTTAATGCAGTGCCAGTTTGGTGCCCAAGTTGCTGTTGACTTTGTCTCTGAGCATCTACTTTGTTTGTGCACTTACCCCTTAATAAGACTACTAAGAAAGCAAAGAAACACGTTATCTGAGAGCATTTATCTCAAAACATCAGCTGATGAATCAAGAGAGTATCTCAATCTACATTTTGTAAGCGGCCAGTGAGACTCATTGCCGTGTCCCAACCTCATACAGCACCAAACCCATTGAGCTCAGGTTTTTTTTACTGTTTTTATGGCTTTCTTACCATGTTGTTGTCCATATCTTCAGAATTAAAAACTAGCAGGTAGGAATTTCAGCGTGTGTAGGATTGGAATTTCCCCCTTGATTTATTTTCCCTTTCTAACAGAGTGGCAGGGTCACTTTTAGGGACAATTATTTAAATAATGTGCTAAAAGCCTGTTTTATTTATAGTTTGTTAATACACTTCAGTAAACAGAACTTCTGTGAAATCGCTTTGTATCTCAGGTATTAAATGTCTAATCACCTATCTCCATTTCAGTTTTCTGAAATACCTATGAACTACTTTTGCTGAATCCAATTGATTCCAATCATTATTCCATTTACAACTTTCTATTTACAATGAAAAGGAATGCAGTTGATACTCCCAGAGTATCACCATTACTGGTAGTGTCTTCAGCTTTATTTAAATACCTCAATCTGGGGACAAATAGCAGCAATTTTCTCCCGCTGTTCTACACCAGAAAAAGACATTAGAGAAGCAGGAGGGAAAATAGGAATCTGTGGATGTTAGCTGAATTTATAGTGAATTGTTACTGGATGAAATCTGTTTAGAGCAAACATATCCTGTTTACTGCAGGATTTTACGGGATGCTCTCAAATTTGCATGCTGATTACATGAAATGCAGGAAGGCCCTCCCAGGCGTACAACGGGAAAAGAGAATTGTTCAAATGTGAAATCCTCTGGAGCAATCTCTGGCAGATTTGCTTTGGGAGATGCAGCAAAGTACACGGCTGTTTACAGTAGGAGAGCCATTCCCATGACTTGGAGTAAACCTGTCCAACCTGTGCAAATGTTTCATTACATATGGGAAGTTTCCAAATCTGTATTTCATAGATACAGCATCACATAAAGATTATTCTTGTCGAAGATTTCTGGGCTGTTTGTCTTCAAGCCAGCATATCCTGAGCGTGATCAATAAACACAGTGCAGTGGTGGAGCACATTTGTCTCCTGGTCACCCTACAGGGAGCACTTCACCTGGCACTTTAACTCAGGCAGCCTCAGGCAGCAAAGCAGGGCAGTCAGGTTCTCCACCAGCTCTCTAAAACCCCTTTGAGGAGCCATGTGCCCAGAAGTTTTCCAATAAGACCACAACAGACACATTAGCAGGAAAAAAATGGCATCTTGGGAGAATATTTTTTACTGGTAGGTTCCATACCTAGAAGTTAATCATAAAACCATTGAACAGTTTAGGCTGGAAAAGATATCTAAGGCCACCAAGTCCAACCGCTAACGGAGCACTGCCAAGCCCACCACTTACGCATGTCCCCAAGAGCCACACCTACATGTCTTTTAAATGTCTCCGGGGATGGTGACTACACCAGTGCCCTGGGCAGTCTGATAAAATGCTTGATGACCCTTCCAGTGAAAATTTATTTTCGGTGTCCAATGATCCACACAAAGCAAATATTTCATTCAAAAATGAGTTGGAATCTGCCCCGAGACAAGGCAGTGGCTGTGTGGGCTCAGAGCTGGTATGGTTACAGGTTTGGCACCTTCTTACACAAAAGGTCACTATTTCCTCCAAGTGAACACCAATGGCAAAGGATTCTCTGAAGGTGATGGTGTAAGGAACAAATGGGTTTTTTTCCTATTCACTGACACAAAATGAACAGGAAAACTGAGGAGAAAGGAAGAGGGAGTGGAAAAGGTACAGGGAAGGGGAAAATGATGTGTGGGTGTGGAGGTAGCCAACACACAGGAAGGATATGGGAGCAACAGTTAGCTCAGGTGCTTAACTCCTGAATACAGTCTCCCTTCCTGATAAGTTCAACATCAGCAGGAGTAATGGCTAGGCTAAACAGCAGAATACAACCCTCATCTAAAAATTTGTGATTAGAGGGGGGAATAAAACAGAAACAATGACACTATATGAATATGAGACACTAAAGAGCCTTTAAAATTTCTCTACAAAGCAAAAATGTTTCTCTTCTGCCATTTACCAGCACCTTGAGAACGAACTTTTCTTCTGTACTGATCCTGAAACTTCTGTCCACACTCTGTTGACATTTTACTGGTGAAGTGCCTTTAATTCCACTGCTAAGAATGAACACTGATATGTTTGGCTCCTGTACCAGTGTCATAGGTGATGTCCCTCAGGTACCAAAGAGCTTTACAGCTCATCATCTAGAGGTGTCACTGCGTGAACTGTAAGCCAATGTCAGGCACAGGTGACATGTAAGTCACCATATAACAGGTACTACAAAATCCAGATACCCAAATGTCTCCAGTCCCAAGCACCCAAAGAGGCAGAATACTGATAGAAAAATAGCAGATGATCATGTGTCCTTTTTTTAGAGATTTAGAAGTGTTAAATACTTTAAAGAGTGAGACCAGAGAAAGTAACAACTCAGAAGTACTGAAGACCTGAAGACCCCCATCAGTCAAAGGATTAAGTGGTGGCTTAACAAAGCGGTGCTTTGACAAAGAGCTGAACCCAAACAGCAAGTCTAAATTTAGGCACTGTGGAATGCTTTGCTGATCCCCTTTTTTCTGTTAAACTGACCTTATTGCCCACAGAGGCTGAGAAGTCAACTCATTACCAGTTACTGTTGTGCTCTGTTCCCCTGCTCAGCTTGCAGCCACAAAAAACAGACAACACTGAGCCCAGTGAAAGGAGATGCAATTCCCAAACCGCTCCCTGGTGCCATCAGCAGCCTTCAGTAGACACAGGTTCAAAGGAACGTGAGAACAAACCTCGTTCCCTAAGGATGTAGGTCAGTCTGAAGGGCTGCTGCATAACCGCAGGCACAATTTTCCCAGATAAATTATGGTTCATGGTGTCAGACATAGATTGTCATTGAGTAAAATGTACTGATCCTCTTGCTCAATGGGGCTTTGTTTTCAATTAGGACACGGTTCCCCTTGGCCTTGAATTTTGCAGGGATGATTTCCGGATGAGAAGGAGAAATGCTGGGGACTGAGAAGGCAAAGGGCACAAGAAGCCCAAGGACACTCATTAATGTTGATCTCAACTCTCAGTGTGGATGTGGCCACATCACGGTCCCTCCCTGCTAGGACATTAGCAGATGATCTTAATTACAGCTTTTGCTACACAAGGCTGTCACTGCGCTTCACAAATTACTTGGGAAATCCGAGAATATTTAAATGTTTCATTTTAGTATTAGAAAGGACCATGATGACCACCTAAGGTGCCCAGCTATGTAACATGGGCCATCTGCTTTCACCCCATAATTTCTGCAATAAGCCCTTTTACTTAACAGCAGGTTTATTGATAAAAGTAAACACCAGGAATGGAGAAACCTTCATAGATATTTAGGTAATCTTCAAAAATCAGAATTTTTTCTTGTTCCTTTTGCAGTAAGGTAGAGATCATACTTACTTTAAGCCATTTTTGACCCTTGCCTGCTCTTTTTTTCTTTAAACTTGAGCTTTGTATTTCTGTTGTCTTATTAGTTTTAGGCCTCTGCTCACACTAAGAGATTTTAGTTACTTTTTACTATTAGTAGTCAGCTGTATAAAGTAATATGTATAATTCTAGATATTATGGAAACTGAATGGGAAATGAATTTGCAACTGCTTCCAGCATACAGCACATTCCATCAGCAGCAGCAGCCTGAGCTGATGAGACTTGGTGAATAATGTCTCTTCTCTGACTTGCCTTAATGATGATCATAAAAAGAAAAGACATACAATTTTTCATGGGCACTGAATGACACATACATCCTACACCAAATACAGAATGAAATGGTGTTTCCACTAGTTGCAAGCAATTTTCTCTATCTTTCTCATTCTGGGAGTTTTTGAATGTTCCATAACCAACAAATGACAGGAGAACATTGCAAAGGTATCATATTAAATTACAAATGTAATCGTGTGGCCTGATTGAAAAAGACAGTTATTGTTAGAATTAAGGGTTTCATTTCTCTGTAAGCACAAAAACCCAAACTCATGGCATGGATCCACACACTGGGCTCTCACAATTTGTGCTGCTGCTTCTTGTATGTGGGATTTGTACCAGAACATCCACAAAAATCTCAATGGGAATGACAGGGTCTGAAATAAGACTTGGACACATATTGATTCAACTCACTGGTGACAATGGTTGACAAAGTAGCAGCTTTACTCCTGACTAAAATAACATTATGCTAGATAAATAGCAGTAGAATGGGAAATAATTTTTGGGCATAGACTCATTCACCAGTATGTAGATCATATAAAAATTAGTAGTATGGAACTTATGACTTAGTAAAACATTAAGATCTTTAGAACATAAAAAATGATGAGGAAAATTTACATTTCTTCCCTCTGAAAACTCACATTTTGTATCTTACTACTTTTCTGACAAGTCTACCTAGTGCCGAGGGAACTGGATGCTGAAAACTCAGTTTGACCCTGGAAAGGTAAACAAATAAAGTCTGGCATGCAACACACAAATAATTTTCCCCCTTTGTAAATATTTCATTTTTTATGCCCCATCACAGAGGGCAAGAGAGACAGAGAGGACTTATAGTGTCATGAAAGGATAGGACATGATAAACCTATCAAATTGATAGGTTTAGATTAGATATTGAGAAGAAAATCTTGGCTCTGGGGGTGGTCAGGCACTGGCACAGGTTGCCCAGAGAAGCTGTGGATGTCCCATCCCTGGAAGAGCTCAAGGCCAGCCTGGATGAGACTTTGAGCAGCCTGGTGTTGTGGGAGGTGTCTCTAATCAAGGCAGGGGGTTGGAACGAGATGATCTTTAAGGTCCTTTCCCAAACCATTCCATGATATGATGTTTTCCTCACAGAGAAAACTCTTTGGAAACACCAGTAGGAGAAGGATGTTTGTGGCACTAACCTGTGGTCAAAGCCAAGCTAGAGGTGACAATATGAGCTAGGGAACTTGCAGGCTGCCTCATACTTTGGGATCTGTTTGTGTTTCTTTGGGAATAGCTGTGACCTCGTCAACCCCTTTGGAAGAAGAAGATTGCTGGGGGGAAACCTCCGGGTTTTGGGAGCATTTTTCTGTTTGGAGTGGGCAAACTGGAGCTTGGAGAGGAGGGGATGAATTATTCAGTGATAGAGTTTTGCCGCAGGAAGAAGTGAATTGTAAATACATGTGTATTTTCGGTGATGTTTCCTTTTTGGTGCAGCAATTGGGAGATGATTTTAACCTTGAATTTTTATTTTAGGACATAAACATTTAATGACAGAGAAATATTATCTCTGTGATTTATGCTTTTGGGAAATGGTACACAATTCTGTGAATATTAAACAAAAGCTTATATACAGCATTTAGGGAAAGATATACACAGTATGTTGAGCCAAAATTGTGTCAAAAATATTCCAGTGAACATATGTCACACATTTATGCATTTGTAGAATATTTTATACTGACAGGTCAGCAGCTGCTTTACTTTGTTCCAGGGATCTCTGCCCAAGTGATTTGTTTCACTCCTAAATTTAGAGGCACTGCAAATTTGTCCTGGTATTAATAAATTCTCTAATTCAGACTGATTTCCTTAGAAAAGGAGGGGATAAAGTCAAGGAAATTCTCTACAGCTACATTACATTAATTCCTCTCATTGGGAAAGAAGAGTCAGTGAAATCAACAATTAGAAGTGTGTGTAAGAATTTGTAACTACATACCTATTATAACTCAGTTTGCTGGTGACTAAACAACTTTGGATTTAAAGTATTTTCTCATAAACAAACCTTGTAAAGTTAAAATAATTTCACCTGAAATATAAAAATACTGCATGGACCAATCCAGATGAGGATATTTTAATATGGTGACAAGTTCTAGCCTTAACATCCTTTAGTTTCATATTTTGGGGGTTGCTAAGGACTGTTTTCACCTGGTGTGTGATCCTTTCTGTACCTACACTCCATAAAAATAATTCTAGCATAGCTGGATCTACACAGCCAAGTTATCAAAACCTCCTGATTGTATTTGTAGTTTTTATTCCATCTACACTCTTCCCACAGCAGCCTGTACTGTCTTGTAGGTGGAAGTGGGATTGAATTAAAATGATGTACATATATAATGACAGTGTAACTCCATCTAGGCTGGGCTCCTCAGCTGGTGTAGATCACAGCTTTGCATGCCCGTAATGGGCACAGATTTGATGGCAGAGGTTTATACAGCAGCCCTGGCTTAAGTGGGGTCAGTATTGATAGCTCTAGAAATTACAAACAGGGACTCATTGCTGGTGGCAGCATTTCCTGTGGATCTTTGCAGTCAGCAGCCAGGGCACAGCCAGAAATGCTGGCTGTGTGATGCTTAGCAGTGCCCTGGCCAGCAAGGCTTGCAATCATGGCAAAGCTAGTTTCCAGGTGGCCCAAAGGCTGACAAAGCAGCAGGTAATGACAAGGTGGTGTCTGTGCCTCTGGTGAGATCTGGACTGCTGCACAGATGGTAGATTTTGGGTGTAGAGAGTAGTTTTTTGGGTGCAGACAGTAGGTTTTGTGTGCAGCCAGAATGATGCAGTGCTGGGGTTTGCAATGAGGACACAGCAGTGTGTTTTCTCCTGCTCTGGAAAATGTCCCCTTGCTTTTCCTCCAGCCAGATCGTTCATCTCAAACTATCCACTGACATTGTCAACCCGCCCTTCTCCAAAACTTGGGTAGACCGTATGGCTCATATTTGTCATTTGCACAAGTTAGGCTGGCTCCTTCCCAAAAAGTCATATTTATCCCTCAGTGCATCACTTCTGTTCCTAATGATCCTTTCACTAGTTTTTCAACTCCTTTCTATGAACAGTTTTGACATTTTAAAGGGGAAGGAATATTTTTTTTCATATTATGGTCTTTTTACCCCATCCCTTCTCACTATCTCTTGTACAAAATGCAGAGCTCTAGTCCCTGTCTGTGACAGGGATATTGGACCCAGACAATCTTTAGGGTCCCTTCCAACACGAACTATTCTGTGATTCTTTGATTCTCCTCTCACGTAAAGTTTTTTGACACCACTGCTTATCTTATTGTCAAAACCCCTTCCCTAGTCGCCCACAGAAGACCTCAGATTCTCTGCTGTGACTTTCACAGTGACACAAAGAACAGTTTTGGTGAGTTGTGGAGACCACCTTGCTGAGCTGTCTCCTTCCTGATGGACCTCCTCTCCATGGAAAGCCTGGGAAAGGCGATCAGTGGCATAGAGGGGAGAAGGGATCAGAGATTTTCCCTCAGGGAAGGTCTTCTCTGGAGCTCAGTAAACACTGGGGAAATGAGACAAGCTGTGAACAGGAAGAATAACTCAAAATTCTTTTAAAATGCCCATTGACTGAGGTAAGAGGCTTTACTCTCTGCATCCCTTCTGTTTTAGTGTGATTTCAGGGGGATTTACTCAAACAGAAATGCTCTGGGCCTCTTCTGCTCCCTGCTCCCCAACTTGGATGTTCTCACTGGAATGGAGACCACATGTCATCATCCTAAAAGGCAGGAAGGAATAAATCAGGATGATGATGGCAATGTTTGCACATACCAGGATAAGTTGATTTAATGCTATCTTGTTTCCTTTTAACTTGCATTTTATTCCAAGCTTGTTTAGCTTGAAGAGAATATGTAACTGTTCCAGAATCATCCAAAATGGAAATCATGACAGATGGCAGTAAAGAAAAAAAATATCTATAATAGGTCCCATTTTGTTTTATATTCTTAGGGCAAGGTTATTGCTACAGCTATAGTCTTAAACTCTGTTTTATTTTTATAGCTATGATAGTAGCTAACGTTGCCTTTGCCTAGCCAGCTGCCTCTACTGAATAAAACGTCTCTAACAGCTTTGTGTAGACAACTGGGGGAGCAAACAGTGTGGGAACTGCTCCAAAGTACTGGTTTAAAATCCAAAAGGGAAATAAACGGGAGCTCTCACCATACCAGGGAAAAGCACCTGCAGAAAAAGTGGCTAAGAGGAGGAAACCCAGCTTGAAAAAGCAGATTGAGCCAGCGGATTTATGCCTCAGCACTGGAGGGGCAGGTGAGGGGGAGAGCAGCAGTGGGGCCTGGGGGGAAGCAGCACAAGCATGTCTCTGGCAAAAAGGTCTGTGGAACAGAGGGATTTTGAAGCTTTATCAGAACATTTAGTCCTTTAATAAAACTGGAATTTTTGGTTGAAAAGCAGCTTTGGTACATTTATCAGTAATATCAGTGGTGTTTATACATTCAGACTGAACAACTTTTCCGAGGTTTAATTATGTGTCTTGTTTTTCAGTTACATTGTTTTTCCATTCATTGATAAAATATTTTTTAAACGAAGATAAAATGTATGGGTCAGAATAAATTACACGTTCTTAAATATTTTTAATTTAAGTGAAACTATCTAGTGTTGTATTTACAAATATTTTCTGTGCAGTTATTTCTTAGCTCAGATTTTTACTTCTTTTCATTAACTCCTAATCACCAAATTGGGAGCAGAATTATCTTTCTGAGCCAGGTAGCGACCCCATAAACTAACTATATGTTTTTAAGAACACACTTATGTTCAAACATTCAATAGTTATGGTGGCAATTGCTTTGCTTCCTGTAGCTATGGGAAATTAAATCAAATTTCAGCACATTGCCTCTAAAAACTTTTAGCTGTTTCCATCTGCAGTTTAATAAAACACTTAGTACCTGTCTGATACAAGCCACGTGTGATTATATGGAAAATAAAACACTAAAAGTAATGAAACAGGTAAGTTTAAATGCAAATCTCCACATGCAGAAGATGGGAAAGCAGAACTACCATTCCAGCCATATCACCTTTTATACTATCTCAGAATAAATGAACATATGGTGCACAAGGACGTGACTCCTCACCTACCACTAGCACTAAAAACACTAAAAAATAAACATTTCGTCCAAGTCAGCTATCTGGGCTCTCTGTCACCAGTGTCCCAGCTTTCTCTGGGATCACGGGCAGAGGTAAGCACCTCAGATGTATCAGTTATGGGCATGTTTTATACAGACTGTTGGCCTTTAGAGGTGTCTGCCTCTCTCACTTGATTGCAACTAAGTCTCACAGAGGTGGCTACAGCTGCACATCTGTATTTTGGGTGGCTGAAGATGGTTTTCAGACATATGTGGGCACAGAACCCTGAATTGCACACCACTTCAGTAACTGCTCTCAGAAAGCAGCTCATCCATAGGTATGGCTGGTTCTAAAATACCCAAAAATTCTCATCCAACCCTGAGAAGTCTGCAGAAAATGGGGTTTCATTTCAATGTGTTACTGTACACGGTTCATTCACTTCCATTTCTCTCCTGTTGGGTAATGTAAGAGTCTGAAACAACTCAGATATTTTCACGGAACAGCACATTTCTGTCACTCATTAGCACTTTAGCTGTCATATTTTGTCACAAAAACCTGCACTCATGCTAGTACATGTAGCATATGTTGCACAGCTCTGAGTAACCATATTTCAATAATATATTTACTATGAGAAATAAAGGAAATCCTCTTTCAGATCTGTGATTACTCATAAAATCCCCAGTTTTAAGTGTTACACAAGCATGATGCAAGTGGGGTATATTTGCTGGAGAATCTAAGTTTAATTTATAAGATTCAAGTATAATCTTTTAGTTGATTAGCTATTCAAAACACAACGAAGATTATCTCAAGTGTGTCTGAATGGTATAACGTCTGGAATTTAAAGCATGACTAAGGAATACTTTGAATTTGAGAGATTTTTGCTAACTAAACCTTAAGTAAGTTTGTCATTTAAGGGGTTTTTTTTCTGATAAATACAGGTAGCTGAAATTATTTAAAGTACTGTATGTCTGTCTCTGTTTCTTACTTCATGGCGGAACAGCAGTGATATTATGTGACATTGAATGAATGAATTCAGAGATGAAGATGATCATCCTGTATTTTGAGGTTTCCACATATCACAGAATCAAAGCATTCCTCTACATGACCCAGCATGGAGATTTTATTTTAAATTGCTATATTGAAATGTTAAAAATGTGACCGCTTGATCTTTGTCTTATGGTCTAGCACTGTATTTATAATAGATTCAGTCTTTTCTTTAAAAAAGAAAAAATAATCAAAATACGAAAAGAAAAGTGACTTTGGTTTCCCAGCAGTCATGAATTAGAGATAAGACAGGCTTGAAAGAAAGCTCTGACTTTGGGAATGTGATGGGATATAACCTTCCTGGGGCTTCTTTTCCTGCTGCTGCTACTCACTGACACTTGAAGGTGAAAGACGCACGTCCTGTCAAATCCCAGAGGGTCGCATGAGTTCGTATCTCGAGGCTCAGTGTGATCTTTTTCAGGCTGTGACTCTTTGCTAGCTGTTGCTAAAGCTGTGCTCTGCATTCGGCCTGGCTGCCAGTGCCATTTCTGTGGTATTCATAACGGGATCTGCTGTGCTGTGGAACACACTTTGCCTACAACAGGCGTTCTGAACCTAATCAATAAACCCTCAGCCCTTTAAAAGCTAACATTCCCCTTAGTCTGCATTTGTCCCTCGAAAAAGATCTTGGGCCATGGCCAGGGCTTGCAGATCCTACTGTATTACAAGTAATAAATAATAACTATATCAAAGAGAGCACGGGGCTGACCAAGCCCAGGCTGCTCCGTTATCCTCCTGCTGCCCCTTCTCTGCCTCTGACCAAACAAACCACGAGTACCAGGAGTAACTGAAAGGGGGAAACATTAAAAACCGCAGGCTCAATACAGGTCTGAGCGCTGCTCCTGTGGCTTTTGTCTTCCTCTGAACCCTTCCCCCTTCGCTCTGCTGTACAAAGCAAACAGCAGTGACATTCGGCAGACTCTTCCACGGCAGAGCAGACTGCAGCTGCAGATATTTAGCAGACAATTTGTATTCCTAGGCATCAGCTAAAAAGAAGGGTTGCTCAGCACCATTCAAACAAAATCGTGTAGCAGATTTCATGTCCCTAAAACTGATATGCCTTTATGCCTCTCCTGGAGTTATCTCCCTCACCAGTGTGCTCCCAGAAATTAAAAAATATTATGTTTTCCATATTTTGAGTTTTTTTCAGGCACTTGTTTATTTTCAATGTCATGGATACCACATTAACAGACTGCTTCTTCCCATTGCCTTGATTGTTTCGATCCACCACAATGGAAAGAGCATTTCATATTCATGGCAGGACAGCCGCAGCAAGCACAGCAGGTAGCATTGAAGAATTCTGTGTATTTAGTCAGATTTTACTGATTACCAGTGAGGTAGTTAAAGACAAACTACAGCTCTAGTAATTTTCAGAAGTTGACTGTGCGTGCTGCAAACACTAGCAATTGTATTTTGTTTAGAGGGTTTTTGGACAAAAATGTGTTGTTGACGAAAATATGACCAGTCCTAAGGAGCTAGAAAATTTTTTTTCAGCAAGACTGGAAGTGCAATTTCTTGTTGGCCCTGGAGCTGGTTTAAGCTCAAAGTGCTTCTCCAAACATACCCTTTAAACTCCCTTGGTTCAGGCCCCCATTAGGTGAGATAAGCAGGTAATTACCCCTGGAGAGGCAGGTGAGGTGCTGGCTGCCTGCTGCACAGACAATGTTCTCACTGACTGCCAGAGCTACCAGTGGATTTTACACACAGGGTCTGCGAAGGAGGCACTTTGCCTGTGCAGGTTGCAAAAGGGCACAGATACAAAACCCCACACTCACAGATCCTTTTGGGAGTGCTCCTGAGCTCCAGCTCTAGAAAAACCACCTCACCAACATCTGTGCAGGGCAGTAAGGTTGCACTGGGATTCAGTATCTCGTCCTGTCAAGGACTTGGTGGCCTTTATGTGAAGGGAAAGGAGTGATTCTGTCATCCAAAGTGGTGTCTTTTACCAGCAACAGCATTAAAAAGTACCATTAAATTCTGGGAAATGTCAGAATGATAAAATGCCACGGAAATAATCCTTTTTTTTCTTTCTTTTACTTAAAATTTTGTGCTAGCACAAACCCCGGTGTGCAAAACAAGACCTGCCTACTCTAAAATCTTTCACTGAATGGTTGACATCTGTCTAACAAAAGGGAAGAAAAACAAAAGATGTGAAACTTCTATTTCTGAATATGATTTTTGCATCCAGCAAGGAAATGTCATCAATTAGGAGCCAAAACAGCCCTGGAAGAATACACCTGCAACAAGTGGCTGTCTGCCTGCTGGCAAGCCAGTGTTCCAAACATTCCAAAGGCTGACTGCAGTCAAGGGACTCCTTATCTGGAGGATGAGCATGGGAAAGAGAAGAAACTTTATTCATTGAATGCATTATTTGCCGTGAGTTATTTTCTCAGGTCTGCTTCTGACACGGAAATCAATTGTCCTGTGAAATAAACTTCCACCAGAGCATCACTACTTGACACACTCAGAGTTTGTTGAGAAAGAGAATACACTTGGTTGCCAGTAGTAATGAACCACTTTGGTAATTAGCTGGCTTGAGCTGCTTGAGTTGTGAGCACTGAGCACCAGATTCTGTTTTCAGTGTTCCTCTGGAAGGGATTGATAAAAAGGACGATTTTGGATAGAAAAGTGTGGATACAGAGGAGGATAAGTGAGAATGACTTGGATGCACTATCTCTATCTGTTGGTCCTTGCTGCCCATTAAAATAAATGTCCCATTTCTCTGCACCTCCACATCCATTGTGAACAAATTATTTCTCCTCTACTGTCTTCCTTGAGAGATTAAATGATCTTTTTCTCCATCTACTGAGGACAAGAATACTTTATGAGGCTTAAAAAATTGCTGCTGCTTGAGCAGCTGTTGTTCCTGGGTAGACCCTACCTATTGCAACCTCTCTTTGGGCACCAATGCATCTTCCTGGACTTTCTGCTCTGCAATCATTTTGTTGTGACCATTCAGTCCCAGAGAGCAATATGTATTTTTTCCCAAACTTTGGGAAAATGTTGCTCACCTCCTTCAGGCTGCTTTCTACCAGAAATGCATCAGTGTGGGTAAGCATCCTGCTGGCTCCTGCTGCTATGCAGGGTGAAGTCTCCTGCTGAATCGTTGTGCTTTTTTGGTACAAAAAGCAGAGAACACACAACTACCAATGTTTTCAGAGGTTTTCAGGTGAAAACCTGCGTATTTTCCAGGCATTCCATCAGCTTGTTTTCACCCATCCTTAACCAGGGTATTTTTGTGCCCTATCAACTTCTGGGATTCCCCCAGAACAATGTCATCGGTTTGACACAGTGACCAAAGAAGACTAAATCATGCTTTAAACTGCACAAGTTCTCCCCTTGCATAGGACATGGTGACAAGGGGAGAACAACACAAGGCACTCCAGCAGCCATCCTGGAATCTGCAAGGAAGGAGGAGAGCCAGGCTCTGCCTGTGATGGGCAATGATGCTGAGCAGGGCCAATTCCCATCACCATTTAATAAAAGCAACTTACTCCCCTAAGCAGATACTTTATTCAGAGAAGAGCTGTTGCTCTGATTTATACAGCAGCTGGAAGCTGATATTAATTTTCAGCTGCTTTCTTGTGTGCTTCAAAGTTTCAAAGTGGTGAAATATTTGCATATATATTAGGGAGGATATAGGAATGGCTCTTTTATGAGTACATCCTTGCATTTTATTGCATATTGCAGGTGATCGTTTTGAAAGGGAAAAATGAGTTTGCTGCCACTTTTCTTATGGTCTCTCCCAAAATACATTACAGATCCTAATTGACAGCATTATATCAAAATGCCCACAGACCTGGGTTGTTTTATGGGCCCTAAAACCGAATCATTATTCTCTGCTGGTGAATTTAAGAAAATGTTATTTGTATCTGATAAACTGGTTTACAGCTACATCTTGGAAAGGCAAACAAAGGACTGACAGTGTTCAAAGGAAAGAAAATTTATTAGAAAATGAAGATATTACTTGGATTCTGTGTGCTATCTCATTTTTCTTTTTCTTTTATTTTCCCCAGATTGATGAATGCCTGTAGAAGTTAAGGAATTTTAGAAACATCATTAGCATAAAGAAAAGAACAGAATTGCTCACTCTTTGGTTTTTGATTGTTCCATTGGAACATGCAGCAGCAGAATTTATATTTAAAACTTAAGGAACTATTTTTAACAGCTAAGGTTCTTCATGGACTATATACATAATTCTAAAATATGAGATTTCATGTGGTACAGTCCTAAATTTGACTCTGAGGGTCATGTGCTGTGGTGAATTCTTGTGTTTTGGTAATTTATTTTCCATTTCTTGCCAAAACAACCACCATCCTCTAAAAAGTTAAAATAGAAAATGCTATAGAGATACAACTCCCCCTTCTACCTCAAGCTGGCTCCTAAAAGCCTTTTTTCCCTTTTTAGAGCACAGTTTCCTTTTTCTCAGCACACCATGGTAATGGAATTTTGCCTGTGCCCTGCTAACAACAAACACATTTAAACATGACAGATCACTGTAGTTTAGCAAAGCTCTGTCTGTGCTCCAAATCCATACATGCCAATTTTGCATAGCAAAGAGTCTGCACTTTTTCCAGCTGTTGAGAGCACTTAAACCCATTGGCCTGAGGAAATGCTTTGGTTGTTATTTGATTTATCCTTGCAATTTTGTGAGTACGTTGAATTTTCAAATTTAGCATGCATGCCCAGAAATACTCTCAAAACTACATGTTAATATATTTAATGTAATGGTCCAAACCTCTCTCGGCCCTTTAAAATGAATACTGAAGAAGGAACATAAATCATTAACAAATGTTTTAGGAAAATCAACCTTAACAAGTCAGATTCTGTGCTGGAACTGGAACGCCAATAACAAAGAAAATACCAGACTAGGCCCCATTTCCACCACATCATCAGACATCACTCTGTAGTTGCAGCTTGCATTTTCTACTCCTACAGTGGCAGGCTGAAGCAAAATATGGAAAAGTCCTCTCCACCTGGAGATAACCATGGAGCAGCCAGCGTTGGGACAAGAAGAGAAAGGTTATGGCTGACCCATAAATAAGTGGGATATGGGAATTCTAGTTGGAGTCTTGGCTGCTGCAGAGACAAGTGGTCAGGGCTGATGGCTCAGCTCAGCAGTTGGCATTGAAATCTCCAAGAGCTGTGCCATTCTCCTCAGAAATTCCAGAAGGGAATTAACCTGTTAATGCTGCCAATGCAGGGGTTTCATGGAGAGTAGAAGCCATTGTCCATCTTCTGGGCGTTGTCCCTCGGTCCTCACGAGGATTGTGACAGTGCACCATGCTTTGGAATAGAAGAGCCTCTCTGCTCCTGGCCATCCATGCAGCTGCATCCCATGAGCCTGAGTCATCCCATCCTTTTTCTTGGGAATTTCACACTACGCTAGGCACTGAAGATGCATGCATATCATGTTGGGTAAGGTCGCATGTGCTAAAACGTGAGTGGTGGAGCTGGAACACACCACCAAAAGCTGTAAAACACCACACTTCTGAGACCTTTACAAAACACTTTTGTCTCATATTTCAACTATTTCCCAGAAAAATAAAACTCCTTTCTTTCCTCCCCTGGAGAGGGAAAATTATTTCTGAGAAAATATTTCTTTCTTACTAATTGTCATCAAATGTTTTCTTGGACTAAATATTTGTAAAAATCTGTACTCCTCGCCAAAAAGGAGCTCCTGTAACAGTAAATAAAAGCAAAGTCATTTTATCTGGATTAAGCTCTGGACTGGCTCCTTTGAAATCTCAAAAAACTTTCAATCAAAGTGCCAGGATTTGAAAAACCAGAAGGCTAAAGTTTAGACCTATTTTCACTTGTACTGATGAATTGATTCATACCAATTATTACTTTTTCTTCCTGAGTGGAAATTGTTACATTTCTGTTGAAAGCCAAATCAAAACTAGGTTTACATTAAAAGCAGGAATTGTCCTAGTCAAAATGAACTAATAAATTAAATATGTCGCCTGTTTTAAAGATGAAGAGGAGTCTAATACTGACGCTGAACTCATTAAACCCAGTCCTTGTGTTACCAGGAAAGTCCACACAGGTTCTTTAAAAAATACCTGACTTTACAAAGAAGGCTAAATTAGGTTATTTTTTATTCATGGCATGTCAATCAAATTTAATGGTATTCCACAATTTTTAATGGTGTTGTTAATTATATTGAAACCCTAATAGGTTTTCTGCTGTTACATAAAATGTTGTATAAGAATATATACTGTGGATATTTGAGTCTAATATCCTATCCCACAAGTTTTATGCTGGTTATTGTTGCTGGTATAAAAGCCCTGAAATGTGCCATAAGTCACTTCCTATAAGAAGCCACTGGATACAAAGCAGCTAGAAAATAATAGCTTGGGTTTGGCAGGTCTTAAATTTAACAAATAAGTCCTTAAACTAGTCAGGGACTCAGGGAATACTGTATTTCTCTCTGTGTTTTCAAAGGAGAACTTGGGTCAGTCAGAAGTCCTTTCTAATCCTTCCAAGGCAGAATAATTAATAGTTCAAGGGCATAAAAACATTCAGTTGTTTGCAGTTGCTCACTGCTAGAGCAGATTTAGTTCCTGTCAGCATTTCTGCTAGCTATTCTTTCAGCCGGAGGCTTGTAATTTTGAATAACACTCGCTCTGGCCTGAAACTCAGGGATATATGTATATTAATCAGGGAACTTCAGATATTTGTCTGCTTCTTTGCCACAGAGCTAGAGTTACGACCCTTTAGCTCCACTAAAGAAAAAGCTGGCTATCTTAAGGGAAAAATGTATGTATAGCTCTGGAGAAAGCAGAAAGCGATTTGCTCAAAGAGAACAATGAGAGACCTCATGAAAATCTATAAAGCATCAGATTTATTTCTTGAGGCCAAAACAATCTGCAACCTTTTTTTCTTCCTTCCCTTCTATAGAGGAGAGATAGGAAAAACTGCTCTCAGTGATCAGAAACTTGGTGTCTTGTGAACTTGGGATGGATTTCTTTTCTCCCCACATTTAAGTTCAGTGGTCTGGGGAGCTTCAGGCAGTTCTGGCTTGGAGGAGTGGGGTGATCTCAGAAGAAGTTGCCTGACAAAAGCAGGGTGACCCACCAAAAGAAACTGAAAGCGGGCAGGCATAGATCCATGATTAAGAAGGAATTCCTCCCGGTGAGGGGGGTGAAGCCCTGGCACAGGCTGGCTGTCCCAGCCCTGGCAGTGTTCAAGGCCAGGTTGGATGGGGCTTGGAGCAATGTGGTCTAGTGGGAAGTGTCCCTGCCCATGGCAGGGGCTTGGAATGAAGTAATCTTTAGGGTCTCTCCCTAGGCTCTTCTATGGTTCTGTTGTACTTCTTCTTTCTACATTATAGTACAACTCCCAAGATAAAAGATACTTCAGAACAGCCCAGAAAAAACCCACAAATTATTACCGTAATAGTTTTGTAGCCTTTCTCTGTAAAACATCTCTACCAGCTGTGTTAAATGCCATTTATCATTTCACTTTCATATCCCAGACATACAGTTAGATCAAAGCAATTTTCTGAACACAGGGTGACAGCAGTTAGTCTTTAATTAATAAAACAGTGAAATTAACACTCAGATATTCAACTATTTCTAACTTTCATGCAGCTCATCTACAGGACATATGTTTTATTACTGCTAAAATGTATTCTGGATCCTCATCGATCATAACTGAGTGTGGCTACAGATTCCAGTTGTTTTTAACATGTCTCAGATCTATCACTCTCAGTGTTGTTTCCTTTTGGATATATGAACCTGCCATCTCTTTTTTTTTCTTGTTGAAACCAGCTTTATGATAAATGAACTCTCCCAAACCAGCACATTATAATGGTGAGAAATTATTGGACGCAATTCCCATGACAGACCAGAAGTAGTTTGAGAGAAGGTCCAGATGGAGAGTGTTTTTCAAAGAGGAAAGATTAATTACTCTTAAGGCACATAGGACAGCCAAAACGTAGGGAAAGAAAAGAAACCTGAAGAAAGAGACACATATACAGACTATTAAAAAAAAAAAAAAAAAAA